>CM029598.1:74642031-74742873 GCA_017311375.1 Mytilus coruscus | reverse complement strand
TTTGTACCCGCGAGCCTCCTTAACATGTTTTAGTTGTCTGTAATTAAATTAGAAACCTTTGGAGTCTAATCTACACCGAAGTTAAGATTTCGAATAGTGTGTTACCCACGTATACAACCAGCTTGTTTATATTCTTTAAAGATTCATTAAGGAGTGTTTACTATACATATGTGTGTAAGCATACATAAGTCACTTTGAACTTCATTTTGTATATTTCGTGCTTTATTCAAAATACCAAATATATTTTTAATTGAACATTGCAGGCACTAACCAACAATGTGGTATGTACGTATTTGAGAAGTGCAAATGTATACAAAGAAAGTTCATTAAAAATGAGATAAATATATATCCTACCACTGAATCGAGTGTGACACGATATTTATCCACTCGAGACAGTTAAATTTAAAAATTTTAAACGAGAGGATCGCCGAGTGTTTTAAATATTTAAAATATAACTGTCGAGAGTGGATAAATATCGTATTGTGCGAGATTTGGTGGTAGAATATGTTTTTCTAATGATTTGTAGACGATAGGCAGACAATCATAATCCTTCTTTTCGAACGAAGTTCACAGTTGGAAAGCAAGTCCTTGGAAACGTCCGTTGTCGTCAAGCTCTATCAGCAAAAATAGCAGGGGGAATTAATAAGGTGGCGCTTCAGTCGTCCGTGACGTCAAAAGGTCCGCCAAATCAATCGGCTAAAAAATTGACGTTTAAAGTTTTTTTTTCAACTTGTCATGCTTTTATTATAATTGATTTTTAAAATTTGTAGGTTTTGCGACCAATATAGTTTCAATACGACATACAAACATTATCAAAAATAGCTTGTATTTGTTATTTCTTTATCCTGTTCGTTCTAAAAATTATCAGCCATATTTTTTGTTCGCCAAAAACATCGAATTTTAATAACTTGACGTTTGCGTATCCAAATACGGAAAAGAACGGTAATAAGCTTAAATGAAACCGGGTAACCTATTTCAAATTTCTATACAATTTTGAAGCCATCATTTTTTACTGAAATACATCAATTTTAGTGACCACTTCAAAATAGTAAAGTTCAACTTCTTTCTATTGTACCTGTTTTCAAAGTACTCTAAAATACTGATTTTACTAAATATATGAAAATTGTGATTAAAAATTGTTGTTTTTCACAAGTCATATGATACCTCAATTTTAAAGTAATTACAACCCTTTTTGATCCCCTACACAAATTGACGGTGACATTGTTTTCTTTTTTCAACATACGTCATATAACGTTAACAAAATATTTGTCGGGGTCATGTGCATAGTGAAATTTACACACTGAAAAAGTGAAACAACAAATAAAGATCTTCTTTATTGCGTTTGAAAATATACGTCTTAGAAAATTTCGTTCATACTGGAAACAAATCTGACAATTTATGATAGCCTATGGATGGACAAAAGCACAAAAAATAGCATTAGAAAATGCATTGTAAAGAAAAATTCTGCAGGAAAAAACATATGAAAAAAAGAAATGAAGGTCAGTTAATTATATTTATAAGTTAAAAACCTTGCTAATTTAATCATCTCTTTACTAAGTAACCTACATAAATAAGAGAAAAAAAACTAGCTTATCAAGTCAAACAAGAAGTTGATTCATAGATATGCGTTTCTTGTAAAGTTGAATTTATTCAAATGGAAAAATCATCATGCTTGTCAAATTTAACAATCCATTGATCATTAAGTAAAATGCACAACAGCCACAATATTTGTCCCACCACCTTTCATTTGTGATATAAATATCTAATTATTCAGGTAAAATATACAATACTTTGTTTATAAATATGTAAAGCAGCTGATACAGCAACCTGAGGCTAATCTAATAGTTAAATTTTACAATAATAATGATTTTAAAATTCAAAATAATGTTACTTTCACTTATAATTTTAAGTATTAATTTTACAGAATTTTGGTAAACTTATCCTTTTCTGTAGGATATTTTCTAGGCAGTACTGTACTGTTCAACAAAGAAACATAGGCTTGAGTTTGAAGGCTTTTTACTTTGAAGAAACTTATTGTGACTCTTATTCCCACTTTATAGAATATAAAATATAAATGATCACTTTTATTTATTTACTTTTATTTTAGAAAGATTATTTAGATTGTATGAAATATGTTTTATTGCATTAAACATTATTAGAAGTGTTCAACAAAATTCTATTAGGAGTGTTCCCATATATACCATTAAAAAATACAAAGTAAAATCCATCAGCCAAAGCTAATTTATATTAATATAGCTAGGTTTTAATTCTACATGATTCTACATATTGGTGACATTTCTTAATTTTTACTATTTTTTTTCTTTTTAATTTTACATCTAATCCTCCATCTCATCTTCTATCCATCTTTTCTCTGACAAGTAGGGAAGTATATCTTCCTAATATTATAATAACGTAGTTGTAAATCAAATTTCGTTTATTTTCTTCCTGATTTTTGTAAAGTAAACTCCTTTATTCATTTTACTGGTATTTTGTTTTTGACTGGTGATATCAAGGGAAAATAACCACTTACATATACAGCAAAATAAACACCGCTTCGTCTTGAAAATAACTTGACGTTTGCGTTCAGGAGAATTGACAATTTTCACACAAACTTCAGGTTTGAAGATACAATAAAGAATAAAGGACTTTGAGTTGATGTGTATGTAAGTTTTAACTAGTTAAAACTATGTATATTCAAGATGATTTGGACCAATAAGTTTTTATCACGACAGTGGTATTTTAGTGTGTTAAAATGAGGTTTGTCTCATCTTTAGTTTTACTGAATATTCATGGTCACGTGACGACTATTGTTGATGACCTGCTTTCCAACTGTTCAAAAAGATGTTTTCTTTCATCGATCAGTCTTTGTCGTCTTTTTTTAATGACGTCACAGTAAGAATATTAGAGGAAAGCAAGAAACAAATTTTGACCAATGAAAAAATGAGATCAAACAAACCCCATGTTGATTAAATAGAAATAATCAACATGTCAGGAAAGGGATAAATCGAGTAAATATTAGAGAATAACGCTTTATTTTCTTTAGTTATGGTTACTGTTTCAGCTTCAATTGACAAACTTCTAACTTTATTTTAGGAAGCACTCATTTCATATAATGTACTATATTTCATAGCTAATATTTTATGTATTATACAACATGTACAAAGTGTGATGATGTGTGTTTGTGAAATGCGATAGTTAAAAAGCAAATGTGTTAAGTCCCCTGTCTTCTTTTAAACGGACATGACATGTTAAGAAAGTGAGGATATTTTATGTATTTGAAATAAGCGAAACGGTTACCATATAAACACACACTATCTACATAAGCATGCTGTCCTAAATTTTCAAACATAGACTAGTTGCTGCTATTCATTTGCTGTTGAGTTTTATCATAATTATTTTATAAAGTATTGGTTATATCTTCCAATAGAAGCAAAGATAATACTGCTTACTTTCGATGATGAGATGGAAGATTTTCCTCAACCCATTTCTTAAAAACAGGATACTCTTCTAAGCATTCCTCACGTGATTCTCCTGCTACTTCATACTTTGGTTGAGTAACTAGAAAAATACAAAGCAGGCTTATGTAATCATATGTTTTAGCAATGTGTAGAAACAGTGCATGAAAACAAACGTCTTGCCTCACAGTTGATTGGTGTTCAAAGGTACATTTTTTTCTTAATTTTCCAATGTGCGTTGTATTAATATTGTGTCTGAACATCTCGTTCTCACTGGCAGATCAGTTTGATGCATTCAGCATAAGACGGCGGTGATTTGCCGCATGGGGAATAGAATTCATTTTACAGGTGTGTTCGGTGGTCGCTGATAGAAATATTGCAGACCGCGTTTCATTTTTAAAAGCAGATTTAAAGTTTTTTTTTGGTCATGGTCATAAAGCTCCTCATGTGTTTTTCTTTGTTGAAATAGTCATTTGTTGTTGTAGTAATTAATATTATGACACAATGTTGACTGTTGTGCCCAAATATTTTAATTAAACTTATTATGTCTGTTTGTTTAGCTTACACATTGTTGCCAATATAATTAAATTTTATACAACTGACACACAAGTGAGAGGTTTAACTAGCTACTAGTATACACTGTTTTTAATCCACCATTTTCTGCATAAGGATGTGCATGTACCAAGTCAGGAATATGACAGCTGTGTTCCATTCGCTTGATGTTTTCGAGCTTATGATAAAGGACTTTATTATTTAAAGTTTCCTTAGAGTTCGGTATTTTTGTTAATTTACTTTATTTATCATTGGCTTTCAAATTTATGAGTTTCGGAGTTCCTGATAAAAGATCATGTAGAAAAGCGCTTCGGACGATACTATACTATCCTATTTTCACAAAATTGAATTTCATTTGTAGGGGTGTACTATGCTCCTTACACAAAACCGCTAATAGAAAGACAAAAAGGACATTGTAAAAGTTGTACAGTCAACATCATGCACTGGTTGCCCATCACAATGTGTATGTGTCTCAGCTCACTAGCAACTTGTTTTTTTAGTTAACGATACATTCTGTTTTTAGATATCTGAAAAGCCGTCTGGTCTGTTAAGTATGCTATTCCAGATTTTAACATTTTGACTGATGTGATGCATGCGTAGCTAGAGATATCTAGCCTGTTCGCGCATCTTTTTCTTTCTGTCTTCACGGTTAATGCGTTCCCTCATATTCTAAATATAACCTTGATTACCAAAAATAAATATAAATTGGTATGATTGCCAAAGAAAACATTTTCATCAGAGACCAAATGACGTTGATGTAAATAACGACCAGTCATTGTACGGTCTTCAACAATGAGTCACACCCGTACTGTATAGTGAGCTCTACAAGGCCCGACAAATATTTTAAACGAGAAAACCAACAGTCTAATGCATATCAAAAACAATACACAAAGACAGAAATATATAATGCAGCAATCAACTACAATCACCTAATTACAGGTTCCTGCTTTATTGCTTAGTCTTGATGGATTTCTTAATCATCGTCAAACTACTGATGTTTAAGTATTATGTGTACCTGTGTCTAACTTACGTTTAATGTACATTACAAACAATTGCAGTAACAGTCAATAACCTCCACAAATTTACAAAATGAAGAAACTGGTTAAAAGGCGTTGAATAATAAAGGCAACAGTAGTATACCGCTGTTCGAAATTCATAAATCGATTGAGAAAAAAACAAATCCGGGTTATAAACTAAAACTGAGGGAAACACATCAAATATAAGAGGAGAACTACGACACAACAGAAACACAACACTAAAATGTAACACACACAGAAACGAACTATAATATAACAATGGCCATTTTCCTGACTTGGTACAGGACATTTTAAGAAAGAAATGGTGGGTTGAAATTTTACCTCGTCTTGTACCTGGTCTTGCAACTTCAGTTCCAACCTTTTTCCCGTCCATTTTAGATAATTTAACAGATGAACCTTGCTCTTCTTGTGACTGAAAAAGACTTTTATAAGTATATGGGTTCATCGAAGTAAACGGTTAAATTTCTACTGTAGCATTTTTGATATCTCATTGGTGTTCTAATATGAGAAGCTTCAAGAATCTGTAACACCTCTGAATTCTTTTAATATAGTGGAGAAATATAATGATATACATTTTTGTCTTGTTTGTGTATGTGTTTGCTTGGTTAGGTTTGATTAATACTTTCCACCTTGTACATAATTTAAAGTAAAATAACAAAAATAGCGAACTACGCGGAAAATTCTAAATGGAAAGTCCCTAAGCAAATGACAAATCAAACACATCAAACGAATGGGTAACAACTGTCATATTCATGACTTGGTACATGCATTTTCGTATGTAGAATAATAAGTTACTGTTGCCTCAATTTACGAAACAAAATGAATACATGCAACAAAAATACTCCCCTCACCCTTTAACAGTAGACTATGAAATAACGGGGACACATTATACTTAATCGTCCGATAATTAGATGTAATAAGTATCTTCCTAGTTTTTCGATAAATTAGAAATATGGTAACTTTCCTAATTTTGAAAATGTTCTTAAATTTTACCAGAATATTCTAGGTGTATTTGTATTAACTGGTGACAACATGGAACTGGTAAAAAGATATTAAAAATGTTTTGTCTGTATTTATGTTTATTATAAAAGAAAGAAACTTGTGAAATATCATTAAATTACATTTTTTATAGTTGTATTGACAGGTGATTGGGAGCGCGAAAGAAATTTGAAATGTCATTATGCTGCAATAGCTAAAAAGATATTTAAAACATAACTGGTTTATTCTAGATGTATAAAGTGTTCAGAGCTATTGTGTTTTAGCTTTCTAAACGTCGATAATAGAGTGAAGCAATTAGGAAAAGGACACTCACAAAACATACATACTAACATGTGTCACGCATATTTAAAAGACAATTTTAGAAAAATCAACGATCCCTACGGACTAGATCAAAACAATTTATTTTGTTTGTACCAACAAAGTAAAGGAATGGACTGAACATCTATTTTCTTTTTATGTTGTTATAGATTGGAATACGCTTTCAAATAGCCTAATCTCAAAACAACACAAGAACACATTCAAAGCAGAAGCAAAACAACTTCGGAAAAAATCAAGTAAATGTGTATCTTGCTTTGTCATTATTATAAATTAAATGTAAACCAAGCTTCCTTGTTATTCATTTAAACAAAGTGGTATACACTTAACTGATCCCACTTTAAATAAGTGGATACTCTTCCATGTCTTTTTGGCCTAACTGTACTTGCTTTATTTCATACTTTAACATATTCGAATTTGTTCAACTGTTAAATGCCTCAATGAATTTATCTCATAAGTTTTATTCATATGAAACGTATTTACTCTATGTTCATCTCATATCATTCATCAGATTATATTTGCAATGGATTATCTAGAAATATCTTACAAACTTTATACGTAATGGATAAATCAAAAATTACCCTTTCACTATCGTCTATAAAATCATGTTACCTTAAATTTCCTTTTCGTTCCTTTTTCATTACTGCTGCATTTATTTGATTGAACTCTTCGCTCCATTCTCTTCATTGAACGATCTGTTTTCGGGAAATGATACTCTAAAACAAAATTCAATTATGGTTGTTGTTATAAATTGCAGGAATTTAACATATAAAGTATGTATAGTTGATACGTGAATAATTTAGTCAAAAAATCCCCAATTGACTTAAATGCAAATCTATGTCTTGAATTAAATCTATACCTGGTTAACCTTTAGATATCAGAAGCTTTCACGTATCATGCATTAAAGAACAAATATAATCCCACCTTATGCAACAATAAAAACGTCAGGCGTCATTTTGGGGACTGTGCAATATTTATCTGAGGGTGGGGCCGGTGCAAACATGGACGGGGCACATACTTTTTCATGCAAATAATGAGAGGGCGAAAAGTTTTTTAACAATCATTTGGCGGGGCACACACTTTTAAAACCCTTCGTGTGTGCATAAAAAAATCAAATCAGAGTATAAAAGATTAAAACTATTTATTAAAATCAAATTGAATAACAGCACCTTTAACATATCAATGACTTGAGATGATGTTAGTTCATATACTTATATATTATCTGAATGCAACATGTTTAAAGGTCTAAATGTTCTTATCAATACATATATTTGTGATTTCTGTGGGAAAACATAACTTAAATGAAAAAAACACAATTGAATCTAAAACAAAATAACCTAATACAGTGCTTCAATATATTTTTGTGTTTATGCTTTTAATAATCATTTAAAAAATGAAATACTGACCAACATAATATATAAAATGTACATGTACAATATATATATATATATATATATATATATACAACCTATTTGTACACGTGTATATTGTACTCACATTTTATTTATAAAAGTAAAGGAGCATCAAAGCATTAAACTCTAATGTATAAAAAAAAACAAAGAATGTTGAAGCTAAAATAAGAAAAATAAATGTTTGGCACTTTAAAAAAATATTAAATTGCTTATAGTACATTATTATTAAGCATTGTCTGTATAAATAAAATATCTGAAAACTATAAACAATGTTTTGTACATTAAACATAACATAACATATGGTAAATAAATGCTTAAACATAAAACAACTTCAATTGTATTGTAAATAAATCTTTAACATAAAAAATTAAATTCTTAAACATTAAAAGAATTACAACTTAATATATGAAAAAGCTGAATTATGTCCCTTGGGAGTATTAATTTCAACAAAAGTCCTTGCAAACAGTAGAAAATGAAAATTATATATGCCTGATATAATAAAAGATAGAAACTACAAAATGAAGCACTATTAAAATATTTGCTGCATGAACAATTCTTTACACAGGAGAATATAAATTCTATCTAAATTTAGCCTCAAGTGGGCCTCTTTTTTTCTTAGAAGGACAATTTTAACACTGAAAATGCTTCTAGTATGACTAAATATTGCCTTACTCCATAAACAGTACAAACTTAACCAGAACATTTCCCGTTTTAATAGATTATGGCTAGAGAAATACCCCAGTGATAAATTTAAGGAATTACACAGCAAAGAAGGCAAATATCTCAGTTAAAAATATTTGTCGCGACTTCAATTCTGGTGTTTCCAATTGAATTAATCATTTCGAAAGGTGAAAACAAATACAAAAGAACTATAGTTTGGTGCATTTTATACAATAGAGTTAATATTGAAATCCTAGAATAAAGATTTATGTCAGTACCCATCAATTTGACTTATTATGATGAATTAGCACTTTTCTCAACACAGCATTGTTCTCAGTGAAACATTTCTATTCTTTGTGATAAAAATCAAATGTACTAATCAAAAGCTTCAAAATAGTATAACATAACTAAAGTCTGATTTATTTTGATTTCCCTTGCTATCTTTAGTATAGGGAAAACGGTACTATTTATTCTGCCATATGCGGCAATACTAACATATTCTAAATTTACCACTTTTGTATAATAAAAACCTGGATAAAATAGTTATGTGTGGTGTTAGTACTTTATTATTCTGTTTTAAAAATTGAAGCCAAATAGTATCATGACCAACTTCCAAAGGAGTTTGTTTATGTTATCCATGCCCACCGTCATTTTACACCAAATTATGAAATTTTGGAAATCTTTTCGAATAATTCTCTAGAAAATATTTCAATAGGTTTCAAAATTTATATTGTAAATATACACACTGCAGTTATTCATAGATAAATAAAAAAAATATATTGTACCCATACATCCAATCACAGCGCTCCTAAGTTGACTTTCTTCAATGTTCTTCACAAAAATAAAATCTTTATAATATTGAAATATATGCATTTGAGTTTAAATATCATCTCTGATATACATGTATAATTGAATGTTGTGCATTTTAGTTAAAAAATATCATGTTTCCATATGTGTGTTTTATTTTTTCAGCGGGCAAGGACTTTTTTTCATTAATTGAAGCGGGGCAAGAACTTTTTTTATAATAAATATTGGCGGGGCATAAAGTTTTTTTTTTTTTAAATATTTGCTGTACACCGGCCCCACCCTCAGATAAATATTGCACAGTCCCTTGAGCCATTCAAATTGCCTTGTTTAAAAACATTGTAGATTCGCACTAAATTCATATACTGACCCCCATTACTTTTCAATCCTTCGTAAAAACACAATAATTGATTTAAGTAGACCCAAGATTTCACCAATCTATCAAAACATATTTATTACAAACATTATCTAACAATCAGAAAAGCAGAGGACGTCAGTGTTATACAGAAGGCACTCCTCCAAATGAGCGGTCTCTGATGACTTATATTGATTTACTGAATTTACCCCTATACAACAAAATAAATAACTGCGTTGTTTTGTTTCGTTTATTGTGTGTGTGTGTATTTTGGATTACTATAAAGAAAAATCAGTTTCCTCTAAATAAAATTTAAATTCACCATTATTTGCCTAGCTATAGACCAGTGAACTCTGTTATGACTTACATATTTGAGGATTGATTTGCTTATCAACAATTTGAACCAAATCAATACGATGCTTCATTGAAACTCTATCGCAAAATTAAGTTTCAAAACCTCACAGTATTTCAGTTCGGATATTTCTGCACTATTAGGGACGACATCAAAAGTTCAATGTAGAATAAAAAAAAAACTTAATTCACATAGTTTTTTCACTTCCAGTCCGATTTGATGGCTTTCATTTGGTTAAAAGTCCAAACATATGTTAGGGCCGAACTTAAATCCATAATTTTTAATCCGAAAATCGATGTCGGATGACACAGAATTTAAACCATATCAAATTATGTAATGTTTGCAATAACTTCAGCTGAATTTTCAGCGAATAATTGAAATCAATGTTTTTTCAGATATTTATTACTAGGTCCTCTTTAGGGGTTACGTAGGTTTTATTGATTACGCATTTATTATGTTCGTTTTTTAAGTTTGTTTTTCACTTAGTTTTTTTTTTTTTTACCTTTTTTTCTTCATTTTTTTAGGGGAAGGTTGCTAAACAATGTTCTTTAATTGCCCTGAAAACTATTTGTGTCGACTAAAACTTATGACAGATATTTCAAACACACGTGATCTAAAATTCTATCATATGTTTGAAGCATTGTTTCGTATCTGTTTTATTTTTGTTATCAAAATGCTGTTTCATTGTAAGTGATTTTTTTTACTGCATTTGAAATC
Source organism: Mytilus coruscus (assembly GCA_017311375.1). Lineage (NCBI taxonomy): Eukaryota > Metazoa > Mollusca > Bivalvia > Mytilida > Mytilidae > Mytilus > Mytilus coruscus. The sequence goes on along the minus strand of CM029598.1, from coordinate 74,732,215 downwards.
GCTTGGTGGGTGATGCATGCAAAGAAAGATACGCATGCCCTGTCGAGGTTCCTATTCTAGCTCCTTTTGGTATAAGGCGTCATCGTATTTTTGAATTTTCGATTGTCGTTTATTTTTTGCAAATTCAAACTTTGTATCTGTATTTTTACTTGAAGTAGTTGGTTAAAACCTTTAAAATGCAACAAATCAGATCTAACCTATCGTTTTAACCTAACGCGATAACCTTATGTTGAACTAAAGATATGCTGAACTATGTCAGCGTTATTAGCATGATTAGGTAAAACATTGAGCACTCTCTCAATCATGCACTTCTATTCCCCTGAAAATGCCAGTATATTTTTAAATCTGAAACAAGATATGTTTGCTATTTAGATAAAGTCGTTATCAAACAAACTCAATAATTTCATTTTAAAAACTTTGAAACAAAAACAGCAACAATGGCGACTCGATAAAAATTTCTACGTGTTATTGTTTGAATTTTATGCCTGTTACAAAAAATTCAACATTCAATGAAAATTACACTTTATAAAATGAGTTCGCCGAAAGCGCTAATGATAAAAGCAACCTAATAATATGTATATAAAGCTGCTATACAATCATTTGACTTACCTCAGGAACAGTCACAGATACACTATACAGATTATTGCGCGGTAAAATATTTAAAAAAAGGGAAGTCCAAAAATAAATTCCCAACTTTCACTTTCACTTTTAGTTTGAAATACAGGAAATGACATATCTATGCAAAGACTACGTCTAACGATCCGGATATTTTCCGTGTCACTGTACTTACTTTAGGCGTTTAAAATTCCAATCTATAGAGAATGAAACAACTAACTGTTATATTGGCGAGGCAAATATATATTGTTTTGATACACATACACAAGATTGGTTATAAGTTTTATTCTAATCTAAACTATATATACGTGTTTACAATAAAATGTAAAGCACACAAGGAACGATATTATGGAAATAATTCTCATATAAAGAAAACCTAGATCATAGTAACTTTAGCATCTGATGAGAATTTCAACTTGATAGTAAACATATGCACCCTGGTGTTTTCTAATTGACTGAACTAATATTACATCTCTTCTCAGCTTGTTACAGTAACTAATAAATTTTATCATCAATGGAACAGCTGATTTGTGTTTACAAATTTAACCGATTTGGAGGTTTTGAGATTCTCCATGACTTAGTTCCATACAAAACAGATTCATCCGATTAATCTGTTGTGTTATCCTTCAGCTCATTATTGTGAATTGGTATTTCATCGGGGATTGTTTCAAAAGTATTTTTAACAATTTTAGTATCAGGCTTTTTAGGCAAATTGAAAAAGTGTCGCCTATTCCATTGAAATTCACCACTGTCAGGTTCAATGATATATAAACGCGGTTTATGTGATTCCCTAATTAATTCTTTTCTGTTTCCTCTGAAATTTTACCCAAACGTGATCGTTTGTTTTTACTTTAAAAAATGGTCTAGCTTTGTGTCGTCTGTCATAATACTTTTTGTTTCAATTTACATTCAGCTTCCATTTTCGGCAACTCGCGAAAGTGAAGCCATTTAGGTGCGAGGTTTTTCAGAGAGACTGGGACCAATGTTCTTATCTTACGCCCCATCAAAAGTTTTGCCGGGCTGTAACCGTTAGCAACCGGTGTTGTTCGGTAAGATAGCAAAGATTTGTATTAATTGTCCTTCAAAACATGTTTTAATAGGTTCGCTAGTCCGATAGACTGGACAAGTCGGGGATTTCTCATCACGTGTTGAAACCCATACAACTGCGCAAATTGCTAGAATGTTAATGAGTTATATTGAGGTCCATCATTCGAATTAAACCCTTTCGAAAAAATTGACTTAAATTATTCACGATGGATAAAGCACGTGTGCTAGGCAATTTTGTTATCTCGATATATCTCAAAAAAATATCAATAACTAGTAAGTACGTCTGCCCTTTTAGTTCAAACAAGTCGGACGCAAGTTTTACCATGGTCGTTTAGGAAACTCTGGCTGCAATGGCGGTTCTGTATGAGCATAAGCATTTTCGATACATTATTGACATATTTTGGTCATGTTTTCTATTATGGTACTCATGCCAAGCCACCACACAGAGGACTTGGCTCGCTCTCTACATTTAACAATGCCTTTGTGACCATCATCAAATCGTACTAATAGGTCGTCTCGTAACGACCCCGGGATAAGTAACCGATCGGCTTTTTATAACATATTTCCAACGAAAGTGAGCTCTACTTGCAGACTACAATACATTTTCAAGCTGTCACTCAAACTAGATTTTTCTGGCCACCTTTCTTTGCAATATAACAGAAGGGTTTTGCATATTCCATCTTTAACGCACTCGTCCCTCGTGTTTTGAAGTCTCATATCTGATGCCGGCAAATTATATATGATACTGCCCACGTTCGCTTTTGTCTCGGTTTCGAATTCATTGGACTTGGACAAGATGTCTACCGGCGATCTAGATGATGCATCTACGATATTGAATGCCTTACCTGGTACTTGCTCAATTGTGAAATCGAACCTCAAAAGGCGAATTCGGAAGTCCTGCAGTCATACCTTTACTGCTGAGTAACAGTACGAGCGGCTTGTGGTCTTTTTCGAGATTGAACTTCTTCCATATCAAATAATTGCTGAACTTTTCACACGCCCTGGTCAAAGCTAATGCTTTTTCTATCTGGCATAGAGTGCAAGGCATACGCAACAGGCTTCAATATTTCGCCATTTTTTTGCCTAATCCAAAATTCAACGCGTCAGCTGACACTGCAGTGTCATTATTTGGATCATAATACCCCAAGTATTTCGTACGAAGCTAGCTCATGCTTTATCTCGGTAAAGCAGTTTCTTGTGATATACCCCATTGCCAAGGATTATGAGTCTTTAGTAGTTCACGGAGCAGTTTAGTCACTTTGCACGAAAATTTGTTAAGTTGATTCACAATTCACAAAACAACGTCTTACTCCTGATATATCAGATACCATTTCGGCAACAGCCTTACCTTTGTCTGGGTCTACCCTTCAACCCGACGCGTATATGAATTGACTAAGGAATTAAACTGACGATTTTGAAAATTCACACTTTTCATTCAGTGTGAAACTGGCATTTCCGATCGCTTTTAAAATTCTCTCTAGGCGCTAGTCGTGCTCCTCCTGTGAGGCATCCAACACGAGTACATCGTCCATATGGCAGAATACGCCTAGATACCCCTCTAATGACTCGGACATACGTTTTTGAAAGAATTTAGTTGCAGAGTTTATTCCGAAGGGTAATCAATTGCAACAGTACCTACCGAAAGGCGTTAAAATGTTGTTAGCTGGCGAGACTCTTGCTATGTTATTTCGCCATAAAAAAAGAATTTGCATCCAATTTTGTAAACATTCTTGCATTTAAAAACTTTAAAAAGCGGATAATGTTCACGCTTGACCGATTCGTTCAATTCTGCAAACTCGATACATATGCGCACGTCACCCTTTGGTTTTGGCACAACAACCATACCAGCGCACCAATCGGTCGGTTGAGATTACCCCATGCTTTTCCATATATAACTGTATATGTTCATTTCGTTTTCCCTGCCCCCAAGGGTGACTGGGGGATAGAAGTATTGTCACCATTGGTCTTCCTCCTACCGTCAGTAAAACCCTCGCCAACGTTAAGAACCCTTGCAACAACTCTTTGAGGGGTCCGTAGGTGACCTGTTGCAAGACTAAATTTCTGTCCCTATCCAGTATACCCGCATTTCCCGTGGCAGTCTAAATATCTCCGACCTTAATCCTTGACGCCACAATTACAGAACCTACCTATTTGTTCTCGTCCTGAATATGCATGAAATAGTAGTAGTTATTCGCTTCGCTACTCGTTTTGACAGACGAAACATTAACCTTAACAATAATACCCAAAGCCTGAATAGCTGGCCAACCTAAAAGTGCTTTGCTTAATCCCTTAACAACATAAATATCCTGAACACCAAATTTGTCTTTTGTTTCAAGCATGCATTGAGATTTTCCTACAAAATTAAACATGTTAAAGTTTGCGTTTCCATGTCCACTTTGTTTTGTGTTAGCTTTCATAAGTTCTATATTATATCTATTCATGTTACATTACTGTCAGAAATTACTGTAACATCCGCACAAGTGTCGATTATGAAATCTATATCCATTCTACGAATGGAAAGTTTGGTTTTGTTTGTCCAAAAGACGATCACCGACTGTGTTAATTGTTCCCAGAAACCTTTCAGAGTGCAAATTAACGCTTGCTGATTCAACTGTTTTCCGGTCTTGCAATAATTTGCGAATTGTCCGATAGTTTAGCAATTGTAACATTTTGCTCCTTTTGCTGGGCATTTATCTCTGGGTGAAATTGTCGATTTCCGCATCTTTGGCATCCCTTTCGTTTGTGTGAATGGAAAGGCGGATTCTGCTTTTTCACAAATTCAGTTTTGTTGAGTTTCGATTTAACTGCATCACCATTCGAGTTCAGATTGTCACTTCTCATTATAGCCTGCTGTTACTTCCGAGTCTCCGAATGGCGGGCCATTTCAGTTGCTGTCTTCAGAGTTCTCTCCATTCTCTCTACATGGCTAAATAAAAGGCAAGTAAAAACGTAGGCTGGGTTTGCTCAGGGTAACTTATTATTTTCTGTGTGTGCAACAATCAATAAAGATAACAAAATATTACGAATCTCCAAACAAACACACATCTAGCTATGCTACACTAAATTGTTTACTATATGCAGAACGTGTTGTACTAAGAAGTTACTATGAGCACCTCGATACATACTATACAAGTATTGTAATTATATGTGGTTATAGAACACCACCCGTAATAGCGCCAAAGACTTATAATTAAATACTTATCAAACTAGTTCTACAACCTAGTTATACAAAACTAGTTCCACAGTATCACGAGTATATAAAGATATTAATAGTAAAAGGGAAAACCCAAATATAGCGAAATAGAACTTAGTATCATTTGCATTTATGCAGTTTTATCAAGGTAAGGGAACTGTTTCAATTCTCTGTTACGTTTGTGTCTAACATTTTCTTAATTATATATTCTAAGCTAATTGATAACGGATATTTGTACACATGCTTAAGAAACATCTAGCTATTCTACACTAAAATGTATACTATATGCAGAACGTGTTGTACTAACAAGTTACTATGAGCACCTCGATACATACTATACAAGTATCGTACGTATATGTGGTTATAGAACACCACCCGTAATAGCACCAAAGACTTATAATTAAATACTTATCAAACTAGTTCTACAATCTAGTTATACAAAACTAGTACCACCGTATTATTAGTAAAAGGTAAAACCCAAATATAGCGAAATAGAACTAAATATCATTTGCATTTATGCAGTTTTACCAAGGTAAGGGAACTCTTTCAATTCTCTGTTATGTTTGTGTCAAACATTTTCTTAATTATATATTCTAAGCTAATTGGTAACGGATATTTTTATAATTTTGTACAGATGCTTAAGAAACATCAATATAATCAAAAGTAAATATCCGCACTCTCGCTCACTTTAATTGGATTGAAGAAACATGTTTCAAACTGACATTGAAACAGTTCTTTATATAAAGAAAACCTAGATAGTAACTTAAGCATCTAATAAGAACTTCAACTTGATAGTAAACATATGCACCCTGGTGTTTTCCCATACTATATGAATATTTCTTTTAGGTAACAGCTCATTGTGTGGTCCACTTCGCGGTTCGCGTTTAAAGTCTTTCGATTTCTTTGAAAAATCAGAGACAGCTATTTGGATTTAAACAACTTAAAAAACTTAAACTGCACGAGCTAAATTTCCCGGGAACTTAATCGAGCTCTCTGATTGGTTGAGAAGTGAAACATATTTCGAATGCTAATGCGAGGTTTGTTACGTCACTAAAATTTATGAATAAAAAATTCGGAAAGTAATAAAATAATAATAATCAATCTTTCTAAGAAAACAATTGATAATTACTAATAATGAAATAAATAAATGAACCAAATAAAGTGACCCACAAACGTAACATCACCCATATCCCACAGAAGAAATATGTGTAATTTAACGCGCAATCTCCCCTCCTGAAATATACCAATAGTTATACAAGCTGAAAATAAACCTGATAATTTGTATGTCTAGCTTCTATAAAATCATTTGACTTACCCCAGGAAAAGTCACAGATACACTATACAGATTATTGCGCGGTAAAAAAAATTCCCAACTTTCACTTTCTCTTTTTGTTTGAAATACAGGAAATGACATATATCTGTGCAATGACTACGAAAAACGATCCATCAAAAAAATATGTTTCCGTGTAACTGCACTTACTTCAGGCGTTAAAAATTCAAAGGACAAGGTTCATTTTAGGTCAAATATGGCCTTGAATTTCAACTCTATCATAAAATTTCAAAATGGCCAGAATTTGGTTCTTGAATGGATCCATTTCAAAAGATTTACTTCTTTGTTAAAAGAAATCTCTTCATAAGAGTACATTATTGGCTTCAAAATCAACACATTTTGGAAATATTGTCAAAATACGATGATTTTGTGCATTTTTCTGACCTAAAAGCTTGAGGAAACACTTGGCCGCAACAAAGGATCCAAAATGTCCTGTAACCAAGAGTTGCAAATGATGATATTGAATCCCTAGACACAAAAACTTTCTGGATTTTGGGTTGCGGCCAAAGTAAATTATGATAAAAACTGTGAAAAATTATTGAACATTTGACCAAAACTGACGTTACAACTCAAAAAATGCATACTTAAAAAGTAAATACTTCGTCATTTTCAATATAATGTGCCAAAATGAAGTTATTTTGTATTAATAGTAATATCATAACTTTTTCTATATGAAATTTGTAGTATTATGGCCTGATTTAATAAAACATCAAAATCTTAGGGCCAATTTTAACCCCTCGTGAACTTACTCCTTTATAGAGAATAAAATAACTAACTAGTCAAATTAATGACAAATAATGTTATGAAACGAAAATATAAACCAAACCATACAGTTTGCCTTTATTACGTCTTTTTCATATTCAAATTCTCCCTCATAAATTAAGCCTATTTTTTTTTAAATCTATTCTTTCTTCGTGGTTAAAAAAGAGGCAAGTCAAAACGTATGTTGGGCTTGCTCGGGGGAATTGATTATTTTCTGTGCGTTGCAACATTAAATAAAGATAACAAAATATTACAAATGCCGGGTATAAATTACAGGATAAAAACAATGTGTGTACATCGTTGGAAAATATCAAATTTATTTGTAATCGCTTCGAAACAAAAGAAAAGCTAGGCATGTGAAGGGTGCTGGTAGAAGTTCGGTATTTCATTTATTCCATCGGTTTCATACCACAAGCATCAAGCTGCATCTCGAATGGAATATCTATCAGTATATTCAATTCTAACTCAAATATGAAGAATAATCGTAATCTATCGTTATAGCAAGCCACAGAGTATAAGCTACTACCAGTAAATATGTCTGGGGTTAAACAATGAATAAAAGTAGAACAGACCGACGGACAAATTGTAACTAGCCCGACCTGATAATAGTGGTCGTATCAAGCATGGGACAACAAACGTAAAGTCTGCCTAGTTCTCAATTTCAAGACCAGTAAATTAACGAGGATACCAAAAATGTAATTATTAAAAACAAGAGTGTAAATCACTGAAAGGTTAACCCTAGTAGTCTTGTTCTGTCATGAAAATGCTTATACGCACATTGTCTGTAGCCAGAAAAGACTGAAAACCTTTAGCAACTCAAACTGACCTACCTAATTTTCAGAATAGACAGGTACCAAATATCAAACCATGCAAGTTAATTCTAAAGAGGAACGGGTTGATGTTTAGGTAATTTCCTATACAAAGGGGAGTAACAAGGAATGATTTTAATCACAAAACTTAACACAGGCCAGGGACAAGGCTTTTATCTGCAATAAAATAATTCAGTAAAGTACAACTTTTATTAGACAACACACAATTGTTATTAGACAATATTATACAGCTGTGTCTCAAGTACATGTATGGTTTTGTAATTCAATGGTCTCTAATTCAGCAATGTCTCTATATTTCTCAGACCATGTCCGGGGTTTGCACTTAAAACTCTTTACGTTTTAATACTTTAAATATCTGTCTTTAAGGTCTCGACATGGAAATGTCAACAATCATGAACCGAACTTTAATCGTTTTCAAGCAATCTATAAATAACTGTAACCTCAACAACTGACTAGTTGAACAGTTAATCGAATCTCGTTATTCGCAATTTGACAACTTTTATTCAGTTCAAAGAACTATACAAAAATTCAGCTCATAATTTAATTCAATTAACCCGCGAAGCGCGTTCCAGTGGCGGATCAGAGGGGCGTAGAGGGCGTACGCCCCCTTTGCTTGCACTTTTTTTTTTTTGTAAAATGATTAATCAGACTAGACTTTGCGAACTTTGCCATTTCCCGTGTATTCAATTTTATGCGACAATTCTTTACTTATAAAGATATTTTCGCTCGTATTTACTGTAATATATTATTGATTATGTCAAAGTCATGTGATTCGCTACGGTGGAGTTGACCAGTACGTCGAAAAAAACGTCACTCAGTCATTTTGAAATTCAACATGTTCAAATTACAGTAACACATATTGACTTATTGAACGTATTGACTTCTATTTCACAATTCCACCCAACAGAAAGTAATACTCTATTACACTCTCATGAAAAAAAAGTTCCACAACAATATTATTTACCTCAGAAAACATGTTTAACCCCACACGCCCCAGCCCATTAATAACATTGATGAATAGTGATCCCCATTCAGTATAAGCTCTATAGATAGATTTAAAGTCTAAGGTACGGACCATTTGATTTGAGGGGGCAGTCTGAGATATTTTAGAGAAAAAATTCTGACCTTGATTTTTGCCTTAAACAAAAATGTGAATCCCATATCTGACCGGAATGTCTGTTTCGCCGAACTGATATACTGAATACTTTTTTCAAGGCCTGACTGTACGGCTGCAACCTGCCTGCTGGGTGTGGCCTATATGTCTCCCTGTGTTGACCGTCATTCACAACTTCATTGTCATTTCCGACTCATTCGTAGCCTTTGGTTGATTTGGAACCCCTCACTTCCCTTGTTGGTTGAAACATTTCAACCAAACATTTGGATACAAATTGCTTGTTTGTCTTTCTTCGTGTCGGTCGTATTGTAAATTCCATTGAATAGCTGTATATCTTGTTTACAATAAGAAATCTGTGAGGTTATGCTAACTAACCATACAACATACGAGAATTTTCCATGTCCATTTTTTACTGACAAATCCCACATCAAATATATTAATTAGTACATAGCTTTGGATCCATCCAATCATTTTATGATGGACAATTAATGGAGAGAATACGGCACCAAAAATGTCCAACCCCTACACTTTAACTATAAAATGCATTTTACACTTATTTTATGTTTTTTAGCCAAAAAAAAGGTCAAAATTTTTTTTCGCTCGGCTAACTTTAATACTACGCCCCCTTTCCAAAATCCTGGATCCGCCCCTGCCGTTCTAAATAAACTACGTCTCAATACGTAAATATTCAAAATTTCCGCTTAAATTTTCAATATAAACCCGAAAGAAACTAGCAAGTTTTAGTCAACAAAAATATATATCAAATGAGAGGGGGGACTTCTTACCTAGAAAATGTCGAGATACATATTTTCTTCAATACACTAAATATAACACAAAAATAGCGCGAGATTCCTCACCGAGACCACTTTAAAAAAAATCAAGCACATGTTGGAAACTTTCCTCTTTATCTTTACGTCTACAAACCTGTGAATCTCAGCTGGGAAGACACTCACTGCCCCAGCTAAATTTCCCCGGGAACTTAATAGAGCTCTCTGATTGGTTGAGAAGAGAAAACTATTTTGAATGCTAATGCGAGGTTTGTTACGTCACTAAAATTTATGAATGAACATTTCGGAAAATAATTAAATAATAATTATCAATCTTTAGAGAACTGAGAAAACAATTAAAAGTTACTAATAATGAAATAAATAAATGAACCAAATAAAGTGACCCACAAACGTTATAACACCCCTTTCCCACAGAAGAAATATGTCTGCATTCTGGCATATTCCATGTGTAATTTAACGCGCTGTTATTTGAAATTTGTTATGTGGTCTCATGTGTAAGAACTTAGTACTTCCAACTAATGATTATCAATATACAAATAGTTATACAAGCCCAAAAATAACCTGATAATTTGTATGTCTAGCTTCTATAAAATCATTTGACTTACCTCAGTAAAAGTCACAGATAAACAATACAGATTATTGCGCGGTAAAATTTTTAAAAAAGGGAAGTCCAAAAATAAATTCCCAACTTTCACTTTCACTTTTAGTTTGAAATACAGGAATTGACATACCTGGGCAATGACTATGAAAAACGACCCATCAAAAAATATTTTTCCGTGTAACTGCACTTACTTCAGGCGTTAAAAATTCAAATTTATAGAGAATGAAACAACTAACTAGTCAAATTAATGTCAAATAATGTTATGAAACGAAAAATATAAACTAAACCACACAGTTTGTCTTTATCGCGTCTTTTTCATATTTCAATTCTCCTTTATAAATTCAGCCTTATTTAAAAAAAATTCTATTCTCTCTAAATGGGTAAATAAGAGGTACATGTAAGTCAAGAGGACGGTGGGTTTGCTCGGGGTAACTTATTATTTTCTGTGAGTTGCAACATTTATTAAATATAACAAAATATTACAAATATCTTCAAACACACTCACATCTAGCTTTTCTACACTTAAGCATCTGATAAGAACTTCAACTTGATAAACATATGCACCCTGGTGTTCCCCATACTATAGAATTACATATAGTTCATTGACTTAACTAGTATTACACTAACTAGTCACATTAATGACAAATAATGTTTCATACGTAGGCTGGTTTTGCTCAGGGTAACGTATTATTTTCTGTGCGTTGCAACATTAAAAAAAGAAAACAAAATATAACAAATCTCCAAACAAACACATATATAGCTATTCTACACTTAATAAATGCAATATTATGTTAATTAATATATACTATGCAGAACGTGTTGTACATTTTTTTGTGTACTTAGAAGTTTCTATGAGCACCTCGATACATACTATACAATGTTATTATGGCTTGAAAGGTACTTAACAAATAGAACTCAGAGGGTAGTATTGGTCAGTATTAAAAGATGCGAATCCGAATTAGGTAATCTTAAAGCTGGTGTTCCACAGGGTTCAGTACTGGGTCCCCTTTTATTTCTAATATTCATTAATGACGTTGCAGATGATATGATTGGATTAAGTAGAATGTTTGCAGACGATACATCTATTGGACATACTGCTCCAGATGAAATTACTCTTCAATCCATGATAAATATCGATTTACAAAATACTAATTCCTGGGCAAATGATTGGCTGGTTAAATTCAATCCAAATAAAACTAATATCATGTTGTTTCGTATCAAAAATTCAAAAAATAACTTGATTTTTGATTTTGGCGGAGTTCTGGTAGATACAGTTACTAGTCACAAACATTTAGGTTTATTTTTCAGCAGTGACTGTAAGTGGACCAAGCATATTGATTATTTAATAGAAAGGGTATCAAAACAATTAAATGTTCATAGACGTTTGAAATTCCGACTAAAAAGGGAATATTTAGAAAAAATATATTTAACTTTTATTAGGCCCATTCTAGAATATTCTTCTGAAGTTTGGGATAAATGCGGACAGTTGAATTCTGAAAGATTAGAAAAATTACAACTGGAAGCAGCACGTATTGTCAATGGTCTAACAAGCTATGCTAGCACTCAATCACTTTATTTAGAGACGGGATGGGAAAAGTTAAAGATTAGACGGGAAGTTAAAATATTAACTCTATTTTACAAAATTATGAAAGAGGATGCTCCACAATACTTATTAGATTTAATACCTCCTACCGTTGTAGAAACAAACAATTACAATCTACGAAGTAGTCAAAATATATACCAAACCCCTGCAGACTGTCCCTTTATCAAGAATCATTTATTCCATCTAGTATCAAACTGTGGAATTCGCTCGATTTAAGTATAAGAAATGAACTCTCTTTAAATATGTTTAAATCAAAAATTAAACAGAAATATTATAAAAACAAATCACCCCTTAATTTTCTCTATTGGCGATAGATATTTAAATGTTTTGCACGCAAGATTAAGAAATAAATGCAGTGCCCTTAACATGGATCTGTATCACGCAAATATTAAACCCAATGCAATGTGTCAATGTGGTTATTTATATGAAAATACTCAACATTATTTCCTCTCGTGTAAAAATTATACAGCTCAAAGGAATACCTTATTTTTTGAACTTAGAAAAGAAAATATACCTACTGATTTGGAAACTTAAATGTACGGTAATGATATGTTTAATATGGACATAAACACGTTGATTTTCACAAAAGTGCAGAATTATATCAAAGAGACCAATCGCTTTTCATAGTGTATAGACATTATGGTTAAATATATAAACTTTTATAGTGTAATTTCTTTTTGTTGACTTCGAACGAAATTGTTCAATTTTTCCAAAGACATGGATCATCCATTTGATTTTATATATATATAATATCATATCAGTTGACAACAACAATCTAATTTAATTGCTTTAGAATAAAATTGATAATTTTCTATGTTTTCTATGTATTGTATGCGATTTTGTCCCATGTACATTTACTCCATATCCTTTCATTTTCTATTACCTTTAGAGTAAATATGTATTCCCAAATTAAAACAGCCTACTAGGTCTATCATAAATAAATTTACGGTCAACTCGACTTTTAGAAATCGATGAGCCATGTCGTTTAAATTCTTGTTCATTTCATGTCTCCATATTAATATTGTTTATGATGTTATTATTATGTGTTTTATTTTGTTCGGTTATTTATTATTTGTATGTAATGGAGAAGACGTTCTAAGTTGCAAAACTTGTGTCTGATCCTATTGTCAATGTTTTGGACAATAAAATATGTTTAAATTAAACTATACAAATATCGGACTTATATGTGGTTATAAATAGAACCCCCACCCGTAATAGCACTGACGAAATATCCGTGCAGTACTAACACAGAGACTTATAATTAAGGTTCATCATAACAAATGGACAAATATGGCCGTATTTTCACCTCAAAAACTACTCTGTGTACAGACTTACTTTTGCAGTTTGGATAGTTTTAAGGCCCGGCATCCACTAGATATATAAAAGTTAAATTCATTTTGCATAAAATCTTTTTTTGAATATGATGGGTATTTTTTTTTTTTTTTTCCCCCTTCCTGCAGGAGGTGTAAAAATAAAGAAACACCTCAATTGCATTTGATACTGTCAACTCAGTTACTACCTTTAACTCACCTATATATGTGTAGATATCTATTGTCCATGCCAATCAAGGACAATCAATACAATACAAATCAGGTGGTACCTGAGAGGGAGCATCTCAAAGTTATATCCCAACTTAGTTTATTTTTACACCTTCTGCAGGAACAGAAAAAAATGCCCATCATAATCCAAAAAAGATTTTATCTTTCTGATATGCAAAATAAATTTAACTTTTATATATCTAGTGGATGCCAGGCCTTAAAACTTTCCAAACTGCACAGGTAAGTCTGTACACAGAGTAGTTTTGAGGTGAAAATACGGCCATATTTGTCCATTTGTTATGATGAACCTTAAATACTTATCAAATTAGTTATACAAACTAGTTCCACATTATCTAAAGATATAGATAGAAAAGGGAAAACACCAATATAACGGAATATATATATAGAACTAAATATCCTTTGCATTTAAGCAGGTATACTTATGTAAGGGGACTTTTACATTTCTTTGTTACGTTTGTGTCAATCATTTTCTTACCTATATATTCGAAGCTTAGAAATGACGGAGATTTTTAGAATTTTGTATCCAACGCATGCTTAAGAAACATCAATCTAATTAAGTATTAGATACAATACAAATGTAACAAAGAAACAGGCCGGTAACAACCGTCGCCGGATAGTTTTTCTGCACGAGTAGTCAGGTCAAGGTCCGAGGCGCTAGCCGAGGACCTTGACCTGACTACAAGTGCAGACAAACCATACGGCAGGTTGTTTCGGCCTATTTTTGTTACCTTTGTTTTGTATCTGACTTGTACGACGTTTCAGGAAGGAAGTAGTACATTTTGCATTTAGAAAAGGTAGCAAACCTAAACATATTAGAAACTTCAATGGCCATATACCAGTTAATGTAAGTTACAGTTTAAACACATTTTTTCACTTCCTTAAGCCGAGAATTTTTTTCTAAAACAATTTCAAGAATTTAATAACTTTATAAAAAGAACCATTTCAAGGAAAAGATGAATGTTGTTTACATTTGAGACTTGTTAGAATGCAACTTCGCTAGTAAGTAATTCATAAAAAAAACACAGAGCTACCATTTGATTTTTTTATTGTGGAAAACGGAAGGAAAAAGGGGGGGGTTAATCCATTTAAAATAAACAGAACTGATATTAAGTGAATGAAATGTTATGAAAAACTGGATTTTGTCTTGTTATTTGATATATATATATATATAGGCATATATTTTGGATTTTTTTTTATAGTTCATACAAATAGGTTTTTTATATGTCTCTGATAGTGTTGATCAGGATTTAACACGTGTCACTATATGATCCAATCGCAGCTTACCGTTCAAAATTGATGACATTAGTTGAATGATTTTTCTTCACGATTTGCTGCATATTTGAACATGTATTACATGGACACTTTTATTTATAGGATCAATCGTGCATTGGTGAGTTGATAGGGATTTTATCTTTTGATTAGATTTGATTTTTTATATATATTTCCTGTCTTTTTATTGAAATATAAACGTTGGTACCAGCATTTCTTTACTTTCAGCATTGTCCAGAATACTTTTCATGTCCATATGTTGAAGGAAAAAAACTTACGGACCGACCATTTAGCTTCAAAAGGGGTATCTTCTTTTCTCAGTAAGAACATTATTTATTTTTCAACGCTATCACCCAACTATTTTCATTTTTTTCGAAATTAGACGATTATATACGGTATACGGAAAATCGGGAATCAGAACATTATTTTGTCATCTGCTTGACCACAATATATTTTTCTCACAAAATTGGGTATCAAAATATTTTTAGAAAAAGACATACCCCTTTTTAAGTTAAATGGTCAATCCCTTAGTCGGTACTGATATGAATAGTAATTTACTGGAATTGTTTGAAATATAGGTATTGATGCTAACGTAAATATTTTAATCAAATAGACAGGAAATATGTCGGTGAAACAAAAAGTTCAAATCTGATTGAAATTTAAAGTGCCCATGAACTCTCTGATCATGCACGAGTGATTCTATTCATAAAAAGTGTCCGTGTAACAACTAAAAAGTGTCCGTGTATCATCTAAAAAGTGTCCGTGTAACACCCGTTAATGTTCTGTTTTTCTATAGCTCTGCTGGGGGTAAAGTCGTACAAAAGTAAATTTCCATACTCTCGCTCACTTTAATAGACCTTTTCAACAATTGTCTACACCTACAGTTGAGAACGACTACGACAGGTGAGATATGAGGGGTCGTCTCAAAAATTAAATTGAAAAAATATTATTGATCGCATATGATTATATTGATTGCCAATGAGACAACTATCCATCATGACGTGCATGTGTATTTACGCAATTATTGTGTACCGTACCTTGTTTTTACTAAGTATTTGCTAATTAAAATTAAAGTTATTTTGGATGAAAAGAAGGGCTTCAAAATTTCATTTTTTAGACGTCGAGATGGAAATTGTAAAAAAAAAACTAAAACAACCTGTATTTTTGTATTAGATGTTTAATTAAACAATGTTTTATGTCTGTTGACAAGGGCGGCACATGTTTCTACAATGTCTTTTAATTTTGGCTTCGGGTGCCTCAATGTACTCATTACTTTATTTCTTTTCAATTCGCCAATTTGATGTTCAACTTGAATTTGATATTCAGCGACAATGCAATTCCATTTTCGATTCTTTATCATTACATTTTCGGCTTACGGTGCCGTCGCTTGACCTGCTGCCCAGCAACCAAATGCTGAACCTGATGATCTGCATTTTGGTTAAAGACCCCCAAAAAAAAAAGAAGAAAAAATTAGCGATCTTTGATCGACTAACAAGGAATCAAATATGAGGGCGAACCATAATGTCGAAATACCAAATTGTAAATTTAATATTCTATTTTGAAAAAGACGTACCAATGACCAACACGACAACAGGATTGGTTCAGGCGCATAAAACATGCGGCAGTGTTTTAAAAGTATAATTGGATCCAAAACCTCCCCTTTGTATAGTCAGAGATGAAATTTAAAAACAATTACACATGGAAAAAATAGAAAAGAGTAGAAAATAAAATTCCAGAAAAGGGAAAGGGTAAGCAGTTACTACTTCTTGCAAGATACACGAAGGTCATTTTCGGGAACAGGGAAAGGAATCTATGACAAAGGGACAAGGTATGTTGTCTTTCGGGACACGGACAACCTATATCGGTCAATCAGTTCGTTATGACAACCATATAACTTATTAAAGGATTACCTACATTGTTGCCCAAAAAGCCCTGATTGAGTCAGAAGTGCGACACTGCAATGACAACAAGTTCTGTTGAGATATAAGGTACTGATGGAATATTGTTACATATTTTCAAATATTTTGGCCGCGAGCATCACTGCAGAGACATTGATTGTCAAAACTCGCATTTGGCGCAGAAAAAAAATTATACCGTTAATGTTTCCAATTCATTAGGGGAACACCTCAACTTTAACATGGTACATGTATCCTCCTTGTAACTAAATATTTCGATGTGGCCTTTTCCTTTGACCTTTGAAATTAATAGGCTTTTACCCGTCCCAAAATTGAATGTGTACACCACGTGACGTGACGATTGGTTGAGAAATACAAATTCTACCGGACGGACGGACAGTCCTGTTACAATGTTCCTTCAGCATATTTCATAAATAGCATTACAAAAATGAATTAATCGCTATTGGCATGTGGTACAATCTTCGTTGACAGACTCGCTTATCTAAATACTCATAATCATACATTTTAAGAAGAAATAGAGCAGATCACGATTTATAAATTCAACGTGGTGAAATGTCGTATAAATACATGTAATAAGAATATTATATGAAAGAGAGAGATATTCATATTTGTTTGAAATATGTTCTTTAATCAAAATAGTGTATAACAGTAAACGTAATACTATTCATGAATGATTTCTATTTTTGAGACGACCCCTCCATTTTACCTGTAAACTGTAGGTGTCATTAGTCGGTGTCGAGAGTTGTTGAAAAGGTCTAATTGCATGGATTTGAGAAACATGTATCTAATTGATTATTTAAAACCATCTACTGATTTGTAGAGTTGCATCTCCTCGATCGTGACGAAACAAACATCAAAGTGAAGATTATCTATATCAGAAGGAGATGTTTATTACCTCAGCTGTTTTGTGATCTTTAAATTGATCAAAAGTTCATATATTATGCAATCGAAATTTTACTTTTACTCCAAAGAAATTAACGAAGTTCGTGTGTTTCGAATTTCTTTGTTGATGAATATACATTACCAAAGTGTCAGACTGCTATGTTTTTTTTTTTGAAGAAAAGACACGAACGTACGATATCAATTAATTTCAGCGAAATATAAATTTGTTTAGGTTCGAGCAATTTCAACTGTTTGTTCAACAATTTCTAAATAGTAATTGCTCTTATGTGTACCACAGTGGAACATTAAACTGAGTGGTAACTATTGTTATGTAAAAGAAAAATGAAGGATATGGGGTGTCCGTCCATGACACAATACCAGTACATGCACAGCAAAAAAACACACAAAAAGCAAAGGAACGGCGCTTTTATTACTGTTCTTCATCTCAAATTATGTGTTCTCCGGGAGGCAATTTCACTAAATGTTGAACAAATTATGTACTTTTAAGCATGTAAATGCATGGAACATTTCTGCGTAAACGCAAAGATTTGTCGGCTTGAAGCAACATGCAAAAATATTTACCAATGTTTCGACCTGTATATTAATAATAAATGCCCTTATTCCTCATAATCTTATTTTTAACTAGCAATGTGAATATCCTTCTATTCATCCCGGCCGACCCATACAATGTGAATATCTCTCTTCATCCCGGCCGACCCATACCTTGCAGACATACCTATTGTGTTTATTGTTGATTGGTTCACTTCCTGAATTGAACAGGCATCAAATATTTGCTGCTGGATGTTGATTGGTTTAAAATTTCGCACTTAAACATAAGAGGGTTTCTATCTATATTTGATGAGACGAAATTGTTTCTAAATTAAAGAAATAATACCCATATTATGGGAATAAGTGAAACATTTCTAACAAGTACATTTTGTAACACCGAAGACAACTTTATATGTATTAAAGGATTTGATTTTGAACGCAAACATCGAAGTGAAACAAGTGAAAAAATGGAGGGTGTAATTGCATATGTTTCTAGCTCCTTAAATTACAAAAGAAGAAAAGACTCAGAAATAAGTTCACTAGAAAGCATTTGGCTTCAGATATTTTTAAGAACTCTAAATCCATTGCGATATGTTTTATTCACAGACCCCTGATATGCCACAATCTTGGATTAACGAATTTAAAAAGAAATTGAAAAGGCAAATGAATTTGAACTAGAGATCATTATCATGGGTGATATCAATATTGATTTCACAGGAGGGTGCACGAACACTAAATGGGAAAATCTTTTACACACTCATTCTATAATCCAATTAGTTAATACTCCAACCCGTATCACATCAACATCAAGTTCTATTATCGACCATGTTTACACAAATCACCCTGAGAATATAGTTGAAATACTTGTCCCCAAAATAGCCCTTAGTGATCACTATCCAATATGTATTACGACAAAATAACCAAAACGATGTGCCAAGCTTACGTCATAAATAAATAAGATATCGATGTTTTAAAACTTCGATGAAAACAATTTTTGAAGGATTTGAATAAAACAAATTTTACACAAATAGAACAAATTATTGATGTTCAATCTGCCACGGATATTTGGTATCAATTATTTCTGTCAGTAATTAACGAACATGCTCCCATTAAAGTGAAAAGAATAAAACATGTCAGACAACCAGATTGGCTTACAGATAAGGTACGTGAAAGAAGCTCAAAAGAGAAATTTTACTAAAGCAAAGGCGATTGGAATAACTTCCGTTATTGGTGCAATAAATGTACAAAATTAATAGAAAAATCTAAGCAGTCCTATTTCAAGCAGGCAATAGAAAATAACAAACAACCTAAAGAAATTTGGGCTTTACTCAAAGATTTAAAACCTAAAGTTCAAACTGAAATTCCATCTACCATGACTTTCAGCAATCAGAAATATGATAATATACAAGATAAAGTAAACAACTTTAACACATACTTTATAACGATAGGAGACAAATATATTACAACTAATACATCCTTTCAAGCGGATAAATTGAATAATTTCGTACGTGCAAGGTTAAATCCCCCAGAATGTTAGATTAAAGATTCCATTTATCAAAATATATGAAACTAAAAATTTAAAAAGTTAGAAACATCCAAAGCAACTGGCCTAGATAATATTGGCCCATTTTCCTTAAAATATCAACAGAAGCTTTAGCACCAAGTATAACATATTTATACTAGGAGGTGTATTCCCAGAAAATCTAAAATAGCTAAAGTGAATCCAATATTTAAAAGTGGTGATAAACACATACCAGAAAACTACAGGCCTATATCAATACTTCCAACTATATCTAAAGTATTTGAAAAACATGTTGCAAAACATTTTTATCTTTATCTGTCAAAATATAAACTATTACACGAGGCACAATCCGGATTTAGATCAAACCACTCATGCCAAACAGCCCTAACCAAATTGATAGATAACTGGCTTAAATATATTGATGACGGCAATGTTGTAGGAACAGTCTTTCTAGATCTGAAAAAAAGCATTTGATCTTGTCGATCATCTCATTCTCTGCCATAAATTGCATTTATACAAAGTCTCAGATCATTCAGTGAAATGATTTGAAATATCTCTCAAAAAGACCACACAAAGTGTGCTCAGTTAATACAACTTCAGATTCTGATATAATTAAACATGGGGTTCCTGAAGGATCTAGTTTAGGTCCCCTACTGTTCATTTTGTTCATAAATGATATGACTTTAGACACACTTTAGAGGCATCAAATTCAGTCATTGACATGTATGCTGCTGATACAACACTTCATATAGTATAAACAAGGAAGAGATAGAGAAAACTAAACCATGATGCCAACACTATAAATAAATGGTGTTTAAACAACCAAATGGCAATAAATCCTTTAAAAACAACTTCTATGCTGGTTGGAACGATTTCGTGGCGTCCATTTTTATTGGTGGAGGAAGCCGGAGTGCCCGGAGAAAACCACCGACCTTCGATAGGAAAACTGACATGGTTGGAACGAATCAAAAAGAGCTTTGATAGGTCATAATCTAAATATATCAATACAAGATAACCCAATAACATCTGTTGAAACACAAAAGCTTCTAGGTATATATATTGACAAAATTTAGACTGGAAATTTCAAATTGTTCATGTATGTAAAAGCATAAGTACTCGTATTGCACTGTTATCCAGAATTAAGAAATATCTAGATAGTAGAAGTAGACAATTATTTTATAATGCATAAATTCTGCCCATATTTGATTGTTGTTGCTCAATATGGGAAATTGTAATGCAGATGGAATTCAAAGAATTGTTAAGATGCAGAAAAGAGCTACCAGAATTATACTTGACGCACCAATACTAACACCTACTGTAAATTTATTTAAACAGCTGAAATGATTAAATTTCAAATCTAGGATTTCTTATCATAAATTGATTCTTCTTCATAAAATTCTCAATAACAAATCACCTAATTACCTTAAAGAACTATGTTGTCCAATTATAAACCTACACAGCAGAAAGTTAAGATCCTCCACAAATACTAATCTAGCTGTAGGCCTAATACAAATTCGATGAAAAATCATTCACATACAGCTCCTCAATACTTTGGAATAAACTACCAAATGAAATAGAACTATGTGAAAATCTAGATATTTTTAAAAGAAAATGTGTAGATTTTTAACTATAAATGATATGTAACAACTCTCTTACTCTATCATTGTCTTTTTAGTGTTTGTGTATAATATATTATTTGGGGTTTTTTTTTTCTTTTCTTCAGACAATCATCTAGCATGAACGTTTAATTATATGTTCAAAATTGCAATATCTGTAATATTTGTTCTGTATGTTTTTATTGAGGGCCTCAAGGTGGAGTAGTGAATGCTAATTGAGTCACCCTCTTTAAATAAAGTCATCATTATTATTATTATTATTAAAACATACGCGATCGTCTAATCATTAATCAATAACATGTTAATACTTTCCGAGACTTTATAACAATTTTTAAATATACATAACTCGGTTTATTATCATGGATATATTGAACCTTAACTATTGGGTAAAATCTATGCATTCAAGAGAGAAGGAAATACACTTGATTCGTGTATCTTCATTCTGCAAAGTTAAAATAAAATAGTAAATTGAAAGTATCAACTTCCGAAGCAAGGTTGTCGGCTCTCCGGACTTTCCTGAAGTCCTGCGTTTAACACCCTTGCCATCAGCCGTACTCACAATTACAAGATCTTGTAGTAGACCTTTTCAACAACTCTCGACACCGACTAATGACACCTACAGTTTACAGGTAAAATGAATGGGTCGTCTCAAAATTAAAATCATTAATGAATAGTATTACGTTTACACCTTCGATCTATCGTTTTACACTATTTTGACGAAAGAACATATTTCAAACAAATATGAACTATATCTCTTTCATTCGTTTAGCATTCTTATTACATGTATTTATACAACATTTTACGTTGAATTTATTAAACCATCAAGTAAATAATTACTGCAATCAATTCACATCGTAATCTGCCTTTTTCTTCTTAGATTTTATGATTATGTGAATATTTAGATAAGCGAGTCTGTCAACGCAGATTGTTCCACATGCCAATAGCGTTTAATTCGTTTTTGTAATGCTATTTATGAAATCTGCGAAAGAAACATTGCCGTCCGTCATCTAGAGTTTGAGTTTCTCAATAGATCTTCACGTCACTTGTTGTACACTTTCAATTTTGGGAGGGAAAAGCCTATTTGTTTAAAGGTCAAAGAAAAGGCCACATAGATAATTTAGTTACGAGGACTACTCCGCTTTAAGATACTATGTTAAAATTGAGATGTTTCCTTAATGAACTGGAAACATTAACGGCACCATTTTTTCTGCGCCTCATGCGTATTTTCATACAATTAATGTCTCTTCAGTGATGCGTATGGCATTTGTATCTCAATAGAGCTTGTTGTCATTGCACTGTCTTTTGGACAGTGCCGAACTGATTGACCGTTAAAGGTTGTCCGTGTCCCGAAAGACAACATACCTTTTCCCTTTGTCGTAGATTCTTTTCCTGTTCCTGAAAAATGGTTCAGCGACGGCACAGTAAACCGGATAATTTAAAGAGAAATAGTCAAATTTAAATTGCATTGTCGCTGAATATCGATTTCAAGTGGAACATCAAATTGGTGAATTAAAAAGAAATAAAGTAATGAGTACCATTGAGGCATTCGAAGTCAAAATTAACAGACATTGTAGAAACATGTAATTGAAACGCCCTAGTCAACAGATATAAAACATTGATTAACTAAACATCTACTACAAAAATAGTTTTTTTTTGTTTTTTGTTTTTTGTTTTTCATTTTTCAACTCGCTCGACGTCTAAAAGAAATGAAACATTGAATAGCTTCCTTTTCTTCATAGTCAATTCACAAATTAAGTTTAATTTTGATAAGCAAATACTTAATAAACAAAATAAGGTACGGTACACAACAATTGCTTATATACACGTCATGTTGGATAGTTGTCTCATTGGCAATCAAAATAATCATATGCGATCAATATTTTTTTTCAATTTCATTTTGAGACGACCCTCATATCTCACCTGTCGTAGTCGTTCTCAACTGTAGGTGAGGACAATTGTTGAAAAGGTCTAGTACGTAGTCATCCGCAGCGCACGCATACATTTTTCATTAATTGCATAAAACGCTGTTTAAAACGAGCTGTTGTATTAACTTTAACGATTGCCGAGTTTAGGAGCTTCATCCAGAAAGCTGGACCAGTGGAATTATAAAACCTGTTTTTAAAAACAAGGGTAACCCGTGTCACCCTAATGAGTTCAGGGCAATCACTCTTATCAGTTGCCTAGGGAATTATTTACGTCTGTTATAAATTCTAGATTAAATATTTTTGCTAACGAATTGAGTCTCATTTCCGAAAACCAAGCTGGTTTTAGGAAAGGATATTCAACAGTTGACAACATTTTTGTATTGCATACTCTAATTGAGTTATATTTTTCGTTTGGCAAGATGCTTTATTGCACTTTCGTCGACTTTAGGAAGGCGTTTGGACAAAATTACAAAATTAAAGGTAAATGTTTTAAGGTTATCTTTAATATGTACCATGACATTAAATCTTGCGTTCAGTATAATGGTGACCAGTCTGAATTTTTCCCTTGTCTAACTGGTGTAAGACAAGGGGAAAATTTATCACCTTTTCTTTTTCTATATTTCTAAATGATCTGGAAAGTTATTTCAGCTAGTTAGACGGAGAACCTCTTAATATTTTCATAAATTATTTGTTATTTTATATGCAGATGACACTGTCATTCTGTCTGAAAGTATGGAAGGTATGCAAAGAGCTCTAGACATTTTTCAATCATATTGTGATATATAAAAACTGCAGGTTAATGTTAATAAAACTAAAGTTATGATTTTTTGTAAAAGGACAGAATTTTATTTTTACTTTGCAAGATTGTAACCTTGAAATTGTTGATACATATTCATAACTAGGTGTTATTTTCAAATATAATGGAATGTTTATTAACACAAGGAAAAAACTTGTAAAACAAGCACAAAAGGCGTTATATTGCATTTACAAACTATTTCGTAATGAATCAATACCTATATACAATTAAAATGTTTGATTCTATGATTGAGCCAATTTTATTGTACGGTTCAGAAGTGTGGGGTTTTGAAAACCTAAAAGTTATTGAACAAATCCACCTGAAATTCTGTAAAAGAATATTGAAAGTTCGAAATTCAACTGCATCATTTATGGTTTATGGAGAACTTGGGAGGTTTCCACTCGAAATTCGGGTCAAATTGAGGATGATTTCTTTTTGGAGTAAATTAGTATTAAATGAAAATAAACTGAGCAGTACATTATACAAGTTAATGCTATGTTTAAAAAGCAATCATGGGGTGAATTTCAATGGATAAGCTGAATTTATTAAAGTCAAGAAGCTTACTGCAATCAATTCAAATCGTAATCTGCCTTTTCTTCTTAGATTTTATGATTATGTGAATATTTAGATAAGCAAGTCTGTCAACGCAGATTGTTCCACATGCCAATAGCGTTTAATTCGTTTTGTAATGCTATTTATGAAATCAGAAAGAAACATTGCCGTCCGTCATCTAGAGTTTGAGTTTTCAATAGATTTCACGTCACTTGTTGTACACTTTCAATTTTGGGAGGAAAGCCTATTTGTTTAAAGGTCAAAGAAAAGGCCACATAGATAATTTAGTTACGAGGACTACTCCGCTTTAAGATACTATGTTAAAATTGAGATGTTTCCTTAATGAACTGGAAACATTAACGGCACCATTTTTTCTGCGCCTCATGCGTATTTTCATACAATTAATGTCTCTTCAGTGATGCGTATGGCATTTGTATCTCAATAGAGCTTGTTGTCATACATTTAAATTGAAAGTATATCTAAACTATTTGCTATCTAGGTAATAAGATAAAAATACTTAAGTGTTCTTTTAAAATACGACCGACCTGAGCAAATAATCATCAATAGTACTACATGGGGTAAATGTATAAATAGATAAATAATTAGGTGATTGACAATTAACGTATGTTGATGGTTGCCGTTTGAAGGATATTGTTTAAAAGCCGGCTAAACAAGTCTGTTATAATTACAAAGTACATCCAGGATAGAATTCATGTTCATATTGTACAAAATGGCGCCGTCATGCATAGTTATTAGACTAGTTCCTGTTATTTATCTGTTTGGCTCTATTCAACATTCATTCAGAACTCAGCCGATTACTTAGGCGTTCATTGGAGAAGCAAGTCCCCGAATTAGCCGATTTGTCTAACAACAAGGGTGACCCAGGTAACCGCATGTTGCAAAGTGAACCAAAACAAGATAAATCTGTCCCTTTATTGTAGAGAATAAATATAATCTTCCAAATCTATGTTACTTAGTTTACTAGAGCGTAGGAGTCAGGTATGATAAATAGAAAATAGTCATCTAGGATAATCTCATTGAGAATGTGTAGGTGGATTTACAGTGAGTTGGATAGGATGGTCTTCAACAAATAAACACAGACTTTCACCTTCTTGCTCCCAACCCGCCTCAGGTGCCAACTTGTGCGATGCTTGTACGACGGTTCTCAGTCGAAAGTAAGGGATACAAGAAAGTAATAGTTGAAAGACATCGATCGCCGCTAAAATATGCCTTGAAGTTACACATGTCGGGGCGGTCAATGAATTACATAATTTATAATTACAGGCGAGGTTTTTCAACATATATTTGTCATACAATGCCTACAAAAGACCAATAATTTCGAAACAACAAATGTATAGACAATACTCTATACATTAATCCATTCAAATTTACAATTCAAGACAAATCAAGACAAATTAAGACAAATCAAGACCAATTAAGACAAATCAAGACAATTTAAGACAAATCAAGACAAAAATTGGTCGTCGCGATTGTTGCTTTATATCATATTTGTTTTCGTTCATTGTTTTGTACATAAATTGGACCGTTAGTTTTCTGTTTTGTCATTTCAGGGGCATTTTTATAGCTGACTGTGGTATGGGTTTTTCTCATTGTTGAAGGCCGTACGGTGACTATATTTGATACCTTCTATGTCATTTGGTCTCTGGTGGAGAGTTGTCTCATTGGCAACCATACCACATCTTCTTACTTAATATAAAAAAACTAATTAATCTAAAAGAAGCGAGATCGGGTACGTCGACAGAGTGATGAAAACTTTACAACGACAAGTACCATATAAAATTGCCGAAAGCATTGTTACAGAACAAACATAGATCATAGAAGGTTAGGATTTCAAAACTAATTAGATTACAGTATACACCTGTATATAAAAGTCATTATTGGGACCACAGAAGACTGACCTTACAAAAGAGGTGACATGTGAATTGAGATTCAAAATACATATGTATTACAATGTACCACAAACAAGAAGAGTTCACCCTGACAAAACAGGTTGTAGCTTAAAAGAGGTGATATGATAGCCAATGAGACAACTATTCACCAGTCAAGAGTTATTAAAATGAAGTGGTAGTAAACAATTATACATGTAGGTCAACAGCCTTCAAAATGAGAAAAACCCATACCGCACAGACAGGAACAAACACCACTATACTACATTTCCTGACTTGGTACAGAGACATTAAGAATGTGATTGGGTTAAACATGGTGTGAACGCTCAATCCTCCCAAATCTTGTACAATGTTGAAACAGCACAACATAAGAACAAACTGTAAAATTTAGTTGCAATTGGCATAAATTAAAAGATCGGTAAGAGGAACAAAACAACTAACATAAAAGCAACAGACAACAAAGCACCGAAATTAGAGTACTTGCAGTAGGTAAAAGCTAGTTCAAAGCCGTTTTCAACTAATAACAAATAATGTTTTCCCAATCAGTACGGATTTTGTGTAAAGACGTCATAAACAGTCCAAGAAACGCATGACTTTGTGCAATGACCTCACTCACAGGTTTGAATGTAACGTGAACATATAAAAAATGTTTCCGAAACGTCTGCAAATGGAAGTAATATATCTACAGCGATTCTGTTTGCCATCGTAAACCCCTAGATCATTACGTGTAATCACGATATACACCAAATTCTATCTAATGAGGTTCTTTTGATCTAAATTGTGTCATCTTTGTTTTAATGTATTTGGGTTTCATTTTACTGACATCCGTCTGACAAATGTAATAAATATTATTCACTGATACATATTAACTAATCCCAACAGGTGCAATAGCGGTAATATAACCATTATGATGCTCAATGAATATCTTCAGACTTGTCTGTGTTTTTTTTTTTTTTTTTTGGTAAATGACCATACAAGAGGATCTGCATGGGGTTCTTTCTTTTATGTTCTTTTGTTGTTGTCTATTATTCCCTATTTTTATATATTAGCACCCTATTTTTCTATTTTCTTTATTTGTTTTAATGTTTTTCTTTGTTTCCCTCCCCTTTATTTTTCTGTGGTATTGGCTCAATATTCTCTTTCTGTAAACCCCACCCAGACCGTTATACAAGAGAAAATAATAATAATAAGATTTTATAGTGTTGGTAAACCCAAATTATAGATAATATAAACATACAAATACACATCTATCAACGCTTAACTATTATCCCTCCAAGATCAAAATTTAAAAGGAAAATATTGTTACATATTTAACGTGATTTATATATGATTGCTGTATACATACATGTATATGTATGTGTTTTGAATATTTGTTTGAGGTGAGACTTTAATAAACTGTAAACGAACATTGATATAGTTGTTTATCATATACTTGTATAAAATATTACTAAAATTTTACAGTTCAATAACATTTAAAAATATTAAAAGGCTATGAAAGGATTACTAGGTTTATTGATCAGATTCCTAAGGATTTCCTCAGCGGGCTGATAAAGGAACCTTTATTGACTGCTTCCTGAATGTTATCACATGCCTTTCCGTTAATTTCCGTGACGTTTATCACATGCAACTTCGTGCATTTCCGGAAATTTGATCGAAAACGACAACACAGTGCGGAAAACCGCAAGTGATTTAAGACTTTTCACAAAATGGTTGAGGAGCAAATTTCAAACTAAGAACATGATAATTGTTGTCACAAGATAAATAAAATGCTTGTAATATCAATGAAAACAATTGAAGTTAAGAAATTTGTATTTGGTTGTCTGTAAATTATTATCTAAAATTGATGGAAAGACAAAATTTTAATTAATAGTTCTTGTCTGTATTTCTTCTGTTGAAGTATATGATAAAAAGATAATTACATGTCATTTATCATATCAGACCCTTTATCGGCCCTCGTTCATGATATTAGCCCTCGAGCCTGCGGCTCTTGGGCTGATATCATGACCTAGGGACCGATAAAGGTCTGATATGAAAAATGCCATGTAATAATCTATACATATTAATTAATCTGGTTCCAAACAAGGTTACAATTTCACGTGTCTGTGTAGTAATGACGTAGATATTGATCGGGCAGGATTTATATGAAGACAATACAACTGATGAAGACAGTCACGATGTGGTGAATATTACCAATGATTGCGGCTAGTATATCTGTAAATTGTGTATTGCTTTGTCATGTTTTGTATGGTGAGTATTCTTTAAATTTTAAGTTAATTATTTGTTGTAATGGTTGTTTATTTTTGTGGAAATAATAATAAGTTTTCAAGTTTTGAATTCAAATATGTCTTTATTTATTTTTTTTTTTTTTCAAGTACGTGAGTATATTTTACTTGAATATTCTGATTGTTTTGTTACTTTATAAACATAAGGAGATGTGATATGATTGCCAATAACAACTATCCACTTAAGTTCAAATGAAGTGGATGTAAGCAATTATAGACAACTTGCCTTCTTGTTCACAATGAGAAACCCCATATCGTATTATCGCTTATAAAAATTCCCAGCATGAAAAATCTTATACAATCAAATTGAGAAAACTAAATAATTTTTACAGCAAAATTATTTACGAAAAGAAATTTTAACACATGAACCAACGACAATCAGTGAACTACATGCTTTTGACTTGGGACTTTTTTAATTTTTTTTCGGAAACAATTAAATTTTTTAAGTTTTCAATCGGAATATCCCAGGTTTAAATGTGTCTTGGGAATTTTGAAAGAAGTAAAAAAACTTCTGTCTGTAAATATATCAATTGTGGCAAATAAGATGATTTATTCCATTAACAAATTTTCTTTTGCTTTTTATTGCATTAACATAAATATTCGATAGAAATTTCTTCGCTAGTTATTACTTGCTTAAGTATCTAGCTATGTTTTAAACACATAAAAAGAAAGAAGGTTACATTCGAGACTCAAATGTTTGAATTACTGAATAAGAGAAAGGTGACAAGGACCTTTCAGTTTATTTTCGACTAATGAGTCTGAATGTCCCTTTGGTATCTTTCGCCTCTTTTTCAAATCTTATTTGCATTCTTCTTTGAAACTTGTGGTAACTTTTACAGTGAACTTTGTGCAAAAGAGTATAACAAAACAGCGATGGGAACACATGAATATGACGCAGACTTATCATTAATAATATATTGGCTTATTAATAAACCAGCGTACATGTAGTTATTGTTTCATCGTTACGATTAATCAGTCAATTTATACGATTTTTGTATGTTTAAAAGGCCAAACTCGTTCACAAATTGTACTCGTCAACGTGTCGTTATGCTCAAACGTCTTTTTCTTCGCTTTAAATGGTAACAGTTCAAATATCACGTGCCATGCACACATGTATATAAGTTCCAAAGTAATGACAATAGCACTCTAAGATTGGTGCGCGTCTACATGTGTCCAAAGCGATTTTTGTTAAACTTTATCTCAAGAACCCTTAACCCTACTACAGTAATAACCAACAAGTGTATAAGTAACGGACATCTTGAGTAACTGTAGAAATGAGAGACTCATAAATCGAAGAGCAAAATCCATTTACGGTCAATTTTGCCTTTGGAAGTTAGTGAAATGTCTTCACGATTTATCATAATAATAATTACATTAGAAATAAGCAAACATTGTAAAATGGAAGGTCTTTTGTCACTTTGCAATATTGAATTATATAAGAAATTGTCAGTGTTTATCTTGAAATCTTGAAATCTTGTTAATTGAGATTCAAAATACATATGTATTACAATGTATCACAAACAAGAAGAGTTCACCCTGACAAGACAGGTTGTAGCTTAAAAGAGGTGGTATGATAGCCAATGAGACAACTATTCACCAGTCAAGAATTAAAATGAAGTGGTAGTAAACAATTATACATGTAGGTCAACAGCCTTCAAAATGAGAAAAACCCATACCTCACAGACAGGAACAAACACCACTATACTACATTTCCTTACTTGGTACAGAGACATTAAGAATGTGATTGGGTTAAACATGAGTGTGAGCGCTCAATCCTCCCCAAAATTTGTACAATGTTTCAACAGCACAACATAAGAACAAACTGTAAAATTTAGTTGCAATTGGCATAACTCAAAAGATCGGTAAGAGGCACAAAAACAACTAACATAAAAGCAATAGACACAAAGCACCGAAATAAGAGTACTTGCAGTAGGTAACAGCTAGTTCAAAGCCGTTTTCAACTAATAACAAATTATGTTTTCCTCAATCAGTACACATTCAACGGATTTTGTGTAAAGACGTCATAAACAGTCCAAGAAACGCATGACCTTGTGCAATGACCTCACTCACAGGTTTGAATGTAACGTGAACATATAAAAAATGTTTCCAAAACGTCTGCAAATGGAAATAATATATCTACAGCGATTCTGTTTGCCATCGTAAACCCCTAGATCATTACGTGTAATCACGATATACACCAAATTCTATCTAATGAGGTTCTTTTAATCTAAATTGTGTCATCTTTGTTTTTAATGTATTTGGGTTTCATTTTACTGACATCCGTCTGACAAATGTAATAAATATTATTCACTGATACATATTAGCTAATCCCAACAGGTGCAATAGCGGTAATATATAACTATTATGATGCTCAATGAATATCTTAAGACTTGTCTGTGTTTTTTTTTTTTGTTTTTTTTTGGTAAATGACCATACAGGAGGATCTGCATGGGGTTCTTTCTTTCTATGTTCTTTAGTTGTCTATCATTCCCTATTTTTATATATTAGCACCCTATTTTTCTATTTTCTTTATTTGTATTAATGTTTTTTTCTTTATTTCCCTCTCCCCCTTTATTTTTTCTGTAGTATTGGCCCATTATTCTCTTTCCTGTAAACCCCACCCAGACCGTTATACAAGAGAAAGTAATAATAATAAGATGTTTACAGTGTTGGTAAACCCAAATTATAGATAATATAAACATATAAATACACATCTATCAACGCTTAACTATTATCCCCTCCAAGATCAAAATAAAAAAGGAAAATATTGTTACATATTTTACTTGATTTACATGTATATATGATTGCTGTATACATATATGTATGTTGTTTTGAATATTTGTTTGTGGTGAGACTTTAATAAACTGTAAACGAACATTGATATAGTTGTATATTAATCAATCTGGTTCCAAACAAGGTTACAATTTCACGTGTCTGTGTAGTAATGACGTAGATATTGATCGGCCAGGATTTATATGAAGACAATAGAACTGATGAAGACAGTAACGATGTGGTAAATATTACCAATGATTGCGTCTAACATTTCTGTTAACTGTGTATTGCTTTCTCATGTTTTGTATGGTGAGTATTCGTTTAAATTTTAAGTTAATTATCTATAATTGTAATGTTTTTGTTTTTGTTTTGTGGAAATAATAATAAGTTTTCAAGTTTTTGAATTCAAATATGTCTTGTATTTTTTTTTTTTTTTTTTCAAGTACGTGAGTATATATTTACTTGAATATTCTGATTGTTTTGTTACTTTATAAACATAAGGAGATGTGATATGATTGCCAATGAGACAACTATCCACTTAAGTTCAAATGAAGTGGATGTAAGCAATTATAGACAACTTGCCTTCTTGTTCACAATGAGAAAACCCCATATCGTATTATCGGTTATAAAAATTCCCAGCATGAAAAATCTTATACAATCAAATTGAGAAAACTATAACGGCCTAATTTATTACAGCAAAATTATTTACGAAAAAGAAATTTTACACACATGAACCAACGACAATCAGTGAACTACATGCTTTTGACTTGGGACTTTTGTTAATTTTTTTTTCGGAAACAATTACAATTTTTTTAAGTTTTCAATCGGAATATCCCAGGTTTAAATGTGTCTTGGGAATTTTGAAAGAAGTAAGTAATTAAAACTTCTGTCTGTAAATATATCAATTGTGGCAAATAAGATGATTTATTCCATTAACAAATTTTCTTTTGCTTTTTATTGCATTAACATAAATATTCGATAGAAATTTCTTCGCTAGTTATTACTTGCTTTAGTATCTAGCTATGTTTTAAACACATAAAAAAGAAAGAAGGTTACATTCGAGACTCAAATGTTTGAATTACTGAATAAAAGAGAAAGGTGACAAGGACCTTTCAGTTTATTTTCGACTAATGAGTCTGAATGTCCCTTTGGTATCTTTCGCCTCTTTTTTCAAATCTTATTTGCATTCTTCTTTGAAACTTGTGGTAACTTTTACAGTGAACTTTGTGCAAAAGAGTATAACAAAACAGCGATGGGAACACATGAATATGACGCAGAGTTATCATTAATAATATATTGGCTTATTGATAAGCCAGCATACTCAAAATGTAGTTATTGTTTCATCATTACGATTGAACAGTCAATTTATACGATTATGGTATGATTAACAGGCCAAACTCGTTTATAAATTGTACTGGCCAACGTGTCGTTATGCTCAAATGTTTTTTTTTTCTTCGCTTTAAATGGTAACAGTTCAAATATCACGTGCCATAGCACACATGTATATAAGTTCCAAAGTAATGACAATAGCACTCTAAGATTGGTGCGCGTCTACATGTGTCCAAAGCGATTTTTGTTAAACTTTATCTCAAGAACCCTTAACCCTACTACAGTAATAACCAACAAGTGTATAAGTAACGGACATCTTGAGTAACTGTAGAAATGAGAGACTCATAAATCGAAGAGCAAAATCCATTTACGGTCAATTTTGCCTTTGGAAGTTAGTGGAAATGTCTTCACGATTTATCATAATAATAATTACATTAGATTTATATTTTAGCGAGAAATACTCTTTAAATGTAAAAATAAAAGATGTGGTATGATTGCAAATGAGACAACTCTTCACAAGAGACCAAATTGACACAGAAATTAACAACTATAGGTCACCGTACGGCCTTCAACAATGAGTAAAATGGTGTATTTACATTTGGTGACATATTAAAACGTGTATTGTTTAAAACTTAATAGAAAACTCAAAGAAGGCCGTGTGTTATGGCTCATTGTTAATACACTGACTTCTAGCAACGACGAATTTATAAGGGATGATAGATCTATGTGTATATTCATTGAAAGTATTCCGCAAATAGTTTATAGTTCAAGTGATCAAATAGTTTGAGCACGATGAATGATTAATCAATGATATTGAATACCAACATGTTTACATATTGGTTATGTCTGCCTGGTATTGTAGAAATGTGAACGTTCATATCGATTGTTAATTAATTAGGAGCAACCATTTAACTACAAGGGGTGGGGTGGGTGGGTTTTTTTTTTTTTGGGGGTATGGTTTTTGTCTGAGTCAGAAATTTGTTTTGCTCATAGCGCGAAAATTTTTTTTCGACGCTATCAATCAATTTTTTTTTTCAAAATTTAACACTATAAGGTATGGGGAAAATCTGGATTCAGAATATTTTTTTGTCATCTGCTTGACCACAATATTTGTTTTCTTCACCAAATTGGGGATCATAATTTTTAGGAAATAACTATAAAAGTCCCCAGCATGAAAAATATGAAACGATGAAATTGAGAAAACTAACGGCCTAATTTATTATAGAAAATAACAATTCATGAAAAAGTAATTTGACATACATGAACCAACGACAATCAGTGAACTACAGGCTTGCGACTTGGGACTTTTATTATTTTTTTTCGGAAACAATAACAGGTTTTTTAAGTTTTCGATCGGAATATCCCAGATTGAAATTATTGCATTAACATAAATATTCGATAGAAATTTCTTCGCTAGTTATTACTTGCTTAAGTATCTAGCTATGTTTTAAACACATAAAAAGAAAGAAGGTTACATTCGAGACTCAAATGTTTGAATTACTGAATAAAAGAGAAAGGTGACAAGGACCTTTCAGTTTATTTTCGACTAATGAGTCTGAATGTCCCTTTGGTATCTTTCGCCTCTTTTTCAAATCTTATTTGCATTCTTCTTTGAAACTTGTGGTAACTTTTACAGTGAACTTCGTGCAAAAGAGTATAACAAAACAGCGATGGAACACATGAATATGACGCAGACTTATCATTAATAATATATTGGCTTATTAATAAACCAGCGTACATGTAGTTATTGTTTCATCGTTACGATTAATCAGTCAATTTATACGATTTTTGTATGTTTAAAAGGCCAAACTCGTTCACAAATTGTACTCGTCAACGTGTCGTTATGCTCAAACGTCTTTTTCTTCGCTTTAAATGGTAACAGTTCAAATATCACGTGCCATAGCACACATGTATATAAGTTCCAAAGTAATGACAATAGCACTCTAAGATTGGTGCGCGTCTACATGTGTCCAAAGCGATTTTTTGTTAAACTTTATCTCAAGAACCCTTAACCCTACTACAGTAATAACCAACAAGTGTATAAGTAACGGACATCTTGAGTAACTGTAGAAATGAGAGACTCATAAATCGAAGAGCAAAATCCATTTACGGTCAATTTTGCCTTTGGAAGTTAGTGGAAATGTCTTCACGATTTATCATAATAATAATTACATTAGATTTATATTTTAGCGAGAAATACTCTTTAAATGTAAAAATAAAAGATGTGGTATGATTGCAAATGAGACAACTCTTCACAAGAGACCAAATTGACACAGAAATTAACAACTATAGGTCACCGTCAACAATGAGTAAAATGGTGTATTTACATTTGGTGACATATAAAAACGTTTATTGTTTAAAACTTATTAGAAAAACCAAAGAAGCCGTGTGTTATGGCTCATTGTGTATACACTTCTAGCAACGACCAATTTATAAAGAATCATAGGTCTATATGTATATCCATTCAAAGTATTCCGCAAACAGTTTGTCGTTCAAGTGATTAGATAGTTTGAGCACGAAGAATGATTAATGCGTATATATTTAATCCCAAAATGTTTACATATTGTTTATATGTCTGCCTGGTATTGTACAAATGTGAACGTTCATACCGATTGTTAATTAATTAGGAGCAACCATTTAACTACAAGGGGTGGGGTGGGTGGGTTTTTTTTTTTTTGGGGGTATGGTTTTTTGTCTGAGTCAGAAATTTGTTTTTGCTCATAGCGCGAAAAAAAAATTTTTTCGACGCTATCAATCAATTTATTTTTTTTTTCAAAATTTAACACTATAAGGTATGGGGAAAATCTGGATTCAGAATATTTTTTTTTGTCATCTGCTTGACCACAATATTTGTTTTCTTCACCAAATTGGGGATCATAATTTTTTTAGGAAATAACTATACCCCCCCCTTGAAGTTAAATGGTCGTTCTCTTACAAAAAAACACGTTTATTTTGAATATATTAAAACAGATTTGTACGTCGCCAAAATTAGTTTACAATTATGCTTATTGATTTTGTTTATCAAGAATTCGGCAGCAATCGTGGTGATGGCCATTGAAAATCCAATAAATTTGTTAAATAAAAAGTTGCATCGTCTGTTATATCCTTGATTTTACACAAGTTATAAAAATAGTTACAATACGGTGCAAATCCTTTGAATCACGAAGATTCTTCGCAATAAATGTCAATGACAGTAGTTTTTAGTTAGTCGTTAGTTAACAAAACAGAAAAATAACCACATAAAGTCCCGACATTTCTAAAAAGCTACTTCTGGTAAAGGTTAGAAGAAGCAATTGATTGATTAATTGATTAGTCTTCAACGCCACTTTCAACACTATTGTGCTATTTCGTGGCGGTCAGTTTTAATATGTGGAGGAAGCCACTGTGCCTGGAGAAAACCACCGACCTTCGGTAGGAAAACTGAAAATCTAAGTCAATTAAGATTGGAGTCGAGCGCACCTGCCACGTACGGATTTGAAAATACAACTTCAGTGTTGACAGGCTAGTGATACAGTAGTTCGACTACTCAGTCCACTCGGCCACCGAGGTCTCTTGAAGTAACAAAGATTTGTATAAACTATGCTGATTGCTTATAGAAGCGCAACACATTATATTGCACGTCATCTTTGGTGCCCTTTTGAATGACAATGTTGTTTTTTTTTCAATGCATTTCTTTTTCATAACTTTTACTATAGGCTTCCATTATGTTGGAAAATTGCAACCCAAAGTCTAACTTTAGACATATACAAATCAAAATGCTCTGAAAATTGCTGGAATTGTATGCATGAATATCTAAAGTAGTCGTAAAGTTTTCAAAACAATTGGTCAATTGTCAGAGAAGACCCGTCGCTTTGGTTATTTTATTAAACTGCAAATTCATTTAGGGGTGTGTGTTTCTATAGGGACTAAATGTTTCAACATGATACTTTCCAAGAAAAGCGATAAGGGAGCAACCATTTAACTTCAAGGGGGGTTATGGTTTTTGTGTCTGACATTTTTTTTAGTTTTTCGACGCTATCAATCAAATTATTTTTTTCAAAATTTAACACTGAGGTATGGAGAAAATCTGGATTCAGAATATTTTTTTTAGTCATCTGCTTGACCACAATTTTTTTTTCTTCAAATTGGGGTCAGAATATTTGTTTAGGAAAAAAACCCTTGAAGTTAAATGGTCTTTCCCTAAACAAATGTAGTTGTTAACATTCAGTTTTAACGAAATCTGTCACAGAGTAGCCTTCTTTCCTTATTTCTCTTTTAGATCCAAATGAGCTTCTTCATCTTTTTTTGTAAATCTTAATCATGTTAATAATGAGTTCAACGGACTGTTTTCATTCTCGTGACTTCATAGAACTGGGATCAACGGTTTCCTTGCTATTAATACAGGAAAATATTTTTCTGAATAATTGGCAGCAGTGATTAATTGATTTTATCTGCAATTAGATTGTTTTATTCAATATTCTATTTCATTCAAAAAATTAGTCACGTTTCTCCAACATGTTTCCGACAAAAAGTGTTTGTGTTTCTCCAATATACATATTCATGTTTTCTCCAGAGTGCTTATATTTCACCAACATGTTTAATGTTTCCGACAAAGTGTGGTCAGGTAACACCAACATGTAATATGTTTCCGACAAAATGTGATCACGTTACACCAACATTTATTATGTTTCCGACAAAGTGTGGTCACGTTACACCAACATACAAATGTTTCCGACAAAGTGTGGTCACGTTACACCAACATGTACATGTTTCCGACAAAGTGTGGTCACGTTACACCAACATGTATTATGTTTTCGACGAAGTGTGATCACGTTACACCAACATGTAATATGTTTCCGACAAAGTGTGATCACGTTACACCAACGTGTAATATGTTTCCGACAAAGTGTGTTCACGTTACACCAACAAGATCTCCAACAAACTGTGTTTACGTTTTTCAAACATGTTTCCGACAAAGTGTGTTCACGTTATTCCAATTAACACATGTCCGATGAAGTGTGTTTAATATTTCAGGTCACAAACTATATAATTAAACTGAGAATTTGGAGAACAAGAATAAAATAAGTCAGTAGAATATGAGTAATCACTTTTCAAGCTTCAAAGCAGTTTGTTTTTGTTCATTGCGTTTGACCAAACACGAGTAAATGTATCAGGTTGTTTTGATATGATTTATTATAGACCACCTCGGTGGTCTCGTAGTAGGGTACTCGCTTCGAACGCGAGAGGTCGTCGTAGGGTCAATCCTCGGCCAATTTAGTTAAACAGAAGACTTTTTTTCAGAGTCAGATTGGTGTGACACAACTTCCTGCAAACTCCGTACAGTGATCGTTTCCGTTCCGGAACTTTTTTTCTTTACTCCATCAATTAGTATAGAGTAGTATGCGGATCGGAGCACAGGGACTCGGTTAGCAGATTACAATTTTGTTAATCAATGTTTTTAATTTTTTTAGTATTTCCTGTCTATTTGTATTACTCTATTAACCTATTTGACGTTGACATCACTATTTCTTTGTTTTCTAGCAATGTGCAGTTTACTATCCATATCCGTATACTGAAAATCCTAAAGGGATCTAAGTCGCCATCTTGAATTGCCTTCACTACTTTAGATTAAAAATAATTAAAATATTAATAAATTACTATATACCTTACAAAGGCACTCATTTTCTTCCTAAATTATTCTTCTATCACATGCATATTTTGATTTTGGATCAAAAGAACCCTTACACAACTTAAGTTGCATTCGGGTCAGAATATTCAAATTTCCCGGCGAAAGCAACGTAACTGGCAAACATGTCGTTTTCAGTAAGATATACGAAATGGGAGATAACTCTTGTCATTCGGAAATTTTCGGGTTGATACATTTACTACAACGATAACTCCTCATAAACTGACGAGTGCTGTCCCCTGACATAAATATCGAGCGCAAATTAATAACGAATAGAACCTTTCTGCAAACGGGGTAACATAAATCACTGACTTTTTGGTAGACACATCAATAAAATGAAGTAGTTACTAAAAATATTGACGTGTTCAACGGGATTTACCAGGTTCAGTAACAGTACCAGGATTAAAAAAGGGGGGCAAGTTGTCAGGCTAACTTTTGGATTAATACTTTGAAAAGTCTATGCATTTATCATACATGCATGTATGAAGCTCCATTAGAGGCCCTTGTCCCCATAAATCCGCCTCTGATTATATACATGTTGTACTACATAAATCCTTGATGTGAAAAATATCAGGACGATGTCTGAAAGAAAGTCACATTCCTTTAAGGAAAAAAGACCGATAGTTTGGGGACAATCATTTGATATTTTCAATGGGCGGAAGGATAGGAGAATAATCTGATATTGAAACAACACATACAATGACTGTTCGAGGAAATTTGCGTTTGATATTTAATTTTATGAAGGATTCTTGGCGTGTAAATCTGTCTCAAATCTGATCGATTGAGCGTAGGTATCAAGTTAGGGACAGCACTCGTCAGTCTATGAGGAGTTATCTTTGTAGTAAATGCATCAACCCGAAACTTTCCGAATGACAAGAGTTATCTCCCATTTCGTCTATCATACTGAAAAACGACATGTTTGCCAGTTGCGTTGCTTTCGCCGGGAAATTTGAATATTCTGACCCGAATGCAACTTAAGTTGCGTAAGGGTTCTGTTGATCCAAAATCAAAATATGCATGTGATAGAAGAATAATTTAGGAAGAAAATGAGTGCCTTTGTAAGGTATATAGTAATTTATAAATATTTTAATTATTTTTATCTAAAGTAGTGAAGGCAATTCAAGATGGCGACTTAGATCCCTTTAGAATTTTTCAGTATACGGATATGGATAGTTAACTACACATTGCTAGAAAACAAAGAAATAGTGATGTCAACGTCAAATACGTTAATAGAGTAATACAAATAGACAGGAAATACTAAAAAATTAAAAACATTGATTAACAAAATTTTAATCTGCTAACCGAGTCCCTGTGGATCGGAGCTGGAACTGCCGGGGAGTTTGATCTTCCTGCCGACTGTTACTTTGTGAACGTGAACAAGCACATTAAAATCCGGTTCAGCGTATCTATTTAGTGCAAACATGGTTCAACATAATATCAATTAACATGTTCTCGTTCTTGTCCTTATATTATGCAATATTTGCCACTGGACATAAACCACACATCCATCCATCGATCTTAAGATAATTACTTGATTATTCGTATTTTACCTGTCACTGTTTATTTGATATACGCGAATGTATAAAAAAAATATTTACATTGAACATTGAAAAAGATGAAACAGGACTTTAAAAATATTCTGTTATAAGTAAAATACGATAATTATCTATTTATTAGACAAAAAATATATACATTAAATGCGTTGTATCTGCAGTCTTCTTTCTTAGGAGCAAAAGAAATGTCCACTGATTTAACTCTTGTAAACGTGAAAAACTATATGAAAGAAAAATAAGCACGTGGATCATGGACTAAAAAAAAGATGCACAAATATAAAATAAGAAGATAGAGAATGTTCATGAAACCAGTACATAAAAAAGTAAAATAACAAAAATACCGAGCTCTATAGACACTCTATAGACAAAGTACATAAGCAAAAATGAAAGACAAGAATACACAAAAATGACCACAGCACAATAACACAATGGCGGGATGTATGAATACCTAGCCACACCAAAAGTATATACCAAAAATGAACTAAACAGTAAAATTTAAAAATATACAAAGACAAATAAAAAGAACACTATATCTCTTAATTTAGATGATAAACAACTTCAGTACCTAGAATTTATACTTCAAGACCACCATGTATTAAACCAGTTTATTATTCCTTATCTATGTAAATGACATAATTGATAATTTGATAAGTCAAACTCGATTGTTTGCTGATGACGTATCCCTTTTCATTCAGTAATAGAGGATGTCTTAAACAGCGATTGTAAACAAAATCTCAACAGGGTCTATGAAAGTTTAATCCTAATGAGACAAAGGCTGTGATATTGTCTTGTAGTTCTTCCCCAGATGATATTGAAATTTCAAAATCAAGCAGTAGAATTTGTCTTCTGTCATAAACACTTATGAAAGAGGGACGAACGATACCAGAGGGAAAGTCAAACTCATAGACTGAAAATAAACTGGCAACGCCATGGCTAAAAATAAAAAGACAAACAGACAAATAATAGTACAGAAGACACAACATAGAAAACTAAAGACTAAGCAACACGAACCCCACCAAAAACTGGAGGTGATCTCAGGTGCTCCAGATGGGTAAGCAGATCCTGCTCCACATGTGGCACCCGTCGTTGCTTATGTTATTTCAAATCCGGTAAATAGTCTAATTCGGTAGGTCACATTCGTGAAAAGGGAAGGGTATTGTAGTTACGACATAAGGAACATCATCGATATCATCTGTGAAACGGTTATTCCATAACGGTCAACCAACTCGTGATGGCGTCCGTAAAATTTACGAAGGGATGATTTCAACTTCACCACTTGGAACTCTTGGTTTAATAGCTTCCTTGCGAGCAGCAATCCTCTATCAAGGAAATCATGATAGGAAATACAAGCCCGGGAATATCGTATCAATTGGGAGATATATACTCCGTATGCAGGCGCTGCTGGAATGTTGCTACATAGAAATGGAAAGTTCACAATTCGGAAGCTGAAATCATCTCTTTTGTCGTAAAGTTTTGTTTTATGAATTAGTTTTGATATCAATAATTTCCAAACACATATAATTTAATTTTGGATGTAACACGTCTTCTGATTGGCTCTCTATTCGAAATACCCTAACAAATGTGGTGCACACTTTCAAATAACATGCTACGCGGGTTATTCAGTGCGCACCACATTTTTGATGGTATTTCGTCATAGACTCAAAACATATTACAGTCATTACAGAAACAAAACATAATATATCATGCAAACACAAGGTTAAATGTACTTTACAACTTAAAATGTGTACCAAATAGAAACTATATTGCTAGTATAAATGTAATCCAACGAAAGATGAAAACCAAATTAATACAGCCACCTTCCTAGTTGTGTTGATAGAAAAATAAATATGATCATTCATACACGTTTGAATAATATGTGCAGTTCTTTAAATGAAGATCTGCGCCGTGCTAATATTAAGCCTAATCTCGCATGCAGATGTGGCCAACCTATTGAGGATTGTATTCAATATTTTATCGAGTGCCCTTTTCACAATGAAGCAATGAACATATTATTGTTTTTTTTTATATATCTAGAAAAATATGCGATATCAAATGAACTTCTATTGGCTGTT
The DNA here is from genome assembly GCA_017311375.1 of Mytilus coruscus. NCBI lineage: Eukaryota > Metazoa > Mollusca > Bivalvia > Mytilida > Mytilidae > Mytilus > Mytilus coruscus. The sequence goes on along the minus strand of CM029598.1, from coordinate 74,690,166 downwards.
GATGGTGACCTTACATTTCAGCAAAATATCCAGATTTTTTAGTCTGTAAAATTTTATATCAAAATTACACAAAGATTCAGAACAAACAACTAAAACGCTGAATTCTTACTTCCTTTCACTTCACTCCAGTCCAGTCTTATCTGAATTCCATATTAATTTGGATATTTTTTTTTTCTTTATATTTTTTTCTATTCGTATTACATGCATTCCTATTATGTTTTCGTCATAATCAATGTCCTTTGTGATTCTATTTGTTTAGGGAGAGGACATCACTAATGTTGTTACAAATTGTGATCAATACCTTTTGTTACTTTTGCAAATAAATTATTTCTAAATTAACAACCATAAGTCACCGTAAGACCATAAACAATGAGCAAAAGCCAATACCGTTCAGTATATGACAGATAAAAGGTCTGGACATGACAAATGTAAATCAATTCTATCAAGAATTCTCAATATAACATATCAATTTCGTTAACTAACCTACATGTAATTACTTTGTATTGAATATTATACATTAATTTCCTGTGCATGAGGTTTTGTTCGATGTCACGTGTGATAGCCTCAACCAATCAAATGTTGATTTCGCTATCAATGTTTACATACAGTAGAATAATAAATCATTCAGACGTTGAACAATCACACATCAATTAATTAATACATTTTGTAAACAAATAATGCAAATTTGATGTAATGAAGTATACAGAACGAATGTCGTGTTTCATTTATTAAAACATGAATCAATTGTTTTTTTCAGTTCCCAGATCATGTACAAGTAATCAACTATTTCACCAGTACTATGTACAATTCGACCAATTAAAGCATATATATATCACATTACCTCCTATACATTTCTAGGAATATCATTGGTTAAAAGCAACCGCGTGGAGACCGTGTATTTTTCATATGGGGTTAGTGGGTGTGGTTTATTTCAATACACGGTTAGTAGAGGTGTTACGTCCCTTTGTAAAAACAACACGGTGTTGGGGAAAAATCTGAAAGGTTTCAACAGACGAAGAAATTGATGATGAACGATTGAAATAAATTCATAAAACACATTTAAAGCTTACAAGTTGTTATTGTTGGCATTTGTTTTTGTATAGACCCACGGAAGTAGGTTCTTAATACTAGTATTGAAGACTTGATCACTTTGATAGGCAACTAGTCTAAATACCACATGTTAAGACAGTCGGTAAGATAAATTCGTTACACAGTGTGCTAGTGACCTAATACGATATATATATATATGGGGTCAGTAAATTCCATATGGGGATTCGAGCTTCACTCTCAACCTATATGGAATTTACTGACCCCATTTATATTGTATTAGATCACTAGCACACTATGTATTATAGCATTTTATCTTACCTCCTATACATTTCTAGGAATATGATTGGTTAAGAGCGTCCGCGTGGAGACCGTGTATATTCCATATTAGGTTAGTAGGGAGGCGGGACTTATTTCAATACACCGTTAGTAGTGGAGTTACGACTTTGGCACTATTTGATTATTTAAATGTATTGAATGTTCTGTTTAATATTGCTATATCAAGGTTGTTGATATTAAATTATTATTGTTGACATCAGTTTTTTTTTTGTGCAGATCAATGGAAGTAGGTATTTAAAATTAAACACTTGAACACTTTGATATAGAAATAAGAAGATGTAGATTACTCTAAGCTAAATTCAACAAATAAAGATAGTCGGTAAGATAAATTCGTTACATAGTGTGCTAGTGACCTAATACGATATATACGGGGTCAGTAAAGTCCAAGATTCGCTCTCACCCCATATGGAATTTACTGACCCTGTATATATCGTATTAGGTCACTAACACACTATGTAACTAATATTATATTACATACGGTGTATCATTCATCTTTTTTCATTAGTTATTACGATCACGCGATTCAAATTGCATTTACGCATATGGACGCTATTTTTCTATTCATATATATATTGACACTATGTTTCTTTTTATTTAAGGAATGCTTGTAATAGTTTTTCTGTCAATGAAGAGATAACATCAAAAATGTGGTGCACAATGAATAACCCGCGTAGCATGTTATTTAAAAGTGTGCACCACATTTTGAGGTAATTTCGAATAGACAGAAAAAAATATTACAGTCTGTTGTCCTTATAATTTAATCATAAATTCCGTTTTTAAGGAGTAAATCATGAAAAAACGTTGATGACGTCACGGTCACATGACAAAATTATGTCTATGGGCTGAAAGAAAAAAAAAAAACTCTCAGTCAATCAGATGACGTGTTACATCCAAATTTAAGTTATAAATATATAAACATGTACGACTCAGAAATCGACGTCCGGTCTCTAATCAGCGTCCGTTCCTCAAATCGACGTCCAAATCTGACGTCACAATAAAATGAGATTCCAAATCGACGGCCAATTTTATGTCCCTCAAATCGACGTCCATTTTTTGGCTTCTCCATAACATATCCAAACAGTCGCTGGCAAGTAGATTTGAAAAAAGATGTCAGTAGTAAGAGGATTTTCATATGCATGCAATATAATGGTTATTCAAGATTTGTTTATGGAGGACCAACAAAAACCAAGACTGCTAAAGAAATAGCAGATTTGATTTCAAAGTTCCTATACCTGTCAGGATCACCAAGAATTTTACAGTCTGATCAAGTTAATAACAATAATGCTGCGTCGGATAGAAATCGATCTTATTCGAATGAATATCAATACATCTGCTATCTAGTTCGGGTTGTATTGACAAAAATTCCTATGTAAAGTCTGTAACTGTTTGAAAATTGAGTTGTTATAAGAACCCTTCAAAACATACCAAAATTTATCTTTTAATTCGTATTTGAATGTTCCAAAATCAATCAGATTCTTAAAAATATACATTATACGTGCATTAATTTATTATTTATTGATATTGGACATCGATTTGAGAAGACTACAATAGATCGGACATCGTGTTGGCTATACATGACGTCACTTTGGCTGTCGATTAGAGGGTCACAATATTGGACACTGATTTGAGAATGAGACGTCAGATTTGGACGTCGATCTGAGGAATGGATGTCGATTAGATACCGGACGTCGATTATAGACCGGACTTCGATCTGAGTCTAACATATATATTGACGTTCAATATTAAAAAATCTTGCAAATACAATGTTGAATAAAAAGGAACAAAATAGAACACCAATTCCATAATACACTATTTACATATGTAATATATAAAGTAAGGACTTGCACTCAGTCAATACGTTATATTATACACCTGCTGACCGGTTATGAGGGTAATATCAAGTCTGTTGTCCCTGAGATACCATCAATTGATCTAGGCGAAGCCGAGGGCAATAGTTAGTACCAAAGTGACAACAAACTTGCTATTACCTTCATATCCAGTCATTAAGTGTTTTATTATACCGAACAAAACATCTTTCTAAAAAGTCTACATACACCACCTGGAAAAATTTAGTCACATAAACATGCATGCACACTATGAACTATTAGGCTTTTTTGGCCCGTGTGGTATTTGTAAATATTTTATTTAGTACTGTAATCAAGACCAGGAATCCCTGAGTAAAAGTTCCTGTGCACATAACAAACGCTAGACCCATGATACCATACATTTGTTATGTTTTAGTTCTTAAAATATGTTGCGTAGATTTTCTTTTTTTTAATTGCTTCTGGCAAGTAATATATTAATTTGAAATAAAAACGACAGAAACATACGGATTATACCGTTTTCGATATTTCAGAGTTTAACGTTGCCAAGCGCACAAATCCAAGCAGAATAGTCAATGACGTCATTGTTGTCCAATGAAAACTTAGTATGAAAAAGTCCGGGAAATAGATTCATAAAACTATAGACCGGGGCAATAGTCTTTGAAACTAATGACTGGCAAATAGTCTGTGAATGAAATAGCACAAATATTTCATTCTTTTTTATATAGAAAAAACATACTGAGGTATAATAAATGGATTTGTTAGCTTATATTGACTTCATCCTCGTTCAATATAATCTGAACAGGTCCATACTATATAACGTATTGACGTGGTCAAAAGTCCATAATTGATTAATATTAGAAAGCTGTAGTAATGGTAACTGGCACTGTGACTCATTTTCCCGGACAATTCGAAATTTCAGGCTATACATTTATCAAAAATGGGAGGCTTCGGGTTGACTGGGGTATGAATATATGGTTATCCCATAACTTATTCCGTCCAGCAGAACAAAATTATTCTTAATAATTAAGGGGCGTTCGTTTGACTGTGTATACATACGCAGCAACTTCTGGCCGGACTGTGGACGTAAATTATGATGTCTCGTGCAAATTTCGTTTTGGTTAACGTTATAGATCTTTAGTTTGATAGTCTCTGTTAAATTCATTAACCAATGTTATACACGTGTTGCTACTTTTGAGCTTCACGTATTTTATAGAGGCACGTATATTGATAAAGACCGTAGGCTGTTTGTTATTCTCTAGAGGTATTTGATCTTGTGCAGTTTAAATGCTGTTCCATTGACTTTACCTAAGGGAGCTACCATTTGATTTTTATGGGGGCTAGGATGAAAAATTGTGTCCTGCTTTTTTTTTTTTTTAGTTGTTTTCTCTGTCCTGCCTTTTTATTTTTCACTTTATTCGGTCCTGCCTTTTTTTTTTAGTTTATCCTGACTTTTTTTACATAAATTGTCATCCTGCCTTTTTTTTTTTTTTTTTCAAGTTGCTCATCCTACTTTTTTTTTTTACTCATAACTCCTGTCCTCCCTTTTTTCAAATTTCATCCTAGCCACCCCATAAAAATCAAATGGTAGCTCCCTAACATGTACTTTTACTCATATGAAAATTTATATAAACAATAATAACAAAACTGTCGATAAATATAATCTTATATCGCCTAAGGAAAAAAAATCACAAAACAAAATTTACTAGCTGAGAAAATATAATGTACATAAAAAAGATATATATTTGTAGAGAAACACAACGGCCATTAATCCTAAGATAATACACAACGACCATAATTCTAAACGTCAATGGATAGTCCAGAATAAAAACTGGTGTTTAACGCCACTTTCAGCGTCATTGGCAAGATCATTGTTGCCAGTTTTATTCGTGGAGAAAATCGGTCTATCGGGAAAGAACGACTGACCTCGGCAAGAATATATGTGCCGCTGTAGACATTTAACAATAAAGATTTCAACAATTCGCGTTTTACTGTCATAACAATTATTCTGAATAGTAATTCCAATTTATCAGTGCATCTGTAAATGAAGGTCTGGATGGTCGTTTATTAATGGGCGAAAAAATTATGAATAGACAACAAATTGACTCAGGAAAGACAGAAGAGAGAATAATGATGTGCTAAAATATAAAGAATAGATAATAATGGGCAAAAAATATAAAGAATAGAGAAAAATGGCCTAAAAATAAAGAATACAGAATTGAAGGACCCTCCCATCCAGACCCTCATGAATTATCACTTCTTCAATCATGACGAGACTGAGTATTCATACATCCCTAACAGCACTGACCCTAACGTAGAGAGTTTCTTTTTCATTGTAGAATCAGTTATAACTAGAAGCTTAGTAGTAGAAATACGCATTAATTATTGATATTTTATATTTAGATCGCAGTAGCAAAAGGATAATAGATATAGGAAGATGTGGTGTGAGTGCCAATGAGACAACTCTCCATCCAAATAACAATTTATAAAAGTAAACCATTATAGGTCAATGTACGGCCTTCAACACGGAGCCTTGGCTCACACCGAACAACAAGCTATAAAGGGCCCCAAAAGTACTAGTGTAAAACCATTCAAACGGTAAAACCAACGGTCTAGTCTATATAAAAACGAGAAACGAGAAACACGTATAAATTACATAAACAAACGACAACTACTGTACATCAGATTCCTTCAGATAACTCTTGATAACAAATCGATCCGCATATAGATTAAATCTAATAATCGTTGGTCGTTATTTTATTTCCTTGACCATATAATGGTAAATAATGTTTTTTCAGGTGTGAAAACGACTAGAAAATTGGCTGACAGAAGTTTCTAACTCCTAACGATGAATTTCACCACCAATGATGGAAATAATGACATTAGTATTCCAACTATCATCTTTTTACTAATATCATCCGTCTCACTTGTCTTAAATCTCTTAGCAATTCATATTCTCGTTAAAAGCGTGAAGTTGCGTAAACAGAAGTTTACGTGTCTTTCACTGTTTCTCAGCGTCAGCAATTTGACGACAAGTTTAATGTGCATAATTACAGGAGTTCATAATATGATTTTGACGTTACATAATATTGATATCCCGTATGTTTGTTTCGTTTCGACGTTAGTGATTTCAATTTGCACGTCTTGTTCTTTAGTTCAGGTGTTTTTCATATGCCTAGAACGATACCTAGCAATGCAGTCTGCCTCCAAATGTAAAAGAAGGACGCGTCATCTTACTTGTGTGTATATATTCCCACTTATAGGTATTATAATCTACAACAGCATCATTTTTACTTCATCTGGACGAACTAATTCTACTTCCTGCAACATTGGAAAGATTTTCGCTGAAAATTTCTGGATTTATCTGCTATCAATAATCTCATGTCGACTTTGCATTTATTTGTTAATTGTTGCTGTTTACTTGATTGTTTTGATACGACTCAGAAGAGGAATACATATGCTAGAACACGAAAGTGGTAAAACAAAACATCCAGCGGTCAGTACAAATGTTAAGAGTTTCTCTGTTAGAAACCACTGTCAATCATGTAAAACTGTCAACAACCGGAAGTAAAGCAACAAGTTTCAAGCGTTCGACTGAATCGGTTTAAGCGATCAATGGTTACTCTCGGTCTTATTTTACTGGTAGAAACAGTTAGTGTGTTACCATCACTGATAACGAATATTGTGTTTGTTAGTACCAAGGACGTGAAATTACTCCGAGTGACAGAATATACAAACATTCTAGTATTGATCAATGCCCTAGCAGATCCCATTATTTACACACTTTGCATAAAAGAGTACCGAACTGAACTGAAATGTTAATGTTATCTCGGTTGGAATAGGAAACAGCAAGGAACACTGTAGCTGGTTTCCGAATTTAATGTATGACAAGAAGAGTGATTCAGATACCCGTATGTTGCAAAGGAGAAAACCAGCCCAGTTACTCTTACGTCTTGTACATGTACACATGAAATGCTAGCTCATAATGCTCAATCAGACATTACGTGGTCTCCGTTACATGTTTATTAAAATATTTAAATTAGTAGACAAAATATCATATTATGAATCAGTTAAGAGCACAACTATTTACTTTGTCTCTGATTAAAATTTAACACTGTCCCTACGACCATATTAGGTCAATCTTCCATCCGGCTTATACTTTCACATTTCGATTCACCAAGAAACCACTGGTCCAGCTCTAACTATTAAGTTATAATCTCATTCATAGATTATCTTTTCTTTCGGATTAAGCAAACAACTTGGCCAAACGTACTATGATACTGATTGGTAAAATTTCTATTCTAAACATAAGGATATTTGGTATAAATCGCTTTGAGGCAACTCCATAAAGATCAAAGAGCAATGATTGGAAAAATCGTTTGTATTTCAGATCCTCACACGTCTTTAACATTGAGCAATACGTATACTGTATACAGTTAGGAGTGACAAAATGTGAAGCAATTCAAAAGCGAAAACCAACGGCATGATGTATACTACAATAATTACATTGCATATTTGTTTCATAGGAATCCGCACTTTTGATTGGCTGACAACAATGATCGTGAGGCATTCACAACAATTTTGCAATAAAATACATGAATGTACGTGTTTTCTATGGCAACATCACAACAATGGATAGAAAAACAAACGAAAAGATTGATTTAACTTGTTAATTCTAGGTTAAAGCATTATAATCATGTAATAATACGAGTTGGTTGTTTCTGTTTTGTAATTTTAAAATCGTGTTAAAAGCGTTAATCGTGTGCACATTTTGAGTATGAAGCGGAGAATGTGCTTGCTTCGGTAAACGCTTTTACATCCAAATAAATTTACAAAAAGAAGCATTCAGTTCTTTTAAAAATGAAAAGAAACAAAAACGAGAGACAGCAACTTAAGACAAGCACTGAATTGTAGGTTCCTTCCAGGCTTGAGATAGGCACAGACAGAATGTGGTGGAGTTAAACATGTCTGTGACGTACCACTCATCCAGTGGTAAAATCGATGACGCGAGAACAATAAAACTTCACTCTTCTTATGAAAAAGCCGAAAAATTAATAGTAAAACAATACTGGTGACGATACTGATTTAAAGTTATTTCTAAACATGAATGAATAAACTTTATTCTCATAAAACTACATGTCATAGTTACAGAGAAAATATATATTTACAATTACATATATCTATATGTAAACATACACATGTGTTAACAAACTTAACTTACCAAGGAGGAAATTCTGGATAATCATAGGCTTTTACGATTCTTTGGAATTTCAACTGAAGATGAAGAACTGAATCTTCCTTCACTGTATTGGATACCTAAACTACATAAGACTCCTTACAAACAACTTTATACTGCAGGGTCTTCCAAGTGCTTCACGAAACATCTTTCTAACTTCAATGTTATCACCAAATCAAAGCAGGACATAAAGTTATTGTGAAACTACCTAATATTCTAGATGTGGCGTGAATCAGATGTGGATACTTAAAAATTCCAAAGGTCTTTTAGAGTACATACAATCTAAAACTCTTTTATCTTGCAATAGTATTAAAACATTTGACTTTTCTATACTTTACACTAGTATTCCCCATTAAAAACTAAAAGACAAATTGAAAGAGTTGGTCCTGCTTTGTTTCATTAAAAAATATAGCCAGAGTAAATACAAGTATTTTATCTTAGGGAGGGATAAATCGTACTTTGTAAAACAATCACTCTGATGCTTGATTTCTTGATTGACAACATACAATGTATTTGTTACGTTTGTAGAACTTTTTTTTTTCAACAAACAATCGGCATTCCCATGGAAACCAACTGTGCCACTCCTCTTGCCGACTTGTTCCTTTATTCACATGAGGCTGATCTGATAAAAGAACTTCTTAGGAAGAAGAAAAGGTGTTAGCAGTATGCTTTTACTTCACTTTACGCTATATAGATGATGTTCTCGCTCTAGATAATTCAAAATTTGGAGAATATATGTTGAACTCATATATCCCATCGAACTTGAGAAAAAGGATAAAACAGATACAGTAAAGTCTGCCTCATATCTTGACTTACATCTAAAAACTGACAATGAGAGTCGGTTGAAAGCAAAACTTTACGACAAAAGAGATGATTTCAGCTTGCCGATTGTGAACCAATTCTATGTAGCAACATTCCAGCAGCGCCTGCATACACAGAATATATCGCCCAGTTGATACGATATTCCTGGGCTTGTATGTCCTATCATGATTTCGTTGATAGAGGGTTGCTGCTCACAAGGAAGCTACTAAACCAAAAGTTCCAAGTGGTGAAGTTGAAATCATCCCTTCGTTAATTTTACGGACGCCATCATGAGTTGGTTGACCGTTATGGAATATCTGTTCCACAGATGAAGACGGATATGTTCCAGTTGTCGTTACTACAATCCCATTCCGTTTTTCCTGAATGTGACTACCGAATTAGACTTTATTACCGGGTTTGCACTAACATGAGCAACACGACGGGTGCCACATGTGAATCAGGATATGTTTACCTTTCCGGAGCACCTGATATCACCCCCAGTTTTTATTTTTCTATTTTGTGTTTTGTGTACTGTTGGTTGTATGTTTGTATTTTTCTTTTTTAGCCATGGTGTTGTAAGTTTATTTTCGACGTAGGAGTTTGAATGTCCTTAGTTTAAACATATTTTATTTGCTTAAATATGCAAAGGGATGAGACACAAGTTAATCAAACTTATAAAGTCTTCTCCATGAACAATTTATAACAATATAATTTTTACAAAGCATGCATGCAAACAATACATTATATATATTGTGATATGTAAAAGATGATGTGTGATGATGTGAATGGTTGTACACAATATACATGTATATACACTTTAGTGTGCTATATTACACAATTAGAAACCTCTTTGACTCTTTAATAAATTCTTCAAAATTCTTTCATTTTCATCATTAGTAAATTACGAATCACCGGAAGTTAAGATGTTCAAATTCAGTGGAGAGTTCTCTGGTAACCAGTTCAGATTATTAGATAGTTTGATTCTTATATTCGTATAGTTAGGACATTCAAAAAAGAAGTGATATGAATCTTCACGCTTAGCACCACAGCTACAAGACGGATCTGAAATTATATTGACTCTGTTAAGATCATAATTCAAGTTAAGTCAAAATGATGTTGAGTTTACGATTGCCAAATTCATAATGTTTAGGTACTTGGGCTTTTGAATTCAGTTTAAAATTTTTTAATTCGGTTTTAAATTTACCTAAAGAGCCAATGTTGCGGGTCACCAGATTAAGGTTATTCCACAGTCGTATAGTTGAAGGTATGAAGGATTCTTGAGTCAATGAATTGAATGTCCTTTGTTACCTTTCGCCTCTCTTTTTTAACTCGGAAGACTGACTTCACCTGTATTATTTTTATAAACTTGCATAATTTTTCTAAAATGATAATATTGTCAGAATTTTAATAAACCATTAAATTTGTATGTATTTGGATTTTTACAACTATATTCCGGTAAAAATTTCTTTCTCTCTACATCCAAAGCTTTACAAGTCATGATACAATGATATTCGTCACCGATATCACTTGAGTCGCAGAGATGACAAAGTCTGTCGTTTCGAGATAAGCCTCGCCATTTTCCCGTCTCAATTGGTAACCGATGACTTCCACATCTAAATTTGCAGTAAACAAATAATAATTTTTTTATGTAATACGTTGAGATGATTCTCAAATTTCAGATTAGTCTTAAAAATTCTGTAACATAGGCATTTAGAAAAGCTATCTATCTGTGACAAACATGATTGTGTAAACTGATCTTTAAGTTTTTGCTCCACACTTTTTGATACCCATGTGTCAGCAAACTGCATGTCCCAAATATTTGACATTCCACAGTCATCTAAAACATGTTTTATATAAATCAACCATTTACTTTCAAAACCGTAGTCATTTTTTTACAGATAATAATATATAAAGAACATGAGAAATTTTACACTCTTTACCGGTTATAATTCTGCCCCTGAAATTTACCATACGAACTTTTGCATAAAGAAAAATTAGGAATCTGCCAAGTTTAGCATAAACTATACAGTTTGGGGTTGATTGCTTCTAATGTAAAATGAGTTTGCAAAATTTTAGGTGCACCCGCTCTAATTTCAATACCCCAAATCTCTGATCCATATAGTTGATATTCAATAGATAATTTATTAATTCTACTCTTCTTCAAAATAGAATTCATAGCCTTTATTCCTTGGTCTCGTAAGTACTTTCTAGTTTGTAAAATCTGTGAAAAATATTCCTATATATTTATAAATTTTAACAAACTCAATTTCAGTATCATTGATAAGAAATTCAAATTTTGTGGAATTCTACCGTTGGCAAAAACAAGAATTGTTGATTCATCAACATTTACCTTAAGTTGCCATTTGCTACAATATATGGCAAATTTGTTTAACATATTTTGTAGTTCAGTGTTACTATCCGCTAATAAAACAGTGTCATCAGCATATAAAAGAAAGAAAATCTTCAGATACACATCTAAGTTCATTTTCTAGGTCTGCACTTATTGCCTGTAATCCTATTGTAACTAACTCTTCTAAAAATGCTTGTAAAAATTAAGATATACAGAAAACAAAGCAGGAGATAAATTTCAACCTTGTCGTACACCAATTTCACAAGGGAAGAAGTCAGATTTTCATTATTGAAAACAACACGGGATTAATTTTTATGTCTTTATACATATTTTGTATAACTCGGAAAAAACTTTCCGTCAATATATTAATTCAAAAGTTTAAATAAAAGGAGATTTCTTTGAATAGACCCAAAGCTCTCTGAAAATCAAAAAAACGCACACTAAAACTGTTTCTCTTTCAATTTCAAGAGTTCACAAAAAGCATAAAGAGCAAAAATATGATCGTTTGTGCTGTATCCTGGTCTAAAACATGCTTCATTTTCTTGTAAAATTGAAAGTTCATCTAAAAAATCACAAAGTCTATTGCTTAAAATGGAAGTAAATAGTTTACCTAATACACTAGACCAAAACCATGAAGATCCCACTATATAAACAAATAAGATCGCGGTGAGATTGTTGTATGGTCGGTATACATATTTAATATTTCATAGTTTTTACGTTCATATGATCCTGGTAATATCCTGCTACGATTCCACTACGATCTTGTCACGCTCTTGCTACTAGACGTGTTACGAAAAGGTATATACTCGACGGTGAGGTTGACAAATTAGACTTTAAATGTGGGGACTGTGTCAAAACAATGATTATCGATTAAAACAGGTAAAATTCAATTTGCGTGATGTTAACCAGGAATCCTACACACTTCTTTCGTTCATTTGAAATTATTTTCTGGTACCATTGCTTATGATTATAGGACGGGAAAGGTGTACGTGTGTCTGGGGGAGGGGGTTGATGATAATTCAAGTATGCACCTCTAGATTTGAAAAAAATCACATAATAAGCTAGTTTAATTTTTTTTTTTATATTAATTACTGTTCTTCGAGTATACTTATCAATCTGACACTCCACTACTTAACCTCATCCTGAAAATGCATTAAATATTCGTCACTGAACGAACAACAAACAACAATCAATCGATCTCTACTAAACCCACACAAAGCTCCACAGTCTGGTCTGGTTGATTTTGAGTTTGAAAGTTTTTAAGCGGCTAATAGCGTGTTCAACATATACCCGAAATCCCGAACAATAATCGCAAGACTAGTTCACTTTTACATTATATTCTTTTTGCTCTTGGTCTACATGTAGCTTTAAGGTTACGACGCTTATAGAGAGTAATGAGCGAAGAACGACATGCGGTATATTTTATTACCGAAAACGACAAAATCCTGGGGGAAATCTAATTCCATACCTGGTCAATTGGAGGCAGTAAATTAAACTGTTGAGCATCATCCTGTTGTCCTATGAAACTACTGCGTGTGAATTATAAATCTACTGCGTGTGAATTATAAATCTACTGCGTGTGAATTATGAAACTACTGCGTGTGAATTATGAAACTACTGCGTGTGAATTATGAAACTACTGCGTGTGAATTTTACAAAAATAATGTACATGATTCTTATATATTGTTCACAAAAACATGCGTATGTATGCAATGCCGGTATCTGGAAAGAAAATTGTGCCCGAGGCTCCGTGTGTGGTCTGTAAATGGCATGACAATGGCTGTCAATTGCCCCTAACGCTGTGGGCATTTTATGCCACGAGCCACGTAGTTGTCGCAATTTTTCTGCGGTCGACTAAAAAGTATTTAGTGTAAAGATTTCACAAAGAATTGGTATCTAAGCATGTATTTGTGCACTTGAAGCATGAACAGAAACCTCTACGAGAAATATGCTGAAATATGTATTTAGGATGTCAAACAGGCAAAAGCGAGTCACATAGATACCTTACAAGAGGAGTTACAATTTCAGTTTAAACTTTTTTTCCTGAGACTTAATTAAAGTTAAAGAAATAAACTCAGAAACAACATGCCTTAGGACTGTTTGAAAGGCTGGTCAAACTGGTAAGACAATTTCAGACCTCAAAACTACAATTCGAAATGTTTTAAAACTGTGCATGAATATGTATAGGATGTCTTTTTCTAAAGATTCTCATTTCGTTGAGTCGAACCAGTTACATTTTACATTAAAATGATATAACGGAAATTAAGCTTTTCCTGAGTAAGCATTAACTGTTACAGATTCTTATATTATAAAATCATTCCCAAGGTCTTATAAGGGCTAGCGAGGCTATAGAGGTGTCATGTTGGTCATATGCATAATATGTACAATTGCCAAAAATTCACGAAGGTTCAAACGTCGAAAATAAAGGCAAACTATATCCAAAATGAATCCATAAAAGGAGTTGCACATTTGCTATGTAGATAAATACTGCGGCATTGTACAAAGTTTAGAAGCTCCTAGGTTAGGAATTTATTACTCTAAACGGGTACCCTCTTCTCCCGCACGTCCGCGCGCCCGCCAGCTTGACTTTCATCATATTATAAAATAAGTCGGTTCTGCATTGTTTTCAACACGTCCAAAAGTTCTGAACTCGGGTAAACACCCCTTTAAGTTAAATGGTCCGTCGCTGCTGATTTCGAAAACTCAAAAAATAAAAAATAGCAATTAAATATTGATTTAATTTATGGTGGGGGTTGTTTCTCTCATCAATTACTTCTTTTTCTTGGCTTTCCTTCTCTCTTTTCTTCTGGATTTTATATCCTTTCTGCAATACTCTTGCCTCCTGTCAGTATTCCAAAGGGAAAAAATATTATGGGATTCATCATTGTTATTCCTCAAGGAATTGTTGTTATGGACTTTTTGTTCCATTATGAATATTTATAATGAAGTGTCCATAATAAAGAGATCAAAGGGACGGACGTCTGTTATAAGGAACAAATATACGTTGACATCAGTTCTATGCAGTTTAAACACAAGATTCAATTGATACACAGGTAATTTAAATCTTTAAATCACTTTTGTGTTTTGATACGATATCCGCATTTAAAGTCTAATTCGTCAACCCCAGCGTCGAGTATATACCATTTCGTAACACGTCTACCATTGGTCAGGGTAGTCCGATGAACACCAAATTCTCCCTCATAGATCTTGTTTGCAGATCTAAGTATTTATCATGTAGGTTACTGAGATCAGATTTTAAATTATCAACATCATTCAAATAAAATATGTCATTATATTCAGCTTGTAAAGGTCTGTGAGACTAAAGAGGTGAGTGTAATATGGTCTGTTTTATTTATAAATATATTTCAAACTGTTCATTGACAAATTCCATGCTTTTTCGACATTGTCCATTCGTTTGGAAACTTTATCAACATATTTGACAAGGTTAGTCATACTTAATTCAAATCTGCATAGTTTTTCGTTAACTTTATCAAGGGTTGTGAGTTTAGTAAGGGAGCCTCTAGTTTTTCCTGAGTATCAGTACCTTGATTCATTGTAGATTGCATAACGGGTTGCATCATATAAGGAAAAGGGTTTGAAGTAGTGCCAGTATAATATTCTGGAGATCTTTGATTGAACAGCTGCATACTAGAATGTGGTATTTGCATCTGCTGCACATTTGGTGACATACAATAAGTATTCATATCCATCTCCTTTGTAGAAAATTTGTCAACAGACGTGGGGTTACCCCCAGACTGTGATTTATTTACTGTTTTTGCTTCATTTATATTGTTTGTATTTTATTTCTAGCGTGACCACTGTTCGTCGTTAACTTACTTGGTTTTTCTCCGCTGTCATTGTGTCCTTTCGATTTTTATGTTTCTACCCAGATTTACCATTTTCCTTCGAATTCATGTGATAACTGATCTGATAATTTTATGTATCAAAAGAGGTTTTCATACAACTAAAAATATTGTCAATTATTCCAATTTTTTTCAAATTTTCACTGAGAGAAAAAGAAAGCCTCCTTTTTCGGACACATGCGCACACAGAACAACGATCTTACATTCTCAAGAATTTATTTGGGTGCAATCAATAGTTTTTTTTTCTCTGGTGTCATATTTTGAGGGACCATGCATAACGAAGTGACCCTTAGTGGTGGTATTGTTAATAAAGATAATTGTATAAAACCAGATACATTTGTATCACCGGAATCAGAATTTTCTCTAGTTTATACTGAAATCAGGTCATGTGCATACCCATGTAGGCATGATACAGGCACATATTTCAGATAATCATACCTGTATGAATTTCATAGATTTTTACCTGGTCTTTTAAAAAATTCTCGCTTCAGGGAACATTCGCCTGCTTCGGAAAGAGCTACAGTAGCTACAAATAAAGTTTTAATTTTCACTACCAAACAAACAGGAAGTTAACAGTGTTGTCTCCCTTTAAATAGATATAAGAAGATGTGGTATGAGTGCCAATGAGACAACTCTCCATCCAAGTCGCAATTTGTAAAAGTAAACCATTATAGGGGCAAAGTACGGTCTTCAACAACATGTATATTTAATCTTATTTTTAATCTTATTTTAATCATTCAACCTCTTTTAATTGAAAGCTAACTAACTATTTTTTACCATCAAACACAAAAAACATGATACTTTTTCACCAATTATGTAAATAAAAAGGGAGTTCCCTTTATGGCTATTTTTAGTCGTGGAATAACCCCTAGTTTTTATACGAAACTGTTTATAGCACCTTTTGTTATTTGTGTACATGCAAATACAGTAATGTGTTATGTTAATCATTTATCTGTCGAGATAATTGCATTAGAAGCTTGTGAAACTGAAATTTGAACACGTTAATCTGTGTTGCATATTGATACAAAAATGAAAAAAAAAATTAAATACTTGCAAAATATAAAGATCTTTCAGGTCACCAATGTTTGGAGTTTTTACATAGCCCTTAGTGTGTTACGATTTCTCAAAATATACTTATTTTTTCATATCTAAGTGTTCGAGTACACAGGTTACGGGTGTCATTCGGTATATCGAGAAAAAAGATCGTGAAAGAATACCTAACGTTGGTCAAGTACATGTATTACGATTGGATCGTGAAAGCTGTGGTATAGTATCGTGAAGGAAATCTTATCGAGAAGACATATGCAAGGTCAATTACTAATATAATTTAATGAATTATACGGACAAATTTACAAAAAAATAAAACTGTCTGTCAAAATGGTTCGACATTATGATCAGTATCTGAGAAAATCAAGGTTTAAAAGTAAACGGTTTTTACAAAACTACAAAAGGCAGATTGCTCCTTGACATTTCAATGACATTAAGTATGTAAACAAACAAGATTTTTTTTTTTCATAATTCGAATGACTAAACAACTTTACTTTGAAACATGTCATTCCATTTTAATGATTCAAATGGTTCTTAAAGTTATTTTGTGTAAGCATAATCAGAAATTTTGCAAAAAATGAAACATTTACAAAAAAAATGATTTTTTGGATCGTGAAAGATCGCGTTCCGCTTTTTGAAGATCGTGAAAAGGATCGTGAAAGATCTGAGACTACGAAAACGTTCAAATCATTATTTAATTATATGATAATTTATATGTTTAATTGGTTTAGCAAATATTGGATTTTCATGACTCATTCCGGTTCTCTTTTGTTGGTGAATAGGGCTATAATCGGTCAATGCCATTTGATCTGATTATACCACACCGACTAGGTGCTTTATAGCAATATCTGTCTTTTTGTCCGTCCTTCATCAGTTTTGATTTCTTATACAAATTAAGATGTAGAATAGAACCTAATCGGCTAAATTACAGTTCAAGCTGGGCATCATGCACAATCGATCGCGAGATTCATTAAGATGGGTACAATGACGTATAGCTATTGTGAAAAGACTGATCAAACAATCTAGTAAAAATAACGTTATCTTGGTACCTTTTTAGTTTATGTCAGTGCAGCCACGAAATAAACAACAAATTAGCCAATATTGTCATACGATGTACGCACGAACGACACTCCATATAACTGAAGGTAACAACCCTTACACAAAAAAAAAATATATTTCCAGGAAAAGTGTTGCTTTAAAAAAAAGTGAAAAAAATTGAAAGCATTAATGTTCGTTCTTATTAAAATAATTATTCGCTTGAACTAGTTGTAAGTATATAAATTGGTAAAAGAAATATTTTTTTCTGATTATCAAGTCTGGTCCAGCGCGGGACGCTTGCGCTTTCTAAAAAATGACATTTGCGTTATTTTTCAATAGGACATTTGCGCTTTATCAACATAACATAAAAAATCATTTAATATAAAAAAAACACACAAACCATTCATTTACTTATTTACAGCTGAAAGCATCAACCTTTCCCCATCATGCTTGTGTCAGATGAAAGCGAAAACACTCCAAGAGGGTGGATGGGAGTAAATTCCTTATAACAACCATGAGTCTTTCTAAAAGTCAACAGGTATACAGTAGGTGGTTTAAAAATAAAATTTTGGTCTTCACCAATTGAACCAAGCTTAAATAAACTATGATGGAACAGTTCCTCGGACTATTCATGCGACAAAATAACCACAAGAGGAATATAATTTCCAATTTTAATCCACTAATAAGATAGCTATTGAATAATTTCAGTCAAAATTGCAATGTTCCATCCTTAAAAGTTTTTCCCCTGTCGTTTACCCAGAAACGTATACTTTATTTTTTATAATATGTCTGGTTTACCCGAATATTTTTTTCTGATTTTTTCGTTTCTTCGGAAGAACTTTCAAAGAATATGTGAACATCTTTCCATGACTTTAGTAAATTTTCTAAGGATTATAGGTAATAGCGCAAATGTCTTGTCAATTTTGTTCAGGTGTATCAAAGTTTAAAGCGCAAATGTCCATAGTGTTTGAAGCGCAAATGTCCTTTAGTGTTACAGGTAAAAAGCGAAAAGTCAAGTGCGTCCGTCTGGTCACGCCTTGTCTTACTCGATCAAGATAATGCGTTGCCCGATCTTTCACGATCAATTTTGATGAAAAATCAACAAAATTTAAAGTTTTCAAAAACAAAATGAACGGCATCAAGGGAAAAAAAACTTTTATTTTACTGTACTATCTGACACACCAAAGATTCAGTTTCAAATATATCATTATATATTGGAATGTGACCATTATAGGTACAAAACGTGTTTTTTTTTTAATGAATCCCGTAGACTTGTGTTGCGCCTTTTGTGTTTTCTCATAAAGTACTGCATATTTTCTTTATCTTATTGCGCAGTATTATTGAGAAAGTTGAATCATTTTGACAGACATATTTTTTTGTTCCGCGTTTTGAAAATACAACAGATTTTTCACAGATTTTGAAGTAGAATTACAACTAATTGCATTCACGATCCGATACCAGATCTTTCACGATCCGATCGCAATGCTTGACCACCGTTCGGTATTCTTTCACGATCATTTTCCTCGATATACCGAATGACAGCCGTGACGTTAACTTTTAATATAGAAATATCGCCTTTTCGTAGATATAACGATGTAAAAGTTGTGTCTATGCAGGTTCAAAATTAAATTATATGAATATGTTTACAAAGTAGGTTATCCGTTTAAAGTTTTTAACCAATTTTTGTACAATTTTATGAAAAGGTTATCTCGATTTCTGTACATGTATTTTCGGTCTTCTCGATCTTTTTACATTCAATGTGTACATGTACATCGAGATAAGGTCCGTTTGAATTTTCTTATTAACCTAATTTCAAAAGTGTTAACCTTTGCTGCATATCAATCGATTTCTTTGCAATTTTTCCCTGAACTTCTCTCATCTAGCTGCATATCAATCGATTTCTTTGCATTCTTTTCCCTAAACTTCTCTCATCTAGCTGCATATCAATCGATTTCTTTGCATTTTTTCCCTGAACTTCTCTCATCTAGCTGCATATCAATCGATTTCTTTGTAATTTTCCCTGAACTTCTCTCATCTAGCTGCATATCAATCGATTTCTTTATAATTTTTCCCTGAACTTCTCTCATCTAGCTGCATACATATACGGATAGTTAGCATGTTCCTGAGAGACATACAGCCAGTAGAAAAATAAATTGAAGTTGGTACTTTGCTATTTTAAGAGGGAAATAATTACACTATATGAAAAAAAAAAAAATATTTCAATTAATTCTCATCGTTACTATTTACCATAACGTTTTCTAGTCAATGAATAATTAATAGCGTCCTAGCTAAAATGGAACAATGAACTTGGGTGCATAGTTGTCTCATTGGCAATCATACCTTATTTTTATAAACATCAAAAAGATCACGTTTCCAGTGTTTACCAGGCGAAGTAATATTTTTACACTAGATCTCCAACTGCATCCATCTCTTTAATTGAACAGTTGCGGTAAAACAAAACATACGAACAAACCGTAAATTATAATCCTTCGAATTTACAAAATTTATTTCATTTCCAACAAAAGCAAGCAATTACCACGCCCTATACAAAGATTTCTCATAATGTATTCATCATTCATTAGGGAATCATGCATACAACATATTAAGCGATACAAAATTATAGGAGTTTTAACGTATTAATAAAAAAATATAATTCTAAATAGTAATAAAAGAAGTAGGGTCAATTTCAATTTCCTCTGCTTTTTTCACTATCGGGACTAAGGGAGCTACCATTTGATGTTTATGGGGGGGATGGGGCTAGGATGAAATTTGAAAAAAAGGCAGGACAGGAGTTTTGAGTTAAAAAAAAAGGCAGGATGAGCAACTTTGCCAAAAAAAAAAGGCAGGATGACAATTTATGTAAAAAAAAGTCAGGATAAACTAATAAAAAAAAGGCAGGACCGAATAGGATGAAATTTGAAAAAAAGGCAGGACAGGAGTTTTGAGTTAAAAAAAAGGCAGGATGAGCAACTTTGACACACAAAAAAGGCAGGATGACAATTTATGTAAAAAAAAAGTTAGGATAAACTAATAAAAAAAGGCAGGACCGAATAGAGTGAAAAATAAAAAGGCAGGACAGAGATTACAACTAAAAAAAAATGCAGTACAAAATTTTTCATCATAGTATTCTGAATTTTAATGAAAATTGAAAGATCTGTAGAAAATGAACCTAGTGTGGCAAACATTAAGGGGAAAAATTTGCCCTTCTTCTTTGTTTTACATTGTACATTACTTTTTATACTTATAAGTTAAATGTATATGTTTATAAAGAAAGGAGATGTGCTATGATTAACAATGAGACAACTATCCACCAGTTACCAAAGGGCGAGGATAATTATGAACAACTACCATAGGTCGCCGTAAGTCATTCAGTTGTAAACAAACACTTAGTCTATATCGTATAGTACTAAACTGTAAAATGATCCGACTTGACAAAATGTAGAACCATTCATAAAAGAAAACTGACGCCTTATGTATCCTAAAAACAATAAATAAGAAACAAATATGATAGAAATCAATCAACGACAGCCACTTAATAGAAGACTTTTAACTTGGGAAAAAAATGTGAGCTCTCAACTCTCCCTCTAATCTGCAGGAGAAGTGGTATACCAGTACAACATAACAAACTAAAAATCAATTTGAAAAGGGCGGCACGAAACATGACAAAAACCTTAACACAAAGAAAAAGTACAAATTACCGATCTAAGAGTACTTGGATTTACTGAAAGCTAATTCAATACAAATTTTAACTAATTAATCAGCCATGTTTTCCCAATTAAGATATCAGTCAGTACACATCCAATGGATTTATGTTATTGATGTTATAAAGACCGCCTCGGTGGTGTTGTGGTATCGTGTTCGCATTGAATCAGCTAGGAGATCGTTGGTTTGATATCAGGTCGGGTCAAAATAAATACTTTTAAATTGGTAATTGTGCATTCTTCGCCTAGCACGCGGCATTAAGGAGTAAGATCAAGGACTGGTCGGCCCGTAGTAATTGTGTCCAAGTAAGATAACCTTATGGACTATCTCGTTGAAAATCTGCCTCGGTGTGACGTTTTTGCAACAGCCATCATCATCATCATAATCATCAGAAAAAGACATGCCCTACCGCATTTCCAAATTATATATATGGATAGGATGTCGGAACTGATGAGTTCGATTCTTTTTAATTACCAGACACTGAACACACTGAATTAAGTGAAAATGATCAAATATAAGTAAAAGACCTCTGCGGGAGAAAAGTGTACATGTGTCACTGGGAGTTAAACAGCCATCATCATCATCATCATCATCATCATCATCATCATCATCATCATCATCATCATCATCATCATCATCATCATCATCATCATCATCATCATCATCATCATCATCATCATCAGAAATCATCAGAAATCATCAGAAATCAGAAATCAGAAATCAGAAAAAGACATGCCGTACAGCATTTCCAAATTATATATATGGATAGGATGTCTGAACACACTGAATTAAGTGAAAATGATAAAATATAAGTAAAAGACCTCTGTGGGAGAAAAGTGTACATGTTGTTAAAGTTTGTTTCTAATAATTATTATTTGACAAATATAAAGCTGTCCGATTACTGAAAGAAGGTTTTTTAAGTTAAAATGAAATGACAAAACCGAAATGATAATATATCTTTCATCAAATTTGTTTAAATTTGCTCACAGGCGACAACCACATTTACTTAGACATTGATGATAATTTGTGTCTCTAGTTTGTATGGACGTAAGCAATTGGGGCTGTTTTGTACGGATGTAAGCTGTCCTTCTGGGATGAGACATCTTTGCCAGATTGAAAATAAATTTGTAGTAAATAAATGGTATACTGTACTTTGCTTTAACCAATTCACACAAAATTATAACAGAACCTTAGGATAGATAGAAAGCTTACTTTTGATTTTAAAAGTCTTTGGTGGCGTCATTTCATAGATACCGTTTGATTCTAAAATTTATGATTTTTCATTCCACAGTAATGGGACTTTGACGGTAAGATTGGTAAAAGGTTATATTCTACATGTCATGCAATAGATCTAGTATACTTGGATCATTTTACTACAAATTTTACACTGTTATGAAAATAAGGAAATGTGGTATGATTGCCAATGAGACAACCATCCACCAAAGATCAAATGAAGTGGATTTAAGCAATTATAGGCAACCGTACGGTCTTCAACAATGAGAAAAACCTATACTGTATAGCCGGTTATAAAAGGCCCCGACATGAAAAATATGAAACAATTCAATGGAGAAAACTAACGGCCTAATTTATAACAAAATAATTTACGAAAAACTAATATGACAGACATGAACCAACGACAACCACTGAACTACAGGCTCCTGACTTGGGACAGGCACATAAAGAATGTGGCGGGGTTAAACATGTTTGTGAGCGCTCAACCCTCTCCCCAACCTGGGACAGTGATATTACAGCACAACATAAGCACAAACTGTAAAATTCACTTGAAAAGGGCTTAACTCATCAGGTCGATACAAAGAAGAAAAATATCAAACTAAAACACAGACCGGACGTGGCAGGGTATTTATACATCCCTAACAACACAAAAAGACACAAAGTACAGATCTGAGAGTACTCGCAGTTAATGACAGCTAGTTCAAAGTCAAACTGCTGTTGGTATTGGTGAACCTAAACTGGCTTTGGACTTTGAAAATTTTATGGATTGTCGCTCCACAGTCATGGGACTTTTACAGTCATTTTTGATGCAATATTTATTTACATATGGATATCCTCATGCATGTTTTCTACACAGCCATTTTACTAACTTGTCATTAGATGCCTCCTCAATATTCAAGATCATTCTCATAAAAATGTTAATGCACAATTCAGGGTATCATATGCTCTTGGTGAAGCTGTTTTTTTATGTATATATATATATATATATATATATTTCATTTGGTTTTATAACATGGGATACATGTATTCTGACAAAATTCTTGAAGATCATTGGCAGTGATATGTATTTTAAATATTGTTGCTTATATAGATATAAGAAGATGTGGTATGAGTGCCAATGAGACAACTCTCCATCCAAGTCAAAATTTATAAATGTAAACCATTATAGGTCAAAGTACGGTCTTCAACACGGAGCCTAGGCTCACACCGAACAGTAAGCTATATAAAGGGCCCCAAAAATTACTAGTGTAAAACCATTCAAACGGGAAAACCAACGGTCTAATCTATATAAAACGAGAAACGAGAAACACTTATGAACCACATCAACAAACGACAACTACTGAACATCAGATTCCTGACTTAGGACAGGTGCAAACAAATGCAGCGGGTTTAAACGTTTTAATGGTACCAAACCTTCACCCTTTTTCTGAAACAATAGTGTAACATCACAACATAGAAAAACACACTATAAAATATCAACTGAAATAGCTTAACTCAATCAAAGGACATATTAACACCATTGAACATACACTGAACAAATATAAATTTGACCTATGATACAATGTAAATTCAAAATAAATATCTAGTCAGATGAGCATTCAGAAACTTGTTCATCTTTGTCCCTCCTATTATTTATCAATATGGATTGACGCGACATTATGTTGCAAGGTAAACCAGTAAACTTTATTCACTGATCAGATCTTGAATACACATACTGTAACTTTTCCGGCTTTAATATCTTCTCCTGTCCGTGACATGTTCCTAGTTCTATATATCATACTAGCCAATAAAATCTTTCCCACATCATAAGGCAACCAAGGAGAAGCGATATATGTTATGTAATAATTTCTAGATGGCGTGAATATCGCGTGAAACTAATAGCTTCGCACCGTGATGCGAAGCAAAAAGAGAAAATCGGCAAGTGACTTTTTTAATTTGGAGACATTACACAACACTGTATATTAAGCCTTTAACACGACCAGTGTACATGTACAAGAACTAGTTAATTTATGTCACCAATGCAGTATTGTATTTTGTGTTTAAACACACAAAATTAAAACTAAACAAGATTAAACATTTGGAAGAATGCATTGGTAGTGCGGAAAAACACTTCAAGTCAATAATCAATACTACAATACGTTACTTACATACATGTAGTCATATTGCTATATATACAGATGTGCATGGCATATTGATAACATACCATTAAGTTTAGACTTTTAGAGATAGAACAGTAAGATTGTATTTGATGCATGATATTGACAATGTAAGTGTACGCAATAAACAACATGAGACTAAGTTAGAATTTTGAAAATGATGTAATCAACAACATAAAAGTGGTCGACAAGTGTACATCAGTTACTTTACTTAAGTAATATTACTTTATGATGCATTTTCTCTTCACAGCCTGACATAATTAGTTTCATTCATATCTCGTTAGCATGGAAAATTTGTCATCTCGTTCGAATTCCATTTGATTGTTTCCATGCAAGAGGATCAATTTAATAATTACATCTTTTGACCTTGTCAATTTTATCTATTTATTTCTTCGACTACCGTATTTTTTTAATTACATCCCTCCCTTTACTTGGTATCTTCTCTTCTTTATTTCCCCTCAATTATGCTTAATTTCATTCACATGAATTCTTAGAGCTTTCTAATCTACCTATGTATGTTTGTATATAAAAATAAGGAGATGAGGTATTATTGCCAATGAGACAACTATCCACCAAAGTTCAAATAAAGTGGATGTAAGCAATTATAGGCAAC
The DNA here is from genome assembly GCA_017311375.1 of Mytilus coruscus. Lineage (NCBI taxonomy): Eukaryota > Metazoa > Mollusca > Bivalvia > Mytilida > Mytilidae > Mytilus > Mytilus coruscus. The sequence goes on along the minus strand of CM029598.1, from coordinate 74,664,918 downwards.
CGTACGACTTTCAACAATGAGAAAAACCCATGCCGTATAGTCGGCTATAATCTCTTTATTTTTTAGCCATGGCGTTGTCAGTTTATTTTCGACTTATGAGTTTGAATGTCCCTCTGTTATCTTTCACCTCTCTTCTATAAAAGGCCCCGACATGAAATGTATGTATACTACATCTACTATTACAATGAGGGTCGGTTGAAAACAAAACTTTATGACAAAAGAGATGATTTCAGCTTCCCAATTGTGAACTTTCCATTTCTATGTAGCAACATTCCAGCAGCGCCTGCATACGGAGTATATATCTCCCAATTGATACGATATTCCCGGGCTTGTGTTTCCTATCATGATTTCCTTGATAGAGGATTGCTGCTCACAAGGAAGCTATTAAACCAAGATTTCCAAATGGTGAAGTTGAAGTCATCCCTTCGTAAATTTTACGGACGCCATCACGAGTTGGTTGACCGTTATGGAATAACCGTTTCACAGATGATATCGGATATGTTCCTTATGTCGTAACTACAATACCCTCCCTTTTCACGAATGTGACTTACCGAATTAGACTATTTACCGGATTTGTAATAACATAAGCAACACGACGGGTGCCACATGTGGAGCAGGATCTGCTTACCCTTCCGGAGCACCTGAGATCACCCCCAGTTTTTGGCGGGGTTCGTGTTGCCTAGTCTTTGGTTTTCTATGTTGTGTCATCTGTACTATTATTTGTCTGTTTGTCTTTTTATTTTTGGCCATGGCGTTGTCGGTTTGTTTTCGATCTATGAGTTTGACTGTCCCTCTGGTATCTTTCGTCCCTCTTCTAGTTATAATTGAAATGAAAATATTTCAATGAAACAGCAACACAAAGACACACAAAAAAAGAGAGGCAAAGCTCTGAATCACTCCGAATAAAATAGAGTAGTGAATAAATTTAATAGATAATATAAAGCTCTGCCATTGTTTTCAAATTCAGAAATATTTTTTTTAAGATAAGACAATTGTAACAAAAGACAACACATGCTCGTGACTATATAATAGGGTTAAGGATGTACTTGGGTGAAATTCTAGTTACTTTACTTAAGTAATATTACTTTATGATGCATTTTCTCTTCACAACCTGACATAATTAGTTGCATACTTATCTCGTTAGCATGGAAAATTTGTCATCTCGTTCGAATTCCATTTGATTGTTTTTATGCAAGAGGATGAATTTAATAATGATACTTTCTCCGTGTTGTCTATTCTAATCGTGTATATCTTTTGACCTGGTCCATTTTATCTATTTTTTTTTTTTTTGTTCGACTACTGTTTTTAATTACATCCCTCCCCTATAGATAATATAAAGCTCTGCCATTGTTTTTAAATTCAGAAATATTTTTTTAAGATAAGACAATAATAATAAAAGACAACGTACACCAACACATGCTCGTGACTATATATAATAGGGTTAACGCTAGTTCACAGACTTTTTTTTAATAACGTTCAGATGGTTACAATGGGTGCAGTGATCTTTATGGCGTACGGAAAGGGTCAAAAGTAAAAGAGCAGCATAAGCTATATTTTATAGCTTATGCTGCTTTGTAGCATAAGCTATATTTGACGTACCAAAAGGGTCAATATATATTTGTCTGGTTATGCTGCATTTTAATCGCATATGCTATATTACAAACACTGACTATGCTATATTTTCAAATTGTAGCATATGCTGTACTATTTCAAACACATCAATAAAGGGTCAAAACTCGAAAGTAGCATAGGCTGTATAATTCATTTTGATTGGACTTTATATCTCACTGTTGGAGGGCGTGTTTAACGAATCTAGTAAATTGTCATCACTAAAGTCTCCGCCCTTTTTTATCAATACTTCTAGAAATGAAATGTATAATACGATCATTTGAAAACAAAAACAAAACTTTTTTAATGATCAAGTCCGAGTTTATTGAACAAAAAATCATTTTTTAATATTATTACATTTTATATATTCATATGTTTTTGCCTGGTATATTAGTGGATTTTATCTAATTGGCATCGGGTAGTTTTAAAACAAGGGGAATGGAAACGCGGCACACATGAACAATAATTTTCTTATATCATCTCTGTCTCGGGGTGATGTATTAATTATGTACCCCGCAGAGCCTGCTCGCTAACCAATGTACTGTCATTTCCATTATAAAGTTGTATAATACGCTGCACTTGCTATACGAAACTATGTCATTAATATGAAATTGATCACGCTTTATTTGACATAAACAAATTTCTCAACGATAAATGATTTTAAACTAAATAATTTGTCGGACTACAAACTTCTGAAAGTGGCAACTAAGCACCTGCAGTGTCATTTAGCAAATGTTCAGATCTTAATAATCAATAGGTCTAAGTATAATACATTGAATGCTTCTTTAATTAATTTCATATGGTTGTATTAGCGTTGAGCGCGCTTCATACAAAAGTTTCAAAACCTGATAATAAAAATATCAAGACATTATCCAAATAATCTTTGAACTTTTGGCTAAGGCCGAAACACGAACAGATATGCCAGAGACAAAAAAGTACATGCAGCAGGAAAATTTGATTTCAGCTTTAAAGTGGGGCTAAGTTCATAATTTGATAATACATTATTTTAAAGTCTTTTAAAATATTCACTGGCCATAGTACTGGTCTTATATATAAGACATTAACAGGAACATTTTGGGGACTAGTCTTCACTGCTGTCGACGCCAAGCTCTTAATTTGAACTAGAAATATAGAAAAGTGTTGAAACGGGTTATTCCTTAATTCCAAAAAAAATGCATCCAGGAAACTTACTCCTATTTTGAAATGGCACCAAAATCTAAGTTCTGTCATACATAATTCTATAGTTTTGGAAATATTCAGAGCCCTCTGTAACATCCATAAACAAATAAAGAACACAAAACCCCAGAACAGAATGAACTATTTCCTTGAACATTGGCAAAAGCAATAAAACAGAGTTTCAGCTCTAAATCGAGAACAAGCGGTCATAATTCTATATTACACAGTTTTGAGGTTTTAGCCGGACAGAATCCAGAAACATGGGGAAAAATAATATATCTCATAAGTGAAAAGTTCGTGTATGTTAACTTTTAACTATGAACGTAGTTTTTGTGTATGTTGAAGGAAATTAAGTGTAATTTGTTTATAAGCTCAATTTAGTTTATTTCATGATATATTTTGAGTTTAGTATGACGTCCATTTCCACTGAACTTGTACACATTTTTGTTTAGGGGCCAGCTGAAGCAAGCCTCTGGGTGCAGGATTTTCTCGCTGAATTGAAGACCCATTGGTGGCCCTCTGCTGTTTTCTTCTATTTTCGTCGGGTTGTTGAAACATTCCCAATTCCATTCTAAATTTTGCAATTAATTATCAAACGTTTATATATTTATCCTGGCAATAATTACACCCAGATTTATTTCAGGCTAATAATGACTATCTGAGATCATTGTAAATTAAAACAATTGAATATAGTAAGGCAGTTGATATTTGTCCGGCTAGAAATATTACCAGGACTACGTATCTGGTCAATCAATGCGTATGTCACTTCTTGTGCGTGCGTGTGATATTATCTTCTAGCACCAGACGATCGCAAATTACGGACATTTTGCAAATGGTGAAGTTGAAGTCATCCCTTCGTAAATTTTACGGACACCACCATGATTTTGTTTGGCCGTTATGGAATAACTGTTTCTCAGATAATATCGTATATGTTCCTTATGTCGACATGTAACAACAATACCATTCCCTTTTCACGTATGTGACCCACCGAATTAGACTATTTACCGGAATTGTAATAACATAAGCCAACACGGCGGCTGCCACACTAGTGGCTGCCACATGTGGAGCAGAATCTGCGTACCCTTCCGAAGCACCTGAGATAACCCCCAGTTTTTGGTGGGGTTCGTGTTGCTTAAGTCTTTAGTTTTGTATGTTGTCTTCTGTACTATTATTTGTCTGTTTGTCTTTTATTTTTAGTCATGGCGTTGTCAGTTTATTTCCAATCTATGAGTTTGACTGTCCCTAGCTCTAGTATCTTTCGACCCTCTTTAAAAAGCATTTTTTTGGCAATCTTAAATTGCAAAATTAGCGGCTCAATCTTGTTACTGGTAGTTGAAGTTGTAATCATCCGAAATAAGAATACTAGCGAACAAACACATTATTTGTGGCAGAAAAATTGCTGTTACTGGCAATTACAGAAAGTATACAGTTTTGGGGTATTCTTCGCTGTTTCTGTTTTTTCCGCTCTATGTTTTCTTGTTCTTGTGTTTCTGGTGTTATTCTCACCCTTAATTGTATGAAATTTTACTGTGTGTTTTGGTTTGCTTTTTGTGTTTCTTTCATAATTTTTCGTTGTGATATGCTGTTTTCTTGTTATTCTTTTAATTCATGTGTGATCTCTATTTTTTTTTTATGTTGTCTACATGTAAAATAACCAATAGCATTTTTTTTCCGGCTATATAACAGTCACTGTGACTACCAGTTTTTTGTTGTTGCAAATAAAGCTTTATGGAGATATGGAAACTAAAAAAATGGTTAAAAATACAGAGGTTTGGTAGGCTTTTATCTCTCTTCTTTCCAAAGACATTTTCTGATTAATTCAGAAAGGCATTACTGTTAATCTTGTTGTATGGAATGATTGTATAAAGAGTAGAGAAATAAAAATGTATTGTGCAATTTCGAAATTCCAAAACATTTTCATTATAGAAATTTTAATAAATCTTTCAAATTCCTACTCCTTGAGTGAGCTGTGTCTGAGTACTTCTGGATGCTGTTACACTCTACAATCTACAACTCCTTTGAAACTACCAAATTGATTTCCACAGAAATTTTATCATTAAGTTCTGCACTTTATATTGTAACTGCACGATGCGGTTTTACGACTTGAATGTCACTCTGGTTTCATTAGCCACTCTTTTATGGTGGGTGTCTTCTGGAAAGTGTAGGGAATGGTAAATCTACAGAAACCCAAATACAATACAAAGTAATTACATCCGTTTTTAAATGAATGTTGAAACGATTCGTTCAGCGTTTTAATGACTTGTTTGGCACATTAAATTTTTCATTGAACGGCAAAATTGATTTCTTGCATGTTGCAAGTTTGAAATGATACATTGTATAAATCATTTTAGACTTTCTCGTTTCTCATGTTCTAGATAGACCGTTGGTTTTACACTAGTAATATTTTCACTACGAAAAGGCCAATTTACATTTATTTGCAAACATATGCAAATATTTGATAAAAATAACTCCTTTGCTGCCTCATATATTTACTTACTTATATGTAACATACGAAATACAGCTTGTATTTACATTTACACAAAATTTATGCAAATATTTGGTGCATAGAACCCTTATCTTTGCATTAGTTTATAAGTATCGAAAATATATATAAAATTATACATATATTTGCATATGTTTGCATAGGTTCTACTACATCAATAAATTTGAATGTGCGTAGGTTTTATTTACGGTGGTATACGCAGTTTTAGAGACCGCAGTTTATCGCTGCTTTCCATAGGTATTTAATTGTCCTAAATATAACAGTTATATTTGTAGTCTTTTCTTTCATTCGGATAGATATGTAAAATTTTCCTTCTATTTACATTGTTTTACCGAGGTATGCATAGCACTGTAAAATATGTATTTGAACAATAAACACTGGACACTTTTAATTTGCAAAACACTCATTTGCAAATCCGCCGCCTCAAATAAGAGCTACAGTGTCATGTATATAACCAAAATGTGCGGAATTACATGGGATTCAATAATTTCATTGGTTTCTACTGTTACTATTATATTTATTTTGCTATTTGATTTATAAAACATGGGATTTTCAATATCCCATGGGACAGGGCAAAATCCCATGGGATTGACCATTATCCCATGGGATTTTGGTTAAATCCATGGGATTTTTTGGTCCCATGGGATAATTGTAGTCCCATGGGATATTTGTTGTCCCATGGGACAAAAAATCCCATGGGACTATAATTATCCCATGGGATTTTTAATATCCCAAAGGACAAAATAAAATCCTATGGGATTCAAATTATAAATATATAGATGTAAATATACAGTAATGTGTATGTTACAATGAATGCTGTTTGGTAGTAAAAGTTTTAAATGTATACGAGTTTTTATATTTTTATATATATATATATATATTTATTTTTTCATTTTGTCACAAACATGTTTTTATTTGTTTATATGACAATAAAGATTATTCTTATTTTGGAATGCATAATAATATTTATGGTCAAAGAGTAAAGTCCTTTCACTGAAACAAAATGATGACATGTCTAAATAAATGAAAAATATTGTTTTGAAATCTTTGTCTTGTTTATTTTATTATGAAAATAGAACTGAAAAAAAAATTTCATGTTCTGACTGAAAAGTTTCCTCTTTTCATGAGGTAAGGTTTTCTTTGTTATAGTTTCATTGCAATACATGAATATGCAAACAATTTGAATTATATACCTTTGTGGTGTACATAATATTATGCTTATATTTGCAAATTTATAATATAAACACTTTTCTGTTAAAGTTTTAGTTTTCTTTTTCACTGCTTGCTATGTACAATTATTCAGTCCACTATATAAGAGTCAAGTCAATAAATTATTTCATCCACTAGAATATTCCTGCAATTCTTAGACAACACATTTTTTCAATCTGTTCTTCAAAGATCTTCCTCCGTACATCTTTATTGGTTGGAGCGATTCAAATGAGAAGACAAAGCAAGTTTATTTGGACAACATACTAATATTTTTTTCATTCGTTCCTTCTTTCAATTGATAATTACATTGTTGCATTTACATGATCAAGTTCTGGTGCATCTATGATCGTGATGATATGACTCCTTTTTGTTTAAAGTCATTATGTTGAAATTTCCTCTTTCTAATAAATGTAGGAAAAAACACGTTCCATTTGAAATTAATAAAAAAAGTCGCACTATGGAGAAAAAATATCAACATTAAGGTTTCTGTTCAGTATTGATCTGTTGAATGATGACCATGAAAACTGAGATGTCTGACCTACAAATACACAAAACTCAAAAATTATCAGTGAAGAGAAATACAGCAATAAAATGGCTATTTTATCATGTTTATGAACATTTTGATAAACTTTCATTTGAATATTCATTGTTAGTACTCTTATTTCAGTGCTTTGTGTTTATGATTTACATATTACCGGTTGTTGTTTGGTTCCTTGTTGCAGTCTTTTGAGTTAAGCCCATTGCAACAAATGTTTACAATTTGTTCAAATGTTGTCCTGTTATTAAAACCACTGTCGGGTATAGGATTTGCTCATTGTCAAAGGCTGTACAGTGAACTATTTTGTTAAATTAAGGGGCTCATGAGCCTAAATCAAATTTTTTCTTAATATAGGATTTCGCTATATTTTTCTATACATGAAATTTATCTTATACTTAATAGAAAAATAAAATAAAAAAAAAAGGGGTCACCTTTCATTTACGCTCACAATCCGCCTTCCAAAGAAGCATACATTTTTGTAAAGGTACTTTTGTTCTGTTGAACTAATAGGAGAAATAGAGGTAATATCGAAATAAGAAATCACTTAAATTTTACAATAGTTTAGTTTAAGTACAGCTTATTTGAAAATGATAATAAAAAATATAGGTCACCGATGAGTTAAAAAAGATATTACAATTCTAATGCTAAAAAATGGCATTTTTGCCCCAAAGGGAGATAATTTGGAGCTTTTTCAATGATATATACATTTTAAAAGTCATCTGGGGCCAAAACAAATAGATTGTTTTGAATGATTTTTGTACCATATGATAAAGTAACAACTAATAAAGTTATAAATAAAATTAGTTATGAAAAATTTTTTTTTTTTAATATTTTTCTGAAATTTTTATACCCTCAAGCCTCCTTAAATGTCATTTGATCTCTATTGGAGAAAAGTCTCATTGGAAATCAGACTGCTTCGTATTTTTATATCAACCCAGCCATATCATGCCTGTCCAATATCAGGAGCTTGTACATAGTTCAGTGGTTGATGTTGGTTCATATCCGTTATTTTTGTTTTTCATAATTTTTTGTTTTTATAAATTAGTCTGGTATATTTGAAGTTTGAATTGATGTTTTGTTTCAAATGTTGTTAGTGTTGTCTTTTATAGATTACTATATCATGTATAGGGTATGGGTTTTCTCATTACTTACAGGTCATCATTGGCCTCTAATAAGTAATTACAATGCTTACATCCACTTAATTGAACTCTGATGGATAGTTTTCTCATTTATCATACCACATCTTATTTTAATAAATATTTAATCATTATTCAAGGGCAAAACTTTTTAACAGTGGACTTACCATTTAGGCTTTATTGATCTCTGTAAATCTATTTTTGTTGATAATTTCTTCTGTTTATAGTTTCCTTTATCTTTAATGTTCTTGCCCTACACATAAAAGAGTAAACATTATCATTTAATGACAAAATAACTACTATTACATAATTAGTAGGCAACTGAAAATTTTGCCTCATTTGTATATAACATCGACTTGCTCATCATTCTTGCTGTTTTAATATTATCATTATTCTATGAAAATGAGGTCACAGTAAAATTAACCTTGGCAGACAGACATCTTCTTATTTTTATATGACACCTTGCAGTCATTCCGTACAACAACAAGTAGACCTATGCTTATAATATCTGATAAAATGACAAAACCAAGAAAACTTAGCATTGACCAAAGAACCATAAAATGCGGTCATGGTTATATGAATCTGCCAGACAGACATGCACACCTTACAATTGTTACATATCCACCAAATATAATCTACCTGTAACTTTAAGCATATGATAAACTGACAAAACAATGCAGTGTTTCATTGACCAATGAACCATGAAAATGAGGTCAAGGTCATATAAAATATGGCAGACAGACATGTGCATCTTACAATCACTCCATTCACTAAATAAAGGGGCCTTATTGCTTACAGTATCCGGAAAATAGACCAAACCACATTAAAATGCTTCGCTGAGTGCAGCTGGATACGACCGCAGAGGTCCAGCCCTGAACAGTTGAGGCAAAAATGGACGCAATATTCGTGCTTGATACAGGTCTGAATTTGGATTGTAAACAAATATTTGACACATAATAGGTTTCTGACACCAAATAACTGTAGTCAAAGAACTTAGAATTGGTTATATGATTTGAATTTATATTCAATTTTTGCTTTTGTGCAATACACTATGCTGTTGCGAAATTGACCCCTGCCAAAAAAAAATCCCCTCCCTTTTTTTTCAAAAAGAAATAATATTTGAAGAAATTTTCTTTTTAATTTCTGAAATCCGAAATGAAAAAAAAATTGCCCCCACAATTTCTTTTTACCCCCCCCTTTTCCAAAAAAAAAAATTCTTTCCCTCAAGATATGGTCATAATCTCAATTCAAATTTCCAATGGAGTTTGCAACCATAATTACCAATTTAAATACGTCATAAAAGTCTTAAAATAGAAAAAAATCAAATCCCCCCCCCCCAAATGTTTTGAACCCCCTCATGATTCATCACTCCCAAACTCAATCCCAGCCTTCCCTTTGTGGTATGGTACCTTGCAGTACAATTTCAGAGAGATCCATACACTTCAACACAAGTTATTGTCTGGAAACTAGAAAAATGCTTGTTTTTTGGCCCCATTTTGGCCCCAAATTCCTTAACGTTTAAGGCAATTACCCCCAAACTCAAACCCAGCTTTCCCTTTGTGATATGGAACCTTGTAGTACAATTTCATAAAGATCCATACACTTACACACAAGTTATTGTCCTGAAACTAGAAAAATGCTTGTTTTTTGCCCCTTTTTGGCCCCTAATTCCTCAAATTTGGAGGCAATTACCCCAAAATCCATCCCAGCCTTCCCTTTGTGGTATGGTACCTTGCAGTACAATTTCAGAGAGATCCATACACTTGAACACAAGTTATTGTCTGGAAACTAGAAAAATGCTTATTTTTGGCCTCTTTTTGGTCCCTTATTCCTAAACGTTTTGGGCAATTACCCCCAAACTAAATACCAGCTTTCCCTTTGTGATATGGAACCTTGTAGTACAATTTTAGAAAGATCCATACACTTAAACACAAGTTATTGTCATGAAACTAGAAAATTGCTTGTTTTTTGCCCCCTTTTTTGGCCCCTTATTCCTAAAATTTTGAGGCAATTACCCCCAAAATCAATCCCAGCATTCCCTTTGTGATATGGAACCTTGTGGTACAATGTCAGAGAGATCCATACACTAACACACAAGTTATTGTCTGGAAGTTACAAAAATGCTTATTTTTGGCCCCTTTTTGGCCCCTAATTCCGTAACTGTTGGTACCATAACCCCCAAAATCAATCCCAACCTTCCTTTTGTGATATTGAACCTTATGGTAAAATTTCATAGAGATCCATTCACTTAAACTAAAGTTAGAGTGCGAAAACCAATGTGTCTTCTGACGACAATGACGACGCCAACGTCATACCAATATACGACCTCAAAAATTTTTTGCGGTCATATAAAAACTAAACATTTTCATAGTTCCTTATACCCTGCCACATTCGTTATGTATGTGCCTGTCCAAGTCAGGAGCCTATAATTCAGTGATTGTTGTTTGTTTATGTGTAACATATCTGTTTTTCCATTTTTTGTACATAAATTAGATCGTTAGTTTTCTCGTTTGAATTGTTTTACATTGTCATTTCTGGACCTTTTATAGCTGACTATGCAGCATGGGCTTTGTTCATTGTTGAAGGTTTTACAGTGACCTTGAGTTGTTAATTTCTGTTTCATTTGGTCTCTTGTGGAGAGTTGTCCAATCATATCCCATCTTATTTTTTTATATTGTCCAATGTACTATGAAAATAAAGTAAGATGACACTTCTCAGTCAGACATATGCACCTACATGACCTAGTTGACCTTTTGCTAATTTGAAAATAAGAAAATAGAAAAACTGGCCAAAAAAACAAAAAGGTAACATCAAGCAATGAACCATAAAAATGAGGTCAAGATTGAATAAAACATGTCAGACCAACATGTACATCCCTTAAAATTTTCATACAACGAATATACTTGACATGTTGCATACAATATTAGAAAACCCGACCAAAACACAAAAACTTAACAATAACCACTGAACCATGAAAATGAGGTCAAGGTCAGATGAAACTTGCCAGTTGGACATGCATACCTTACAATCATTCCATACAATAATCATGATAATTAAAAGTAAATATAGTAGACACATTGTTTATGGTATCTGAGATATGGACGTGACCACAAAAGCTTAACTTGTTCACTGATCCATGAAATAAGGTCAAACCAAGTGAAAACTGTCTGGCGAACATGAAGACTTTGCAAGGTATGCACATATCAAATATAGTTATCCTTAAATTTTTTAGTATTCTTGATTTCTCTTATAATGAGTAATACAGTCAGGGGTACTACTTATTCAAGTAATTTTTATTTACTTGAAGAAGTAAAATAAAATATACACATATAAGTAAATTTGTATGATACTTATACAAGTGAATTTTATTTACTTGTATTAGGTAAAAAAAAAATTGTCTTAGTTATGTCCCTTAGACATTCAGAATTTTTTACTTGCATAAGTAAAAAAGTCATCCTTTCTTCCTTTCTTGAATTCTTAAGATTTCTTTGCTCTAATAGAATTTTAAATTTTGTACCCTTTGCAGATGTCTTTACTAATCATGCTAATCATTAAAGTGTAATTTCATGGACAATGAAAATCCTATTTGTCTGTTATCTTCATAACACTGCTCATTTACAAGCCCCAAAGGAGCAATTTTTGAAGGCCTTGCGCAAATATACAAGATCTTTGCTCAATCAGTTTCTTTGTTGAATTAATGAGATGAAACATTGAACTTTAATAAAAAAATTTGAGCAAACCTGGGAAAAATCATTAAAGGCATGATTTTACATCTCAAAACTTGAGGATTTTTGTGGGATTGTAAGAAAAATTTACTTATGCAAGTAAATTTTTGAGCAAATTAAGGGGAGATTATTCAAACGTTATTTATTTACTTATATGTGTATATTTTTTTTTAACTTCTTCAAGTAAATAAAATTAACTTGTACAAGTAGTACCCCTGACTGTAATAGGAATCCTATTACTCATTATAATCATGATAATAGAAATTAAGGATACTAAAAAACCTTAACTTTTTTTCAATGCAGTCACTTAGCCATGAAATGAGGTCACTCAAGGTCAATGAACATATGACAGATGAAAACTTCATAACATAAGGCATGTATATACAAAGTATGAATGGTCCAGGTCTTCTGCCTTTTTAATATTAGGCTTTAATTAAGAAGTAAGTTAACACTTTATCACTAGTATTTTGGGGTTCGTGAGGATAGAAAACCAGAAAAATTGACATAAATCCTGTGGTGCGACAATATGTGCCATAACATTAGTCCAAATGATAATGATGTCTTGCATGGCTATTTCAACTTTTTATGGGACGTCGTCATGGTAAAAAAAAGCCTTGTAAGACGTCATAATTGTTTGTATTACAAAAGAAGTAACCTAATTCTTACTTGTTAGTTGTTAGGGGCTAGCAAAAGATTTATTTAAAGTCGGTTATACATATAACAATACAACATAAGCTCTGTAGAGCTTTTATCCGACATACATATATGACAAGCACAATACATAAAACATAAAGCTCATCATTGAGATGGTAGTCTCAGATAGAGGGAGACTGGGTCAACCAGACCCCTATTCAATCTGAATGTAGGACAGAAAGTCACAGGACAAAAAGTCACGGTCAAAAAGTCGCAGACAAAAAGTCACAGGACAATAAGTCACAATTAAGTTTTGAGATTATTTTTCTTTGAACATGTTGAACAAGAAAACACTTTTTTTGTATTTTTCTTGAAGTTTTATACATGAAGCAACTTTGTAATTGAAATGTATTCAATAAATATCAATAATGATCAAATAATTGTTATGAAAACAAAATGTCAAAGTGGCTTGGTACTTAAATGGCTTCAATTTGCCAATAAATATATCCTTTGCATGATTAAAAACTAATACATTTTCATTTATCAAGGTTTATGACATGTATGAGCAATTTCCTTAAATTAAAAATGAATATATGTAATAAAAAGAAAATATTTAAAGATCTTTTTCATATATATTCAAACAATTGTCAACAAATTGTTTATGACTTTTTGTCCTGTGACTTTTTGTCCTATCAAATTTGTGACTTTATGTCGTGTGACTTTTTGTCCTGTGACTTTCTGTCCTTTTACCTTCCATCTAAATCAGAGAAATGAATAATTGTTTTTTGCAGTAGTCCGGGTAGCGAGTCGATATCTGTTATTAATCATGCAAACTGAGAGTCAACACTTACACAATTGTGACAATACCTTTTTTAGAATGACAGCTAAAAACAAAGAATCATTGATGATAGGGGAGTGTAACCGATGAATTGATCCTGAATCAGATAAGATTTTCCAAGTAACGGAGAACCTCTTAATTGAGCACAGTCGCCTGAAGATTTAATAATAATGCTACTAAAAATATTTTATTTCCCCCATTTGTCGCTATTTTTTCGCTATAATTATTAAATCTCCAGGCGACTGTGCTTTGAGTGAATATAAATAATGACGAGGGCCTCACGAATAAATATAAATCTGAAATACTGGAACATCGATTAGCAGAGCTCGAGCAACAGAGAAAACTTACACATAAATCTCGAAGTTATTTACGATAAACATACTGTGCTCCTGAATAACGCTGTTAAATACATTAATTTGTGTTTTTTACTGCTACAAGATATTTGAATCAAATGCTAATTACGCACCAGTTGCTGAACAGAGAATCATTCTAAGCCAGGAACTAACTGTTAACAGTAAGAATAGAAAGTCCCTGTAAAAAGGCAGTCAAATCCTAACAGAACTGTAACTTAATGATACATGTATATCAAGTTCCAGCACCTCACCCAGCACACTGAGTTAGCAAACTGGTGTGTGTCAGGCTTATAATATAAAACTGCGTAGGTTTGATTCAACGTTTGTTTGGATATTTTCTTATGATCGTTGTAAAATTATATCTTAATCTTTGTTAAAATACGATTTTAAATTGTTCAATTCTTTCTATTTCATAATTTTGTCAAAGTGTACTTTTAAAGTTTTAAATTTTAAAGATAAAATGAATATTCCATTTTGATTTGAGGAAAATCTTTTGAACTGTAATGACATGGTCAGTCAACTGATTTGTTGCAAAGCTGATTACAGGTAATTATAACATACAGTAATTTTCCATTACGACAGTGCGTGTACCCTCGTGTGTATAACGTATAGTTTTCTAGAGAACATCCTGTCTACGTGTAATACAGGTTGATGACATTACACAAAATTTCTTTTGTAAAATGTGCTTAGGTATCTGTGTCTATTCCTATTTCAACACCACAAATTTTACGAAGAAAAATCAAAAATCATTTATATGAAATAAAGAAGAAAAGTAGCAAATATAAACTTCAGTAACTGCGCATTGAGTAAACATAATTTCAATATTGCATGAACCAACCCTTGAGAAAACGTATACATGTATGTAGATGTGTTTAAAAAGACCAATTCCCATTGGCTTTATTTCACACTAGGACCTAAGATAACTAGAACTAAGCAGTGGTTGATCCAGAAATTTTCATAAGTGGGGACCCATTGACTACCTAAGAGGGGGTCCCTTCCAGTCATGCTTCAGTGATTCCCTATATAATCTACCAATTTTTTTCCAAGATTGGGGGGGGGGAGGCTGGGAAAAAACCTAAAGCCGCCTCTGCTAATTGGGAAGTCATTTGGTCTGATACACACATATATATACCTATTATGTACAAAATTAAGAACAGCTTCAAATATATGCATATAAAATATAAAATAATGGTACGTCTAAAAACCGTTCAGGATCTCCTGGGTGCACGCAGGACATAAAAAGTCACTTAGGACATGTATATATAAGTTTAAGCAGAGACATATAATTTTAGTGAGCGTTGAGGGTATACATTCGATTGATAATTTATTTTATAATTTTGTAATTTTTGTTTTGATAAAATCAGAGACATATAATACATGTATTGAGACATATAATACATGTATTATATGTCTCTGATAAAATCAAACCATCTTTATCTATCCTTCTATCTATCTATCGGCATGCGCCGTTATTTGGGATACGTCACGGATGGCCGATGATCATATTCAATACCAATCATCATTGGAATTTGGTTAATTGATCTTTAATGATTAGGACTGATTGGTGATGGCAGAGAATATGTCTCTGGTGATGGTTATAAACACATAGAAGTAAACTTTGCACAAAAAAAAGTTTCCTTGGAAAAAATTATAAAAATATATGAATATGCTAAATATTTTTTTCTTTCGTATGTAAAAATTGAAGACGTTTAGAAATATAAAAAATCTTCACATAGTTGGGAAATTTTCAATTCAAGTTAGATACAATCTTCTTCTAAATAGTTTGCCATCTAACAATTCAAAAAGAAATTTTGAGTCGAAACTGATCGAAGTACCAAATCTATAAAAATAATCACTATTTTTTTGTAGCAGTAGACGTCGAAAATTAAACTGTATATATTCTTTTTTCAAAACTCCTGAAATAATTTAACATTATCTATAGACAGCTTACATATGCAAATCTTTTTAGAAGTATGTGAGCGTATAGTAAAATTTGTTTATTTACCCCCCCCTTTTTCCTTCTATAAAATTTAACTGTAAACGATTTTGTTTCTTAATTTATGTTTGCTAATTAACTGGGGTTCATGCTGTCAAAAGTCGAAAATGTCTCCTTGTGTATAAGTTATTGATAAAAAAATATTTGAAGCCGCCAGAAGAATAAATCATTTCCCGAACTAAAATACATTTATCTGTAAATAAAGACAATTCGCCTAAAACATTCTCTCATATATTTAAACAATTGTAAAATAATTAATTCAACGACTTTCTGTCTGTTTACTAATACTTTTCTTGTTCAATTTTTTTTTTATACCCATTGCTCTTCATATATTCGAATGATAATTACTGATCACAAATTTTCCGGATGCTTTTTATCCTATTTTCGTATCGAACTAACATGTTAGCAGTTGAACGGATCCGGAATTAAGTACTTTTTTTTAGGAATTTACAACTTAAATTTTCAACAACAAAATTCTACACTTTTTTACCTGGATTTTTTTCTCTGTTTCGAAGCCGCCACCGGTGACCCCATAACATAGCCAACACCTCACATGGCGTATTCACGATGTTGTGGTATTGACAATATACAATCACGTTTATCAATATACAGCAAGTAAATAATTTGGTGTTGAATGCCAGTAGATCAGAATTTGTTAATTGAATTTTACCTGTTAAAGGGGCACTAGTAGTCCGAGATTACTCTGACGTCCAACGGCTGTTTGCCAGACAAGCTGGGCCGTGGGACGTCAGAGCTCGTCCCATATCAAAAAGTGGATATTTGCCCGTCCAAAATAGATGCGCTGCTTCGTTGCTTCTGGAGCCGACTGACGGCCTTGGAATTATATAAATCGGGCATCAATTTGTTCATTTTCATTTATCTCTTCATTTATGTAAGTTTCACCTACCTGCCACCCTTTATTTTCCATATTTAGACAGTTATCACAGTGACCCATCGATTCCTGCATTTTAACTTTCATTTTCAAATGGACGTCAAGTTACGAGAGACTTCGCGGCCTCGAGACTGAAGTATGCAAATTTTATGATAATTTCGGCAATAAACTTTTAGTAGCATCCATGATTACAATCGGAATACCCTCGGTCATTCAGCTTATTTGAATCTATAATGAACGAGGTGTTAGATTATGAATTCATATCGACCCAGGGTCACTTGCATAAATCAGCTTCCACAATGCAGTGCGGCTTACTTTTTCTCGTTGTCACGTGACAATTTTTCAAAATGAAAGTTAAAACACAGAAATCGATGGGTCACTGTGATAACTGTCTAAATATGGAAAAATAAAGGGTGGCAGGTAAGTGAAACTTACATAAATGAAGAGATAAATGAAAATGAACAAATTGATGCCCGATTTATATAATTCCAAGGCCGTCAGTCGGCTCCAGAAGCAACGAAGCAGCGCATCTATTTTGGACGGGCAATATCCACTTTTGATATGGGACGAGCTCTGACGTCCCACGGCCCAGCTTGTCTGGCAAAACAGCCGTTGGACGTCAGAGTAATCACGGCCCAGCTTGTCTGGCAAAACAGCCGTTGGACGTCAGAGTAATCTCGGACTAGGGCACTAGCTGTCAAATTCATGTTCATCGATTTTGATCAAATTCACATAACGTGTAGTGTTGAATTGTTTATTAAAATTTCATGCACAATCTTGGCTGATATCAAGGAATTGTATATTTAAATACAATTCCTTGCTGATATGCTGATATGCATAAAACCATTATTTCATGAAACTGCATGAAAAATTGACTTATCGCATAATACCAGAACTAAAAAAAAACCCACCGAAAGTCCACATAAGAGGGTATGGATGTGAATTAACAGAATAGAGAATAACGGACAAAGAAAAAAAGGAATAAAGAATAGTGAAAGAAAGAGAATAATGGAAAAAAGTGTAAGTTATTAAAATTATAGCTAAAAAAGAAGACCCCGAGATGATCCTTACTTCAACTGTTATTTGACGCTGCCGAGTTATTTTGAGACAAAGACATGTATTAGTAGTCAGCCCGTAGCACTCTTGCATCAATTTGAGGATTACCCTAGGTTAATTTTACGGCGGCTCATTTTATTTTGGCTTAAAAAACATAATTGACAAGTTTCCTTCCCCTGCATTCTCGATCGCACATGTAAATAGCACGTTGGCCTCAAATAAGACATTGATGATCATTGATACATTACAACACTTGTCGTCGGTATTTGAAAATATTGATTAAGAAGGTACAGAAAATTAATGCACGCACACTATTATCCACCACAGGCCTAAATCGTTAGTCCGCAAACAACGAGGGTGATGAAAACCCAGCACTTTGAACACAGCCACCGGCATGTTGACATTGTTGTGAATTTGAAAGCTTCCCAAATTAGTAACTATCCATTTCTACCCATAGAAAACTTTTGCCCTTCTTTTATCAAAAATGAAATATGTTGATATTAATGATATATTAAAGGTTAAATCAATTTATTCATATATTTGACCGACTAGAATTATTGGGGAATTTAAACCATTCCTATTGTAAGTGATAAAACTAAATTTATATCAGGGTGATTGAAATGAGGAAAAATGGGGCTGATCAGGAGTTCAGGGCCCCTTTTGGAAAAAATGATTGAATATATAGGAATTACTGAAGCATGACAGGAGCAGGCCCCACTTATGAAAATTTCTGGATCCACCTCTGTGGGCTTCAGTTGTATTATCTTGAAAACTTTATACCTGTATTCTAAAGTGTAAATCAAGGAAAATAATGTAAATTAGCTGTGCATTGGGGTCTATTAAGGGTATTTTGGGGGGAAGAAAGAAGGGAGGGGTTTACTATAGAACCCTATGGAATTTTATTTTCTACAATTTTCAAATGAATATAACTTTTAAACTGTAAGTGATAGACACACACAGTCTTCAGAAATGATGATAGGACAATAAAACAAATCACATGAAATATAGGGTGAGTCCCTGTGGGTAATCCCCACCCCCTTCAATTTGAGAATATGCTATTATCTTGTAAACAGTCCAGATCCCCACCCCTAAACCATACATATTCTTGAATGGGACGATAAAACAAATCAATTAAAATTAAAGGGAAGTCCCAGGGGGTCACCCCACCCTGTTCAATTTGAGAATGTGCTATTATCATGTTAACAGTCCAGATCTCCACCCCTATACCATATATATTCTTGTATGGGACAATAAAACTAATCAAATGAAATTAAAGGAAGTCCTGGGGTCGACCCACCCAGTTCAATTTGAGAATGTGCTATTATCTTGTGAACGATCCAGATCCCCACCCCTAAACCATATATATTCTTGTAGTGGACAATAAAATAAATGAAATGAAATAAAAGGGAAGTCCCTAGGGGGGTTGGGTCCCTAGGGGGTCATCCCACCCCCTCTTGTTTGAAAACTTGTAAACGGTCAAGATCCCCACTCCTAAACCATATATATTCTTGTATGGAACAATAAAACACATGAAATGAAATATAGGGAGAGTCCATGGGGGTCACCCCCACCCCCACATGTTTGAAAAACTTTTAAATGGTTGAGATCCCCAGTGGTTAGGTGAAAAAATTTCCGGATCCCTGATCCCCACCCCTAAACCATATATATTCTTGTATGAGACAATAAAACAAATCAAATGAATATGGGACAATAGGAATGGCGAGTTATGTGAGCTTTGTTTGGGAGACTTCGTAACAGCATCCTGTTACAATTACTTCTTGTTTGAACATAATTTTGGTTTTATTATGCATGTCTTTCTTCTACATTTTGGATAAATAGACCCATAATCCGCAAACTGCAAGTTGCACCTTCTTCAGTAGGCCTATCCCCATCAGAGACCAAATGATGTACAAGTAAGGTATAGGTAACGATATGAATGCAACTATGAGCAAAAGCCATACCAGTGGCGGATCCAGGGGAGGATTCCAGGGTTGGAAGTTCAACTTGAACCCCTTTTTTCAAATGCATTTGAATGGGAATATATAGTTGAACACCCCTTTGTCTTGGGTTTGGAACCCCCCTTTTTAAAATGGCTGGATCCGCCCCGGCATACCATCTAGCTAGCTATAAAGGCTTTAAAAATATGAAATAAATCAAACAAGGAATTAACAGTGTAGGCAACTGTTTTGAATTTTAAAAAAACCCTTTAATAACAATGTTAAATTTTGTGTGCATTTATTTTTGCTTATTTTCAATAATGGATGAAATTGCGTGATTGATTATTGTAATTTAAGAAAAATCTGCATACATGTTATGAAATGGGAATTTGTCAAAGAGACAACAACCCAACCAAAGAGGAGACAGCGGCCGAAGGTCACCTATGGGTCTTCAATGCAGTGAGAAAATTTCGGCACTGGTCTTCAGCTCATAAATATGTATCAGAAATGAGAATGAGATACAGCTCTCAGTTGCATTAATAAAACCTCACAATAAGTTCTGAATATCAGAATATACAGTATTGCAAGATTCTCTCAAAATGTACACATGGAGCTGAGAAACTGTAAAATTAATCATGCTAATTTAACATTAAAGTCCTCGAATCAATCTTAATATGCATACTCTTGTACAAAGGAATATAAGTATGCAATAGACATATATGGTCTTCAAAATAAGAGTATCGATGCTATTAATTTATGACAAGATCTTAATCAAGTAATAATTTTGGTTTGTTTACAAATTTGGAGGTTAGTATGACCTCCTTTTTTTGTGATGATGTTTTCGTTTTAAGTTGGGGAAAAATTGTTTGTACCAACAAAAATAAAAACATAAAGTTAATCTAGAATTATGTTTCTATCATTTTTTTATGTTTAGGTTGTCAGCAAGATGAAAAGAACAAATATGCAGTTCAAAAATCAAAATGTGGATAAGCTGAGGTTCAAGGTCCTACCTTTGCAGATTTTCATATTTTGCATGAATAAATTTAAAGTTTATATCATGGATGGCAGAGAAAGAAAAAAAAAACTTTTCAATTTTCCTGCATCTGAAGGATAAATGTAAAACATCTTGTTTTCGGTAAGTTTTATGCTCTGTTTTAATAGTGTTTGTGCATTCATCTGTCCAGTCCTTCCTCTAAATTGTATCCTCTTTAAGTTTTTGTTGAGTGTTCGCCATGAATTTCAGTAAGTATTTTGTGGATTTACATGTATATACTCAAAATTTAGTACTAATATTAATGGGATTTTAGCATGACATCCTGTCAAATGCTTGATAATCATGTTTATGGTCCAGAACATATGAGTATTTGGTTTGTACACGTACAGTCTGCCCAATTTTAAGAAGTTGGTCAAGTTTATTAGAAACAAATGTACATTACAGATCAACATAACTGAAATCTTTAATAGATTAATACAAAAAGTTTAATTGCAGTTGAAATAAAAACACGTTTGGTCGAGCTGGTACTAGACAGTACAAGTATACTCAAATGGTCTGACTATATGCATATGGTCGGACTATAAGAGTATACTTATATGTTAACGTACCGTCCAAATACTTATATGGTCTGGAACATTTATACATGTCTTAAAATTAATATAAAACACATTGGTGTTTGTGAACTTGGTAATAAGTTATTCGATAGAACTATAATGTTTTGGGATATCAAAATAAAAAATATCCCATTTTACTTTTAATAAAGAAGAAGATTATTGATGTATGTATAATTGTATATAAAATGAGACAGCAAGCCAACAACACAAAAATAAGGATAAAACAATATAATTTTTGTATCAATGTTATAATTTCAATATGTCCAAAGAGTTCAAGGTATTTTTCATTGAAATAAAACACAAATTGAACTCTGTCAGAACTTCAAAAGCTTAAGGAAATATTGTTTCTGTTGTCTGCGTTTTGTATAATATATTGCAAATTCTTGTGAATAATGGAATGTTATTATAATTGCCTAAAGTTTTAACATTGATCTCTATATATATTATATATATAACTTGGGAAAATACCCAAATGTTATAAAGAAGAATAAATTAATTGATTGTTATATAGTATTAGAATAGGAAGATGTGGTATATTGTTAATTTGACAAATCTCCATCAGAGACCAAAGGATGTAGGAGGTTAGCAACTGATGACACTGGACAACCTTTAAAATCAGTAAAATCCATACCGCATAGCTATTTTTATTGAAAATCATATTATTGCTACATGTATGCAAACAATTTTGTATAATACATAACTTCAGATTTTATTGGTTCTTTTCAGAAGGATTGAAATTCATCACCTAAAATAAATGGAGAAAACATAGAAACAAGACCAGAATAAATTCAAAGACAAAAGTTGGATCAGTTATTATTTTCATCACTCAGTCAATGATCTGAAGTTCTTTTAAAAACCAAAAGATACTGAAACCACAATAATGTCAATGTTCTGTGCTGAATGACCAAAAAGTGGACTATACGATCACAATGCTGGATGATAAGAAACTATTAATGTTTTGTGTGGAGGGATATTGTGAAAAAATAGATTTACTTAAATAGCTACTAGTATGTTAAGCCTAATAATAGAGTTTTCATTGATTTCAAATGGTAAATAATTGTGTTTCAAGAAAGTATTCTATAATTCATAAATAAACATATATTGATACTTACATTATCTGCTTTGTTGTTTAAAAGTTTAGTTTTGAACAGTTATAGAACAATATGTTGAATTAACATTTCCAAAGAAAAAGATATTCAATTAAAAAATTCATCTTATAACAATTTACTACCAAATAGAATACATATTGTAACATACACATTACTGTATATTTATATCTATATACTTATAATTTGAATCCCATAGGATTTTAATGTGTCCCATGGGATATTAAAATCCCATGGGATAATTATAGTCCCATGGGATTTTTTTGTCCCATGGGACAACAAATATCCCATGGGACTACAATTATCCCATGGGACCAAAAATCCCATGGGATTTAACCAAAATCCCATGGGATAATGGTCAATCCCATGGGATTTGCCCTGTCCCATGGGATATTGAAAATCCCATGTTTTATAAATCAAATAGCAAAATAAATATAATAGTAACAGTAGAAAACAAATGAAATTATTGAATCCCATGTAATTCCGCACATTTTGGTTATATAAATGACATTGTAGCTCTTATTTGAGTAGGCGGCGGATTTGCAAATGAGTGTTTTGCAAATTAAAAGTGTC
>CM029598.1:74355518-74641931 GCA_017311375.1 Mytilus coruscus | reverse complement strand
ATATTGAGAGCAGTATGGAATCATGCTGCATGCATCCTTACTTAAAATTTGAAAGCCAAGTTAAACTGTTGGATAAAATAAAGGAATCAAAGAGCACTTGCCAGGAGTGTTTTGATACTCTTCCTCGTGGTTTGCAATTTCGGAGAAGGATATGGACTATAATGGAAGAACCATTGTCATCCAAAGCAGCAAAGGTAAATTTATTTAGCAAACTTTATATTCATAATAAAAATAAGAAGATGTAGTATGATTGCCATTGAGACAACTCGCCACCGGATCTAGACCGAATAACGTAGAAGTTAACAATTATAGGTTACCGTACGACCTTCAACGATGAGCAAATCCTATTCCACATAGAAAGCTATAGAAGTCACCGAAATGACAAATGTAAAACAATTTAAACGATATTTTTTTAATATTATTGCTTTTATTGCATCTAGTGTATTCTAAGAATACATGTAAAAATCGTGCATAGAAAATTAACACCTGTAAAAGATGAGTAGCTCTTAACTTTTTTAGGATTGATTATGTCTAATATCCAAACAAATTTCTATGTAATCACATTAAATGTACACATGTCTTAAATATAAACACTTTTAAATGTGTTTTAGAATTAGAGTGTTTAGGACTAAACACTAATTTCTAAGCTTAACACGACCCTTAAGACGATTCGTCAACCTAAACACATTGTCAACCTAAACATGTTTAGAACTGAGATAATCTGTTTAGACCTTAACGTGTAAAAAGTGCACACAAAATGTGCTAAGAATTGTGTTTATGGTCGAAACACTGTGTAGTGCCCTGTAGATATAACTTACATTTTAATTATATAGCATACAGACCAGGGGCCATTTCATTAAAAACAAATATGAAGTAGTTTGGGGGTAACGAATAGAACCATGTCGGAAGACTGACGGATAATACATGTACACTTAATTAGTTCGTTTATATGAAATATCATTTATTTCTTATTCAAGTTTAGTACATGTACATGCACTTTTCTATGAACGTCATGACTCATACGCGTGAAAAAGAGTTTTGATGATTTTCGTTTAACCTTCTATAATAGAGAATTGAAACCGGGAATGGGTCAAAGAGACAACCCGACCGAAGAGCAAAAAAAAAAAAAAGAGCCGAAGGTCAGCAATGTGTCCTCAACGCAGTAAAAAAATCCTGCACCCGGAGTCGGAGTTCAGCTGGCCTTTATATAATAATGCACACTAGTTCAGCGAAGTGGAAGCCACACTAAACTCCGAAACATATAAATAACCAACATGAAAAAAAAAAAAAAAAAACGCACACAAGACTAACAAATGATAAAAGTTCTAACTTAGGACAGAAGAAAAAATTACCAACATTAATTTACAAAGGACTGCTAGAAGTTACTGACATGCCATCTCCAGACCTCAATAAAACTGATAGAAATATTATATCTAAATCATATGAACAACCCCAATCCCGCCCGTTAGTTTTAGTACCATGCCATCGAGAAGAACATAACCCGTATCATGTAACAACTGGTTTTAGAATAAGTATGTTTGTTTCCGATGCAAAGACCCTATTTCGATTTGCTTAAAATTATCGGTGGTTTGCATGTTTAACAAATATAGATACATGTATGCTTAATTCTCTATTCTTTCTCTCCACACATTTTGGATTTCTATCAAAATAATACATATTTCTTTCAATTGGAAATTCTGGACAGTTTTCAGAAAATTTTGTAAGCTTGGTGCCCGGATGACTTTTCAAAAGTTTCCATGAAATCTAAAAAAAAATGTTCCAAGTACATTTAAGGTAAATGTAACCGTATCCATGATTACGAGTTTTTCTAGAGAGACAGTGCATTACATGTTCATCGCTAAATTATTCAGTGAAAAACATCTTGATAATTTAACAACAGTTTTATTTCCCGCGTCTAGCTGTAGACAAGCATATAAAGAAGTATTTAACATACTGTGTCATAATTATTTAAATTAATGACCATTCCAATATTATAGGTTTTCACTTAGGAGAAATGTCAACATAATAACACTGATAGTATCAGTAATTTTGTTTGTGAACAAACAGAAATATCTGCAAAATGCACATAATACCCTGTGGATATGGTCTAGTGTTGTATCATTTCTAAAGATGGAAAACATTTACATTTTGTTTTTTTTTTATTTGTGAAGTGAATATGTTCAGTTTTTATAAGAAAAATGAACTTTCCAGATAAACGTTGGACGAACAATAATCATGACTTTTTCGGGAAACTCTCTCTCTCTCTCTCTCTCGATCTCTCAATCTCTCTCTCGATCGAGTAGAGTAGTAAACTTTAAAAACATAGACACATACAAATCTTAAGACTTGAAACCCTATTACCAGTACTATATTTCATGAAGCTTATGCAGTACCTGTTCTTGCCCATCGAGTCAATAAGAAATAAGTCACATGTTTGAAAGAAAGAAAACTAAATAATTGTTGATCAAATAATTCAATTTTCGAATATAATACATCTATAAACTATACAAATTCTCCTTGACCAACCGGTTGCATTATAAGAATAAGAAGTTGTGTTATGATTGCCAAAGAGAACACTCTCCATCAGAGACAAAAAATACGTAGAAGGTTGGCAACCATAAAAGGTCACCGTACGGTCTGCGCAAAACTGACCAAAACCCATATCGCAAAGCAAGCCCTTAAAGGTCCCAAAATGAAATGTAAAACAATTCAAACGAGAAAACTAACGGCTTGAATGTTATGTGAGTTCGAATTTTTCTTTCAAGTAAATCAATATATTTGTTATTGTTTGTTCTTTGCTAACGCAGTTTTTGTCAACATGTACCAGGACATGTATCCCTTTGCTCAATGCCTTTTGTGTATTTTAGGAGCTACCATTTGAATTTTAGGGGGCTAGGATGAAATTTGAAAAAAAGGAAAAAGGCAGGACAGGAGTTTTGAGTAAAAAAAAAGGCAGGATGAGCAACGTTGCAAAAAAAAAAAGGCAGGATGAAAATATATGTAATAAAAAGTCAGGATTAACTAATAAAAAAAAAGGCAGGATCGAATAGAGTGAAAAATAAAAAGGCAGGACAGAGATTACAACTAAAAAAAAATGGAGGACAACATTTTTCATCCTAGCCCCCAATCAAATGGTAGCTCCCTTAGTTCTCTGTTACTCTGTTCTTTACTTTACATAACATAAGTGAACTAATGAAAAAATGTATTTAATTTTAATTTTAATATTGTAGGTGTAAATGGTATTCTATTTAATGGTGTTTTGTGTATTTTAATTCTCTGTTAAACACATTTTCTTCGGAACTTTTCTTGACTTTACATAACATTAGTGAACTAATGACAATATGTATTTAATTTTAATTTTGATATTGTAGATGTACATGGTGATCTATTTCATAGTGATCCTTATATCAACGGTTGTCATTCTTCTTAGCTCTCATGCAGATTTCCGAGAAGAGAGACGTGAATTTAACGGAAATTCCACAGAAATGAGAATCTATTTGCAGGTCCATCATGTGAACGAGAAAGTAATCACCTTTGTTTTGAACCGCCCTTTTCAGGTTCTGGATATATTGGAAAGAATGACCGATTTGTTTTTCGTCATTGAAATGGCTGTTCGCTTTTCAGTTTGTCCCTGCAAGAAGACATATTTTAAAAGTTTACTGAATGTACTTGATCTTATTATTAACATTGCAATAATTGCGAAATTTGTTCTAGAGAACTATTACATTGCCATTTACAAAAATCAAACTTTATACATTATTTTTGCATGTTGTCATGCCGTTGTAATTTTCAGACTTACCCGAGTCTTCCGTTTTGCTTTGCAATTCAGTGGTATTCGAATTTTGTTTCTTGCATTGTGGGATAGCCTTAAGGATCTCTTAGTATTGCTACTTATGTGCCTTACATTGGCAATACTCTTTGCTAACATGATATTTTATGCCGAATTTTCAAACTTCACGTTTTCAAACATGTTTCAAGGAATTTGGTTTGCTATTGTTACCATGACAACTGTCGGGTATGGAGACATATATCCGGTCACAACACTCGGTTGTACTGTAGGTGCATTATGCGCACTTTCTGGAATAATTATTTTAGCAGTACCTATCGCCATTGTTGCCGGTAACTTTACAACATATTACAAGAAATATAAGGAGTTTCAGATGATAAAAGGAATACAAGATGATAGACCTTTAACTCGATCACAAATATCCATATGAAATTATCGGAAAGGTTAAATTAGCGCAAAAGCGGATTTAATAGTAAGTTAAATATAGCCGTCCGGGCTCGTTGTATCTTTTTTTTTCAAACCAATTTTTTCCGTTGTTTGTTCTACACATAAATAAGTAGTTTTGATACGCGACGAATCGAAACAAGCGGATTGGATCAATAGATGCAGAACACAATGTTTACATTAAATTAAAAATTGATAAGCGTATCAAAATTTAAACATTCGTTAGATTTGTGGGTTGAATGATTCAGAGCATTATTATTCAATCTAAATTGTTAAAAATATAATTATAACTAGTTGACATCTGAAAAATCTTTATTTCTAGCTACAGGTAATCGATTGTTTTTATTACAGATGAGTTTTGCTATAGCTAATTAAATATTACAAATTATTGATATGCATTAAATTGATTACCTAAATACAGTAATATGTGTTATTTTGTACTACATTGTATTTTGTATATTGTTAAACAATGCTCTACCATATTTCGAACTTGGTCACGATTTAATAAGATGTCTGATTGTTGACTTAATAAGAACATTTTTCTTTGGAGTAATAATCTCAGTTTTAATAAAGTAAAAAATTGGAACTGTAGAGTGAATAAAAAGTTTAAAGAACTTGATCTTAATCAGTATTATAATGCTGAATGTATTTTGAGCAGGTCTGTTATTAAAGATATTAAAAACAACCTTGTATGTAACAACGTATTTGATTTCAACGAAAGAAATCTCTGTATTACTGAAAAATTATTACACCAGGGTTTACGATATCACAAACTAGTCAAAACATTTACTAAATTTTATCATCGGTACAAGGACATCATTCGTAAATATAGATCAACATGCAGACATCTTATACGTTCAGGTATTTCACATCCAATATTTTATGGTAATATTCTTTACAAAGCACAAAAATATCGGCATTCACCTAAAAAGCTAATCAAACCTTTAAACAGACTTATTCGGAAAGGATATAGTTACGAAACTGTTGTCAAGTCATTAAGGATTGCATATTTTGGTATTAATATTGATTCACTCATAGGGCCTTTGCATCGGAAATAAACACATTTATTCTAAAACCAGTTGTTGGCATGATACGGGTTATGTTCTTCACATATATTTTATGATGGTATGATACTAAACCCCTAACGGGAGGGATTGTACTTGATTTTCATATGATGAAGACATAATCTGTCAATCAGTTTAATTGAGGTCTGGAGCTGGCATGTCAGTAACTGCTAGTAGTCCTTTGTTCATTTATGTATCATTGTCATTTTGCTTAGTTTCTTTTGTTACCTATTCTGAAATCGGACTCGGACTTCTTTTAAACTGAGTTTTACTGTGCGTATTACTATGTGTTTCTTTATTCTACATTGGCTAGAGGTATAGGGGAGGGTTGAGATCTCACAAAACATGTTTAACCCCGCCGCATTTTTGCGCCTGTCCCAAGACAGGAGCCTCTGGCCTTTGTTAGTCTTGTATGTTTTTTTAATTTGAGTTCATTTATATGTTTTGGAGTTTAGTGTGACGTCCATTTTCACTGAACTAGTACACAATTTTATTTAGGGGCCAGCTGAGGACCACCTCCGGGTGCGGGATTTTCTCGCTGCGTTGAAGACCCATTGGTGGCCTTCGGCTGTTGTCTGCTCTTTGGTCGGGTTGTTGTTTCTTCAACATATTCCCCATTTCCATTCTCAATTTTATTTTTTTTTATGTACCAGAATAAATGGCATTCAAATTTACCAGCTAATGAAAGCAATAAATTGCGTACTTAAAGGTTATTTAAATCAAATTATTGTACAGAAAAATATTTAAG
This sequence comes from Mytilus coruscus, assembly GCA_017311375.1. NCBI lineage: Eukaryota > Metazoa > Mollusca > Bivalvia > Mytilida > Mytilidae > Mytilus > Mytilus coruscus. The sequence goes on along the minus strand of CM029598.1, from coordinate 74,635,888 downwards.
TATTACTATGCCTGGTAAGTATAGAAGTGCATATGATAAATTTAGAGCAGGTGTCGCTCCAATTAGAATTGAAACTGGCAGGTATGAAGGTATAGATGTAATGAAAGGTTTTGTTTTAATTGTAGAAAAAAATATTTAGATTATAATAATTGAAGATGAAAAACTTGTGTTGTTAGAATGCACAGAATATGCAGATTTGCGAACGATCTTTTTTAACAGTGTATGTAATGTAGAAAGTAGTTTAATAATTTGTGTAATGAGGAAAAGATTTTATTTATGTTTCATTACGACAGAGTTTGCTATTTCACAGCCAAAATCTGCAATGAAGTACTTTTTTAAGAGAAAACGTATTTTATACTCGTATTAACTGTATGTATAAAATGTTTTGTATTTTATCTTCTGTTTAGGATTACAAAAGAATTACTTTTAGTATAATTATGGTGTTTTATGCTAAGATGTATTGATATATGTTATATATGTAACATAAATGGTTTTTTTAATGTGTGTTTTACAGTGTCTCATAACTCTTTATATAGTGGCTCTTTAATAAATTAATATGTTATTATGATATTGTGTTTTATAGCAAATGTTTTAAAGAGGTGAGACTCTAATAAAGTATTTGTTTGTTTTTTTTTTTTTTTTTGTATATTAATTTCCTCATAATTATATATTCTCTGTGTTATTTGGTCCGCAATAATTTCGGCGTTTTGCAGCTGTAAAAAGATCATTAATAAAATTATCTGCTTACCCTTCCGGAGCAACTGTGATCACCCGTCCCAAGGTATTGGTGGGATTCGTGTTGTTCAGTCTTTAGTTTTCTATGTTGTGTTTTGTGTACTGTTGTTTGTCTGTTTATCTTTTTCTTTTTTAGCCATGGCGTTGTCAGTTTATTTTTGACTTATGATAGATATAAGAAGATGTGGTATGAATGCCAATGAGACAACTCTCCATCCAAGTCACAATGAGTCTGAATGTCCCTTTGATATCTTTCGCGTCTCTTATCATATTGAGTTGTCATGGTAGTCCACTTTCAAAGTATTTATCTAAAAATGTTGCCTATCTTATCCCTTCGTCCTTTCAAAGGTTTCACATGCAGGAGCCTTCATGAGAAGATTGACCGTTACAGAATAAATGTGCCACAGATGATCTCTTTTTTTCTCAATGAGGTTTATTACTTAATTCGTACATCAGTTCTTTCTTTGTTACTTACCATGATCAACATGAAAAAGCCACATGGGAATAGACGACACTTGCCGTTCAGGAGCACCTGATATAACCCCCGTTTTTTTGTGGGATTGTATTGTTCAGTTTTTAGTTGTTTATGTAATGAGTTGTGGATTGTTGTTTGTCTTTTCGTCGTGTTTCCCTTTTTTTTACATGATATTTTGTCGGTCTTTCTTCGACTTTTGAATTTGATTTTCCCTTTGGTAACTTCCGCCTCTCCCTTTGGAATCTTCCGCCTCCCCCTTTGGTGTCTTTCGATTCTCCCTTTGGTATCTTCCGCCTCTTCCTTTGGTATCTTCCGCCTCCCCCTTTGGTAGCTTCCGCCTCTTCCTTTGGTATCCCGCCTCTCCCTTTGGTATCTTCGGATTCTCCTTTGGTATCTTTCGCTTCTCCCTTTGGTATCTTCCGCCTCTCCCTTTGGTATCTTCGGATTCTCCTTTTGGTATCTTCCGCCTCTCCCTTTGGTATCTTCCGATTCTCCCTTTGGTATATTCCGCCTCTTATTTATCATGTTTGTGTAGTAGCGACACATGTTGACACTACTTTACAAAATTTGCCGTTATTCACTTCCTTGTTCACGATAGACGTGGTCACCATGTTTGTAACTGCACTATGCATATTTGTTTTTGTGTGATCTAGTCGTAAGGCATAATTTTTTATATAGGAAAGGAGTTTGCTTGCACGTTAAACTGGTTTAACCAACCAATTGTTGTGCTTGACAATGTACAACGTCAGTCAGGCTGTCTGCCAGTGGACGATGCGTTGTTTGTTGTGCTGTCCGATATTTTTGCTGGTTCAAGTTTAACTTATAACAACCTTTTTGTGTGTTATCAGGTCTTTCCACTTTTCTGTGGAAAAACCTTTGATTTGTTCTGATTATTACTTTTTTTTTCTTCTTCCGCCAATCCCTTTTCTTGCGGTATAAAGTTGTTTCGCAAAATGTCGCGTAGATATTTTGGATGTAGTTATATCGAACAGTTATTGTGCTTTTGAAACCCAACCTGTTAAGCCAAAGACTTTTTTATTGTAGTAGTTATCTTCCCAAACACTATTTTTGCCTCGCCTTGACGGAGTCAAAAAGCGAGACATAGGTATGCTGTTTCCGGCGTCGGCGGCGGTGGCGTCAACAATGTATTAGTTTGTGATTAGGTCTAGTTTATGGTGAACCATTAGTTGTAGGTCAATGATATTTAGTATGCAGTTGTATTAGCATTGGCACATCTCATTATCATGGAGGTTATTTGGCCCCGCCCCCTCAGTCAAGGTCTATTGACTTTGAAACTTTGCTTAGTTTACATGTATTAGTTTGTGATTAGGTCAGTTTATGGGGAACCACTAGTGGGAGGTCAATGATATTTGGTATGCAGTTGTATAAGCATTGGCATATCTCATTTCCATGGAGATTATTTGGCCCCGCCCCCTCAGTCATGGTCTATTGACTTTAAAACTTTTGCTTAGTTTACATGTATTAGTTTGTGATTAGGTCAGTTAAAGGGAACCGTTAGTGGTAGGTCAATGATAATTGGCATGCAGTTGTATAGGCATTTGCACATCTTATTTCCATGGAGAATGTTTGGTCCTTACCCCTCAGTCATGGTATATTGACTTTGAAACTTTTGCTTATTTTACATGTATTAGTTTGTGATTAGGTCAGTTTAAGATGAACCACTAATGTTAAGTCAATGATATTCGGTATGCAAATGTATTGGCATTTACAAGTTTCATTTCCATGGAGATTATATAACCCCACCCCCTAATTATGGTTCATTGACTTTGAAACTTTTACATAGTTTACAAGTTAATGTTTGTGTTTAGGTTTGTTTAAAGGGAATGACTTATGAAAAGTCAATGGTATTTGGGTTGCAGTTGTATTAGCATTGGCAAACCTGATTTCCATGGAGATTTTTTAGCCCTGTACCTTCAGTCATGGTTCATTGACTTTGAATATTTGCATAACTTACATGTTAAAGTATTCTTATTTTAATTTCAACATTTCCATTATCAAAATAATAAATCGGCAAGACATATCTCTGTGTTAACAGTTTATTCTTGTAAGTGTATCTTCTCCGTAGTCAAAAACGATAACGACAAAATTCTCTTTCATCCTCAGAATTTTTTGGCTGATTTGGATCGAAGCGATCCGGTGTTGTCTTGTATGAGTTATCTACCTTTGCCAAATAACTTTGTCGTTATGTTTTTGTAACTCATAAACCGTTAGCCGTAGAGTCTTTTTATTTGAGGTCATTGGGTCCTAACTTAAAAAATGAGGTCAAGGTAAAAGGTCAAGGTCATGTTCTCAATTTGACTTTTGTTTGTTTTTGCATTTTCTCAGAAACTTTTAAATATATATATATATATATATAAAAGAACTAAATAAAGCTATCATATGAGACAGGAAGTGACATTTTGTAATCCGGAAGTAGCAAATTATCTTCCTTATTTCAGACAAAACAATATATTATTTGAATCAGTATGAAGAAAAACCTATCATTGAACGCCAATAGTGACGTTGAGTAAACCGGAAGTTGCTTCTTATTAATCACTTAGAAAATTGATGTGGAAAGTCCTTCAATTGCTCTAGGAACAATTGGTTTTTAATTGTATTGTAGTTTTTTTTTTAATGCACAATGTCACAATCGGGACTTCCTATCGAGTCATGCAGCTAATCTGATATTTAAACAACTATGCTAGCTACCATTGACAAATATTGGGCCACCATTTCCTATCTTTCAGCTGTTATTGGTTTCGTCTTCGTTAGGTCTTTTCACCTTTCCGTGGAAAGACCTTTTAGTTTTGTTCTGATTATTTTTTTTTTCTTCCGCCTAATTTTTTTCTGGCGTAGTATTGTTGTTTCAAAAGATGTCGCTTAGATATTTGGTATATGATATCGAACAGTTTATACGCTTTTGAAACTGACAACCGCTTAACCGAACACTTTACGTTGTAAGAGTTATCTCCCCAAACACTGTTTTTCTTGTGGCCACAAATTGCTCGCTATATCTTCAGGATGTTGAGTTTGGTTTTCACCGAAGCGTTCCGGAGACTCCATATGAGAGTTATTTCCCCTTATGCATTTGATATAAGTGATATGCATTTCTAACTGGTAAACCATAAGTGATAGAGACCTAGAGTCCTTTGATTTGAGGTCCTTGGTCCAAATAAAAAGAAAATTTGGTCAAGATCAAAGGTCTAAATTTTGATTTCGGCTTATTTTCACTTATTTTCAAAAACCGTATAAGATATCGACAACATATTATTACTAAATTGTTAGTTTCGACATCTCGTAACACATACATTTTGGTTTAAAGGGTGCGCTAACATTAAATTAGAGTTTTCTCCCCTCTTGTATTTAAAAATACGCGTATGGTGATATAACGCATTAACCATATATAATTAACACATAGGGTTCCTTAAATTTGGTGTCCTTGGTTTATGACCTTGAAATTCAGCTCAAGGTCATAGGCAAATTTGACGTTCTAGATTTTGACCTTTGCTTTTCCCTCATATGTATACATGATAAAGCCATGGGACTTTTTGCATTAGGATGCAAGCCATTTGACATTGGAAAATCCAACCGGAAGTGACCTTGTGTAAACCAGAAGTAGCTATTTTTTGTACTTATTTAATATAAAAGTGTATAGAACCATATATTTTTGGAATCAGTGTCAAGTAAACATTCAAATTATACCGGAAGTAACATTTTTTAAACCGGAAGTAACAAATTATCTCCCTTATTTAAAAAAAAAAATGTATAGAAACCATATATTTTTGGAATCAGCTTACAATAAGCTATCATTTGACGCTGGAAATGATATTTTGAACCGATTTTTATTATTTTCATATCAAAATAGATCTTTATGGGTGGAAAGACCTTCAATTGTTCTCTGAACAATTGGTTTTTAATTGTTTGAAGTTTACCTTTCGTATTATGTTGTAGACCGTTGACACTTTCTTTATTTATGTCATTTAACAGTACGGCTTGAGTATTTTTGTTTAAAACTTTACCCTGACTGTATATACATCAACGTATGAGGAGATGGAGAATGGGATCATTTGTGAATATAAATAATAAACGTTTAATTTATACAATCAGCAATCGTCCAATTCGGATGTGATGCTAGTTTAATCCTCTTAGGTTGAGAAGACTAATACCAATAAGTTTCGAAAAAAGAAAAGAAAAAGCCAAGTGACAATAAGGATTTGATTACCAGAGTTTAAAAAATTGTGGCGAATACATTAATGTTTCAAAATAACAAGCTTTTTAAAAAACTGTTATAAATTGATAGTATATAAATAAAGAAACTAGAAGAGCAGAAAAAAAATGAAGGGTTTGTGGGCTTGTTTTTGAGATATAAGTAATTGAAAATTTGGCGGGAAATAAATCTCTCTAGATTTTTCATACATTTAACATTGGCACCTATTTTCTTTCAAAAACAATGAAAAAATAACAAGGATTTTATAAGATTTTCAAAGATGACATTTTAAACTATATGTAATCAAATTATGGAAAGAAAAGTAGGGGTTAGTGGGCAAAATTTTTAATGGCACTACATGGATAAAACCAGAGGATTCAGAATATCTGGCAAAAAATCAAAATCAAGAAGAGCGAACATCCTTAATCACTGTGATAATGGAATTGTTTTGGTTGATCAAAGAACATCACTCAAGGCAAAATACTCAAAGAAATACGAACATTTCGATTAAACAAGTGGAGTTATACAATTGGCCTATTCAAAATCTAAAGGATTTTGGGTAATTTCATTTTTTTGTACCCCAAAATAGAAATTACGTCATGTCATTTGTTCAATTCCCATTGTTTAGGACGTTGTTAGCCAATCACCACAACGTTTTGATGTGCGCTTATGAAAATATTACCAATTCATAAGATTCTGAAACGGCCAATGGTCACGACTAAGTGTGTTTGTTTTTTATCCTGTACCCAAATCTGAAAGAGTAGTACGTGGTATGACTGTCAATGAGACCACCTTTCAACAAAGTCATAATGACGGGGATTTAAACAACCACAGGTCACCGTACAGCCTTCAACAATAAGAAAAATAAATACCGTACAACCAGCAATGAAAGACATGACTAAATGGCAACAATTCAATCGAAAAAACTGCCTTAGGAGCTACCATTTGATTTTTATGGGGGCTAGGATGAAATTTGAAAAAAATAGGCAGGACAGGAGTTTTGAGTAAAAAAAAGGCAGGATGAGATTATTTGCAAAAAAAAAGGCAGGATGACAATTTATGTAAAAAAAAGTCAGGATAAACTAAAAAAAAGGCAGGACCGAATAGAATGAAAAATAAAAAGGCAGGACCGAATAGAGGGAAAAATAAAAAGGCAGGACAAAATTTTTCATCCTAGCCCCCCCCCAAAAATCAAATGGTAGCTCCCTTATTCATGAAAATAATCAATACGAACAGCAACAAGTACTGGTAGCAAAAAACTATAACCACTGAACCACTTGGTTCTGACTTGGAACAGGCACAATATTATAGCAGGGTTAAACATATTTGATAGCGTTCATTCCCCCTATGTTTTCAAATGCATTAATAAATCTAGATGATGCAATATGAAAATCATGGAACTCTTCAACTTTGTCACATGTTAAAACCGACATTTTATAGCAAATGAAGCATGTAGTTTGGACTGAGAAGATGACAATTATGCAGTCCGAGTCATAGTTGTCTTGTTCAATACGTAGTATTAGAAGTGAGAATTTTACAGAATTTTACAATAAGATATATAAATACCTTGAAGTTCACTACGTAACAGTTCACTACAAAAACATTTCAGGTATCAGTGTTAAAGTAGCTGTCAACATTCTATGATGAGAAACTTCAGGTGCCGATTCGATAGGTGAAGGAGTAAAAAAAGGGGTGGGGATCAACCAGATATTCAATAAACTTCCATTTAGAAAAAATGCCATCGATCCTCATCTGTCTGTTTGCCGACAAAACTATCCAAGGACAGACAAAGCTAATTTTGATTAACAGATTTTTTTATGTTTCCTTAATGTCTAGTGATACATATTTTATAAATATTCAGTTAATAAATCAAAAAATGATGATACATATATAGGCAGGAAAAATGGGTCGACAAGGATGAAGGGCAGGAAATAGGCAAAAACATTAAAAAAACGAGAACATTTGGGATAGGGACACACGTTGCGCCTTGCAAAAGGCCAACTATGGTTGAACCCTGCCAATATATATCACCAAACTTCCTCAATATTTATGACATATTTGTTACTGGACACCATTGTATAGATATAGCAACGTTCGTATTTTGCTATTCGAAATTAAAAAAAAAATGGAAGTCAAAATTCAAAATGTTGCGTAACGCCTTTAGAAACATCCGATTCATTAAACGTGTTCTTGAAATGCAGTTAGTGTTTTAGAGGGGGAAGAGGAAATAAGGTTTCTTCTACCATTTAAACTTATGAAAGTGTGCGTGTTCTATTGGAAACCCGAACAATCATTGAAAATAAAAAGGCGATGCGAAATAACGTATCAAAAACGTTTTACAAAAAAATTGTTTGCACCTGTCCTAAGTCAGGAATATGATGTTCAGTAGTTGTCGTTTGTTGATGTGGTTCATAATTGTTTCTCGTTTCTCGTTTTTTATGTAAATTAGACAGTTGGTTTTCCCGTTTGAATGGTTTTACACTAGTAAATTTTGGGGCCCTTTATAGCTTTCGGTTCGGTGTGAGCCAAGGCTCCGTGTTGAAGACCGTACTTTGACCTATAATGGTTTACTTTTATAAATTGTGACTTGGATGGAGATTTGTCTCATTGGCACTCATACCACATCTTCTTACATCTATGGCTGCTTAATCAACAGTGACAAATAAAATTCATTTTGAGGACGAGAATATGTTTTGTGTGAAATGAATATGTTACAGGTATTTTCAAAATTTAGGCTTTTACTACAAAAGAGGGACGAAAGATACCAGAGGAACAGTCAAACTCATAGATCGAAAACAAGCTGACAACGCCATGGCCAAAAATAAAAAGACAAACAGACAAATAATAGTACAGATGACACAACATAGAAAACTAAAGACTAAGCAACACGAACCCCACCAAAAATTGGGGGTGATCTCAGGTGCTCCGGAAGGGTAAGCAGATCCTGCTCCACATGTGGCACCCGTCGTGTTGCTTATGTTATTACAAATCCGGTAAATAGTCTAATTCGGTAAGTCATATTCGTGAAAAGGGAAGGGTATTGTAGTTACGACATAAGGAACATATCCGATATCATCTGTGAAACGGTTATTCCATAACGGTCAACCAACTCGTGATGGCGTCCGTAAAATTTACGAAGGGATGATTTCAACTTCACCATTTGGAACTCTTGGTTTAATAGCTTCCTTGTGAGCAGCAATCCTCTATCAAGGAAATCATGATAGGAAACACAAGCCCGGGAATATCGTATCAATTGGGAGATATATACTCCGTATGCAGGCGCTGCTGGAATGTTGCTACATAGAAATGGAAAGTTCACAATTGGGAAGCTGAAATCATCTCTTTTGTCGTAAAGTTTTGTTTTCAACCGACCCTCATTGTCAATTTCTAGATGTAAGTCAAGATATGAGGCAGACTTAACTGTATCTGTAGTATCCTTTATCTCTAGTTCGATGGGATAGATTCGTTCAACATAGTCATCAAATTTTGTATTATTTAGTGAGAGAACATCATCTTTATAGCGGAACGTAGAGTTAAAGGATATTGCTAACTTCTTATCTTTCTTCCAAAATTATCTGGAAAATTTTAAAGGTTTTTAAAGAATGCTGGAAACATTTTTTTAGATTTAATGTTAAAAAACTGAGCAACTGAAAATGTTCAATAAAAAAGCCGGAGAATTTTAACGCTTGTATTTTAAGAGTCTAAATAATCAAAAATAAATTCTTCTGCTGAATTATTTCAAATTCAAAGCACTGATGAACTCAACAATATTTTTGTATTGCTTGTTATTTCATATAACGTTTGTCCAGAATTTTTGTAAATACGTCGTTTGTCGTTTAATCTGGTTGTTGTACCACATGTGCAACTACATTTGGTGAAACCTGGGCGAAAACACATTCAGTTATATTAATACTAAATATTTGATAAAACACTGTGCATTCGACACCATGGGGTTTTGCAAACACCTCAAATGAATATCTTCTTTTTTTCTATTTCCCTAACAATTCAAAATGACACTATCACGATTAGGCAGACCATGGAATTATGATATTGACAGGACTCACATCTCGAGCATTTACGAGGTTGGAGCAGATCTTCGCATGGGTTGTGATGTATGCATAGCAGGAGTCACTTATCCTCTCAGAGAACCCGGTCTTGCTTGTATATTTTTATAATGCCTGTCAGGGAAAGGCATTTTAAGAATTGTCTGAAAATTAATTTATATAGCACTGTAACAAATCATAAATCCTGCTTTGTACTTCACCGACTCGCTGAGCAGGATTTTTTACGTGCTAGTTAAGATTGCAGTCTGCAGGAAGACATGTCACCCTATCTGGACACATTTTTCTGACTCCGGGCTGACCAGTATTTGTTCTTTTTTCCTAAACGCAGCGTGCTTTAAAACCGGAGAAGCAGCAATTATCAATGTGAAAATCTTGCTTTATGCGATCGGCGTTCGAACCCAAGACGTCCAACAATTTAAAAATGATTGAATTGAGCTTAATTTTGACACAATATTTTTGAAGTCATAAACATCAAATTCTGTGAACAGGAAGAATTATGACTTAAAAATAAATTTAACAGAAAAACGAAAAAAAAAAAAAAAAAAAAATAAATGTGGCTAAAATTGTGAAAACTGAAGTCTCTAGTATTGTTTAAGATACAAGATAGATAACAATGATGTTCAGTCTCTTAATCAATTATTTTTGCTGATATAATGACCAAATTGTAATTGACATAATTTTTCATTTTATTTAATAAAATTTGCCTGTAAACTCAATAACAAGGATTAATTTTAAAGTGTATGCCTAAATTATCCTATAATTAAAAAAATATATATATATTTAGCAACACAAAAAAAATAGTTAATAAACTATTATAAAGTTTACTAAGGCTGCTCCCCAATATGGTCTATGTTAATAATTTTTTTAAAGATATTTTTACCGTAACTATTGTAGCAGTCTAACATCTAACATGCCTATATTTTATATCTTTTTTTTTTGCACTAATCCAATCTTAAAGATATTTGTATAATTGTTTGGTTTTACTCCATTACTCCATTTACTGAAGAAGGAGTTTCAAAAAAAAAAAAAAAAAAAAAAACATCGTTAATGTTGCATCTGGATATGAAAATATAGCTGTAAATGTCTGTGCAATAATTCATAATGGCAATCTTTTTTTTTTAAAGATTACACTTTCGAAAATATTTGGTAAATGTACACAAAGCGCATATTCATTTGACATACTTTCCGATGATAGGATTCAGGTATATATAACCTCATGATGAACTTTTCTGATCTTTAATGATCAAAAAATAATTTCATTATACAATTTGACCTGAAGCAATTGAAACACACTTAAATTTATACCTATACGTGTATTCTCACAGTTGAGAGACTTTTAAAAATAAATATTATATAAGGAAAACGTGGTCAGGTCACGTTTTAGGGACATCGAATAAGTTCCTATTCTAAAATGAAGATGTGGACATTCGTGGTTGTATGTTTGATGGCATATATACAAAACAGTAGGTTTAATTTTTATATTTTTACGTCATTTAAAAACAATATTATTTGTCGATTATAATCCCGAGTATATGTTCGTACATCGAAGTCGTTAATACATGTAAGAAGACTGTCAAAGAATAGTTGTCACAGGTGTGTCAAAGTAATTATGTAGTCAATTTGGTTAAAGGTAATATATTGAAGGATTAGAAATATTTGTGTGTCCAAGGAAAGGGGGCTTTGTTTTCGGGTGGCTATTTATTCACATATAATACATGTTACTATTATTGTACCGGTATGTATATAGGTTAAACGCTGTTTAGTGAACTAGTTATTCCAATTTTACAATTTGTCAATTATTATATTGCTTGTTTTTTTTTTATTTTAAAAGTTTGCAATAAAATTAATTATTTGACAACTGAATTAAGAAATCAGATTAAAGTATGATTCTAAAAACCATAAGCAGGTTATTTCTGTAAGAGTTTACATAAATCAAGAAATAGAACAATATAACGAGAAGGTACATGTACATGCATAAGACAGTTACATGTAAAAGTGTCTTCAATCAGAAGTAATGGCCAACGCAATCTTCAAGATTTAAAGATTTAAAGATTTTATTGTAAAGCAACGCTCAGACACATATATGTGTAACATGAGGTAAATATACAATAATAAACATGATTTATAATACAAAGGTAACATTTAAAAACAAAAACAAATAAAGAATAATTCATACAAATCAATATACATACAATGTATCACAATAAGTTATTTAGCTTTCTCATAAAAGATGACACCTGTCTATATAAATTAACATTGCAGTAAGATAACACAACAGATAATTTCTGCTTGCTTGGATGCTTCGTATAATAACTAGGGATATGTTTTTTCTTTAAAAATAACCAGTTGAGGAGGCTAACATATAAAAAGATAAGGAAATTCGTCTCCTATATTTTCTTTAAATAGGTGATATTTTCGGTCCTCCGCCGGAATATTATGCCAACGCCCAGTTTCAATGAGAATTTTTAAATTAGACAACCCCATACGCCACTGGATATTCAGCAAATAACAATCAATCAATCAACTATTCATACAAAAGATAAGCTAGATAGCAGGACTGATGTGCATGCAACCACTAAATTAAGATATCCAATCGTAGTATTAGTTTATTGTAGGGCATATAAAAAAATCGTCCGTTCGGAACAGATCTTAACTTAAGTAGCGTTAAGCATACGGGCCCAGGCCATTGTATACATGCAGTAAAAACTACAAAGCTTAGTTTAATTCAATATAACATTTAATAGAATTCAAAAAGGAGCAGGAACACAGCAGCCGCTAATGAATTAATTGATTGGTGTTTGCTTTACACCGCATCAGCGCAAAAAGTCCAAATCACGGCGAACCATCTAATGAACTAAATCCCTTTGGTTAATAAATTTGTGGAGAGGCTGGATATTTTGGAAACTCTTAAAAACTACCTAAAACCTTGGACAGTCTTTTGTATTAGCATAACAGAGTTAACAAACTGTTGATTTGAAATCGTTTAAACTATGACTGTAACTGAAACTAAGCATATCAAGTAATTTTTTTTAATCTAACAAACCTCCACTTTTACAATTTGTCAACCACAAATTCGCCTATAAATACACGTAGTACTTAAATTCAGTAGAGTCTTCGAAAGATTAACACACCATTCCCTAAATAAAAAAGGCATTAACGTATGAAGATAGTCAACCACTTATGAGATTCGTGAATCTGGACTGGGAGATGGGGACACGTACACAGGTTCGACTATTTTGTTTTAGTGCACACTCCCACTGTGTTACACATTATACAATTATAGCCTTTGTATGAGGTCGATACGAGGTTAAATCGACCTAAGAGAAACATATTGACTGAGGACGAAGTCCGAGGTCGATATGCTTCTCTGGGTCGATATAACATTGTATTGACCTCAACCAAAGGCTACAATTGTTATATTATTAATCAACAACTTGTGCATGAACAATGTAAAATTTGGGATTTCTAGAATCTATTTTTAGTAACATGCTGTATGCCCTGTGCAATATGCTGTTTTTGACCCACGAAAAGCTAAACACAACAGTATTATCGTGCAAACTGAGCAAATACAAATGTACATGTGATCAAGTTTTAACGAATCACAAATCCTTAAAAATATTCGATAAATAATATAAAGCAATAATACGACATGCGTCTTTCAAGATTTAACACGGACTCCTGAAATATAAACAAAATTGTGTACAACGTTCTCACTTGTATACTGATGCATTATTATTGTTTGCCTCTGTAAATGTATATATAACATTTATCTATTATTTATCTTCAGCATTATCGAATGACTGCTCCCCTGCTAATATAGAGAACAATCTCCAATCGTGTTTGAATGGTATATGGAACAAAGCTAACGACAAGAGTGCATTCTGGTATGGAAATAATTGGCAGAGTATTTGTGGATATAACCCATTTGCCGCACCTTACTGTACCGTCATACAACAGCCTTATACACCGCATAGTCTACTTAACAGAGTATATGGATTAAACTGGAATTTGACCGTGAATCCACTGAAGCAATACCTATATATAACATACCAAACACCGACAGGTAGGTAGTAAATTTTCATTTTACTGTACACTTTATATTATTGAAATAATAACGGTGCGGATCCAGCCATTTTGAAAAAAAGGGCGGGGGGTCCAACCCCCGGAACACCATGAGACCTTTACATAATTTAGAAAGGGTAATAATAAATAAATTGAAAAAAGGGGGAACATGAAACATTCACCGAATAAAAAAATAAAATAAAAAAGGGGGGTGCCAAGCCACTGAACTCCCTCCCACCCGTTGGATCCGCTAATAAATAATGTCATACATCACATCTTTGTAGGAGAGATTGTCACATTCATTCATCGAAAGTTTGAAAGTGTTGAAAGCTATACTGCTCAAACAATCGACAATTTAATCCTTCATATATAAAATTTGATAGCAAGACGGGCGCACTTGTCAAGTATTTTCAATTAATCATGATTTTGGTCAAATAAACAAATCACTTCTGGGAAATTGAGCATGCAGTTTGATCATACTTAGATTAAAAACTACTTTTCTGTTGGGATCATTAAAGTTTAATGGATTCCATTTACATGTATAGTAAAAATAAATGTAATGTTTCAGGATCATACCCTAGCTGTGGTAATACATACACGGTGACTGAATCAAAGACCTTTGAACTACAACCTTTACTGTCCAAAAACATTCACCCATGGGAAGCACGGAATATTCCAACAATAACTTGGGCGGCTTTACCGAATACATTGTATACATTGTACGTTTTTGACACTGGATCCTTCATAGCACATGGAATTTATATCAATATAAATCAGAATGATATACAGAATGCAGAGGTAATTATTTTTTGTTATACATAAATGTTGTATTTTCTTACTTTTGAAACTGCCATTAGGCTACACTTAAAAATATTTTGGTTTGTTCAAACCCTACCAAGAGGTAGGGACAGTGGGTAGGTAGGTAGGCATTTTCCTTTTTTTTTCGGCAAAGAGAAATTGAAGAGTCAGATTTTTTCTGTTGCCCAATGATAATACTGAACGGCAACGAAAATATTATCAGTAGAAAACACAGTCTATTTTTTTTTCAAATAGACAGTTAAGCATTTGTTTGCACCTGTCCTAAGTCAGGAATCTGATGTTCAGTAGTTGTCGTTTGTTGATGTGGTTCATAAGTGTTTCTCGTTTCTCGTTTTTATATAGATTAGACCGTTGGTTTTCCCGTTTGAATGGTTTTACACTAGTAATTTTTGGGGCCCTTTATAGCTTACTGTTCGGTGTGAGCCTAGGCTCCGTGTTGAAGACCGTACTTTGACCTATAATGGTTTACATTTATAAATTTTGACTTGGATGGAGAGTTGTCTCATTGGCACTCATACCACATCTTCTTATATCTAGTTAAGGTCGAAACATTAGCTTCAAAATGAATGACAAGCGTCCAAACAAATACTAGCAAGCTCCCTCCTGTCCTAACGTTGTGAGTTATGTCACAAGGGTCAATATTAAACGACGATATAACACTAGCACAAAACAGCAACTGCAGCGCAAAAATATCAAGGAATTACCACTGATAACGTTCTTATGAAACAACATGAAACACCACATCATAAATTTCATTCATATTTATGTAGTTTTTTGTATCGGCCATCTTTATTTCCCCTAAGAAAAGAAATACATTTTACCGCCGATCCTCAACTTAAAGTCACAAAGAAGCTTTCGACACGATGCATACGCAGTACATATATAAAACATTAACTGTGTAGAACAATCCCGATCATAGACATGGGTACTCTGTCAGAATACTATGTTGTTTGAACCGGAAGAAATTGGGTTCTCACTGCTGCTGTTCCTTTAGATACGACAAAAAAAATTCTACGTTCACAATTAATGCAAGCCAAAGGAACACAAACAAATCTTTAGGTTTATATTATCACATTTGATACGAATATATACCTGTTGGTATATGAGAGATATACGTTATGTTTAAATAAGACAACAATCCAACGACAAAATAAATGAAAAGACAACCAGAGTTCATAATACAGTTTTAAAAAACCAAAATATATCTATATAGTATACAATATGTTAAACTGCGAATTAATCGTCCTGAGTCGAAAGAAAGATTGTGGATGAATTTAACAGACACTTGCATGTATCAAAGTGTCAATAGGTTATGCCATGTGACTAATTAATCTCCGCGAGTCGAAACAAAAGTTATATATTGTGCAAAGATTTTCAAAGATCTTCCATCGACATCAAATTTTCCAAATCGCAAAAAAAAAACTATAACAAAATTTTACCTGCAACGTTCCGGTATAGTTTGCTTACCGGAAAATATAATTTAAGTCTTATTCTGAACAGATAAAATAATAATTGTAACCGATCGATTACTTGCATTCATTTTGAAATCAACTATTGTACAAAATGATAATAGATATATACAAAAGTTGTTTGCTGTAATTGTTTAGTATACAAATAAAGTCTCGTGTTTCTAAAGGTCATATATTGTATACACATTGTGTTATTTATAAGTACACATTGAAACGTCAAACACAAAAGGCCAATAGAATTTTCTCTATTTCTGTGAGCATTTAAACTGGTTCTGGCCAGTTTGTTTCATTTTGATAAACCAAACGTCGATCAGAGTTGTCTTGTCTATTTTCACATTGGCACATGTTTTCTTTCAAAAACTAAAACAAGTAACAAGGATTTATAAGATTTTCATTTTTTTTACAATAGGTAATAAAATGATGAAATTTTAAAGAAAAGTAGGGGTAAGCGGGCAAAATTTTTATTTGCACTACATGAATAAAACTAGAGGATTCTGAATATCTGACAAAAAGTCAAAAAATCAAGAGTTGCAAACATCGGATTCCTTAAATATTATTTGTCTTTATGAAAAGGCAACTACTTGATATTAGGTAACTGAGCTTCGGGTCAAATTTATCATGCTTTATGGCAAGTACCATATACGAAAGCAGTCCTTGAAATCTCAAGATATAATAGCTTAGTTACCAAGTGTCTTCGATGGACCATGCACTTAATGCAAACACTTGTAATTCAAACATTGACTAAGATGCAATAAATAATAACAGTAATGATGTTGTTATACTAGGTTTTTTAATATATATAATTCAAGAGTCTATCCTTAATTGAGGTAAATTGTTGGGCTTTCCAAATACCGTTTCGATTCCTAACATCACTGAAGAGACATTATTTGTCGAAATCCGGATATGGTGTACAAAAACCTTTGCACCTTTTGTTTGCTGTATATCATCTTCTCCGCAAGTTTATTGTTTTCTGTTTAGTATTAAATTTATGATTAAGATCCATTTATTACATCGGTGATCCGTTTATTTCGCAATCGCCAATGGCAGTCAGCAGGGTTTAAGAACATTTGTTGTTCGACCTGTTAGTCAAATGCGTTTTGTTAAAATATACTTTTTCACTTTTTTGGTCTTTTGGAAAATGTTGTTTGTGCTGTATTTAGACCCCTTTAACAAGAAATTAGTTTTGCATGCACACGTATCAAAATTGCGGTTTTTATCCAACGCAATCATAGGTTTGAACGTTGTTTTCAATTTAGACTTGTATATATATATATATATATATATATATATATATATATACAAGTCTAAATTGAAAACAATATACAAGTCTAAATTGAAAACAATGTACAAGTCTAAATTGAAAACAACGTTCAAACCTATGATTGCGTTGGATAAAAACCGCAATTTTTTATACGTGTGATATATATACAAGTCTAAATTGAAAACAACGTTCAAACCTATGATTGCATTGGATAAAAACCGCAATTTTTATACGTGTGCATGTAAACAAATTTCTTGATAGAGTGGTCTATATACAGCACAAACAACATTTTCCAAAAGACCAAAAAAGTGAAAAAGTATATTTTAAATATATATATATATATATATTAGGAAAAGTGTTGTGTATCAATAAATAATTTAATTTTGGATGTAAGGCGTCTTCTGATTGGCTGACAGTGTGTTGTCTATCAGCTCATAGACATAATTTTGTCATGTGATCGTGACGTCATCAACGTTTTCTCGTGATTTACTCCGGCTTAAAATTTAATTTAGAATTAAATTATAAGGAATGACTAATATTTTTTCTGTCTATTCGAAATAGCATAAAAAATGTGGTGCACATTTTAAAATAACACGCTACGCGGGTTATTCAGTGTGCACCACATTTTTTATGTTATTTCTTCATATACAGAAAAAATATTACAGAATTCCTTAAGAAAAGAATAACACGAAGCCATAACACATAACACAATATGGTCTTCATTAATCACCTTAAATGTTATTTGTCTCTAGGAAAAGGCAAAAACGAGATATTAAGTAACTGAGCTTCGGAACAAATTTATCATTGCGGGTACCATATAAGAAAGCAGTCTTTGAAATGTCAAGAATTAATAGCTTACCAAGTGTCTTTTTTGAGATTTTAAGTTAATTCTTAAGAAAATTTATTGTTGCAATCATGATTTATTGTTATGAAAATGAATAACTGTTCAATGTTTTTAATTATGGTATGTAAATACTGAATACCTATCTTTGTACACGTCATTAATTTAATATTATTAAGCTTTCCAGTTAGGGAAAAGGCATCGTATCAGTTAAAGGCTTTTTAAGAGTTTTTTGTTGTTAATTATCATTTGAAATAGAAATAAAAAGAGACACGGGTTATATGTATATGAGACATCACTCAAAACGAAACAAAAACTTAAAGAAATCTAGAGGTAAAACTACAATCTTCATCAATAGTTTGCTACAGTAGCACAGATTTAGCCATGATTTAGGATGAAAGCACACAAATATTTAAACACATATGGGTTCACTGGAGTAAGGAACTATGGCCATCCCTTGGACTTCGCCCGCTCCGGCATTAAAATCCTTACTAACGTAAGGATTCTGTTTGGCTGTAGGGGATGCACATGTAAAAATTTACACAACCAGGTCCGGTCGAAATGAGGACGTGTAATCCGATGACTCGTGTAAAAAGAGTGTTACGCTCTTTGCACTTTAAAAGCCATTGCAGCGACTCTGAGGGGTCCGTAAGTGACCTGTTGCAAGGAAATTGTCTGTACCTATTAATCCACCATACCCTCATTTTTCAGTAGTGGTCCAAATTTCCAGCCCTTTATTCAAGTCGATTCCTATCTTGCAGGTCCTAAAAATTGTCTCCATTGTTAATTGGTACTCGCCCTTAACATGCCTGATGTATTTGCCACTTATCGTTTAGCAAACAACAATCAATCAATCACCAAGGTTTATGAAAGGATGATTTAAAAGAATTGCGTTATTCTTTCTAACTGACCTGGTTATGCCCCTTTGATTTTGACGCAAAGAAATGATTTGGTTCAGAGTGTACAATGTACCTGATGAATTTATTCTAAAAACACGTGTTGAACGCACGGAAACTAAAACATTTAGTTTTTCACTTTTAAAAGATTTTTACCACTTTTCGATGGTCGCGTGAAAGTATGCTCGCCTCGAATGAAAGAGGTCGTAGCTTCAAACCCAGCTGTGTCAACTCAAAGACTTTAAAATAATTAGTTACTACCTCTCGGCTAAGCAAGAGGCATTTAAGAGTAGGATGAAAGATCAGTCGGCTCGTAGTCAGAATAATATGTCCGGTTAGTATAGGGTGACCTGTCCTTCTGGAATGTTACATGTTTTGTACCTCGTAACCCAGCACACTACAAATTCTGCTCAGCGTTTAGGTCTAGTACAGAACAGAGTTTATATTCATATTATATAATCATGTTCCTATCCTGAATATACCGTTTAATTTGCCACTGGACGTTTAACAGCTATTCGTCCATCTTTGAGATAAAAAAAAAATCTCTTATACATTTCCCTTTTTCAACATAACTTGTATTTTATTTTTTAGGCTATCATACCTTACCATGGACCTAAAAATCCAACTGTAAGAGAAAACGCCTACGTGTTCCTGTTATTCGAACAAAAAGATCGAATTGTTTTAACCGAAGAATGGTATCAAAAACTGAAACAGACAATGGTAACAGCGGCCTATAACACTACAGACGCATTTCAAGAGCTTGATCTAACAGGTATGCACTATGGTTTTTGTTCGTTCCTTTGTCTGCCTACTCTGTGTCGTAGGGATTGTAAAATGACCCTTTAAACTAATAGTTACTGTCGAAATTCTTAATATCACAATTGCTTATATTTTTAGTATCGGGCTATATATGATAAAAGTGTAGATGTAAGTAAAGATGTACTAAGTAATGCAAATTTCTCATGAGCTTGTGTCAACGTGGGCCTAAAATAAAAACTTTTATGTAACATATTGAAATTTCAATGTCAAAGACTATTTTGCTGTGTGTTTGTTTTTTCTACATTGAATAGAGGTATAGGGGGAGGGTTGAGATCTCACAAAACATGTTTAACCCCGCCGCATTTTTGCGCCTGTCCCAAGTCAGGAGCCTCTGGCCTTTGTTAGTCTTATGATTTTTAATTTTAATTCATTTATATGTTTTGGAGTTTAGTATGATTTCTATTTTCACTGAACTAGTACACTTTTTTGTTTAGGGGCCAGCTGAGGCCCACCTCCGGGTGCGAGATTTTCTCGCTGTGTTAAAGACCCATTGGTGGCATTCGACTGTTTTCTGCTCCTTGTTCTGGTTGTTGCCTCTTTGACACATTCCCTATTTCCATTCTCAATTTTATAAGTAAAATATTTTGTATGCTATTTTTCCCCGCGAACATTTATTATTTATACATTCGATTCTTGATTTTTGTGTTATTCCTTTTCAAACCCCCTCTGCCGAAAATCAAATGATCGTCCCTTTACAACACAAATGATTCATAATTAAGGGTAATTTATTCGTAATTTATAATGTCATTTACCAAAAGGAAGTTCAGACCCTCGTTCTACAAACAATCTTACGAGTAAAATTGTTTGCAATGCATGAACACATCAGTATAACTACAATAAATTGTAGTCGTAAGATTTTTTTTGAAACGTAGCCCAGACTCATTGCTCAAATATAATAAATAGGTTTTTTTTTCTATTTCATATTTCATAGAATAATATATTTATTGCTACAGGACCTATAGCGATGAATTGGTTACAAGCTGTAAAAGATCCCTATTCTGTCCAGTATTTTGTCAACGTCGGTCTCATTAACAACTGTCCTAACATGGTAACTGAAGGTAAGTTCATATATGTAAAAATAAAATTAAATAAATAACCCTATAAATTTTATTTATTGAAAGCGCTTCCTTGGTTTACCTTCATCAGGAACTTGACAAGTCCGAGAAAATTTGAGACAACTGTCCACAAGAGACCAAAATGACACAGAAATTAACAACTATAGGTCACCGTACGGCCTTCAACAATGAGCAAAGCCCATACCGCATAGTCAGCTATAAAAGGCCCTGAAATGACAATGTAAAACAATTCAAACGAGAAAACTAACGGCCTCATTTATGTACAAAATGAACGAAAACAAATATGTAACACATAAACAAACGACAACCACTGAATTACAGGCTCCTGACTTGGGACAGGCACATACATAGAAACTAGACTATGCAATTGGTTACATGTTGATATGCATGTCATGTCATGTTTCCGAAGGATACTAGATTGAACAATACGATTACAATTAAATATCTTCACTAGCCAAGGGTTACTGTGTATGTCTCATATACACAACGGTAAATTATTTTAAGTAAGTAGGTATAGATACACATGATAATTAAGTTTACACACTCTCATTTTAAGGTGGTACATAACACAACAGGGAGATAACTCTGTAAAAATCAGCTGAACGTTTTAATCACGTTCTATTGTTAAGGAAATATTAAGCTTCTCAATGATCAAAATAAGTGTTTGTCGAACTGCTATATATACAATGATTTTTTTTCCGATAAAGTGTGTGGTTCAAGTTTTTTGAAATTTTTATATCTTTTTCAAAGGGTCAAAATAAATATTTTGTCAAATTTTATGAAAATTAAACGAGCCAAATTAATTTTAGTCAAGGTGGTTGGTACCACCTTAATCATACATACAAATATTGTTGGGTGTCTTCAATTTACTCCGTTCCAACAAATAAAATTGCATTGTGTGATCAGTACTCGTTTGCTAAATTAACTATTCTGTAAAAAGTGATTATAGGGCTTTATTTAATCCCCCCTTTTTAATGCAGTTATTTGACAAATATATATATGTATGAAAGTATGTATGAAAATATGTATAAATGAAATGACTTAGTGTCTGACAAGGCATCCAACCTTTACAATAGACTACTTTCGAGTTCGTTGCATTTCAGTCGTGCGTTTAGGGAGCATCGTCACTTCCTTCTCATGTTGAGCGAGCGGTTGAAAAAAAATGATGCTATATTGCACGAAATATTCGGCAAATAAAATTCTTATAATTGATAATCAGCACTGCTTTCATTAGGGAATTGTGATTAAGTACCTACGGAACAAACATTATTTCTAAATTATCCTGCATAATGACGACCACGAAGACGCTTCATGAACTTGAATAGTGCAGAGATACAGGCAATCCCCGTTATCTGGTAAATGACGTCATAAAGGCACGCATAATTCACGAACTTTTTCGCTGAAGGACATAACTAGAAAGTGGTCTATTATCCTGTTTTTTTTTTTTTTTGTTGTTGTATTATACATATTAAGTTTAGCTTTTTGTTTATTTCTTGTTTGTATATCTGGTATAATCTACTATGCATTCTCAACCTAATTTTCAAATGTTTGGCATTGAGCGTTCCTGATGAATGTAAATCCAGAAAAGCGCTTCGGACGCATGAAATTATTAAACGTGTTGTTTTCAATTTTTTACATCACTGGGTCGATACCTCTGCTAGTGGACTATCAGTCCCCGAGGGTATCATCAGCTCAGTAGTCAGTACTTCGGTACTGACATGATTTATAACAAACTTTTCTAAAATTGTCCGTTTATAAATTTTAAATTATAAAAACTAAGGTTTCAACTCCTCAGGCAAAGTTGACCTTAGATGAATTTGGCTATTTTTTTAGGTATTTTGTCATATAGCTCTTCAACTGTTTCGGTACTTATACATCCCTCGGATTTCAAATGTTTGGCATTGAGCGTTCCTGATGAAGGTAAATCCAGAAAAGCGCTTCGGACGCATGAAATTATTAAACGTGTTGTTTTCAATTTTCTAACATATCCCCTTTGAAAACTAGTGAATTATCAAAATAGCTAATTCCTTGACAACAATATATCTGCTCAAGAACATTGTGGTCAAGGAATCCCTTCTATCTTGCAATTAGTACACTGTCGATCCTCAAGCACGTCTCAAGGAAGCACGATAATCAGGAAACAATTCGACATTGATGGTTCCTTCATGATTTCAAATAATCTGGAGAGGTTACAGGAGTAATTTGAGCACACATCCCGCTCGAATGTTAATAAATTGAAGGACTAATTGATGCTTGCTTAACGTCCAGCAGCAGATATTACATGGATATTCAGGACCGTTACTTGTAAATGAGTTCTTAATACATTCAGTTTGTACTAGATCAAAATGTAGAATTTATGGTAGCTGGGGTGTCGATATGTTCGATTAAAGATTTATCTTAAACATTTGTAAAGGCTTCTGAGTCAATGTACTTTAAAATTACTTTTCAAAAACTTGGGGTCACGTGTCATGTTTTAGCGTTAAAATTCAATAAAATTAACAAAATCAGTTACATTATATAGCTTATATACCGGAAACCTCATTTTTCTTTACTGATTAAACATTACACGATAGAATTTGGTTAAAATTCAAGGAAAGAATATATTGCTTTTTAAAAATATTCCCGAGATATATATATAAAAATAAAAACAGGGGTGATGGGACGCATTTGTTGAAAAATCAAAAAAAAATTGCCCTATCAAATTCAATTATCTGTCCTTGATTTTAAAAGGATTTTTTTTTGTAACACTTTCTTTTTTGATAGTTTAATCTTTAAATTTTAAGTTTCAGATGTTTCTGTTGTATATTTAATGATACATGGTAAAATATAATTAAACAAAAAAAGTCTTTTTGCAACATGCCCAGAAAGGATGCTCAGAAAAATACACCTGATCTGCTGAAGTGCAAAAGAAACAGCCCAGTAGAAGACATATCGCTTAAACAAATTATTTATTCCGACACAAAGCCGATGCGTATTTGCACTTATTAAAATGTAGCGTGTTCGGCGGAGTATAATAGTCTTTGACTGAACCCACGACCTTAGAGCGGTTGAATTTATATGATGCCTAAATGTGAATGGTAACAACTTAACCGTGAAAGGAAACAAAATTTGTCAAATATTTATCACCAGATTTTTTACACGTGTAACAGCACTGGTAGGTTTACTAGGAGAAAAAGTATATCAGAACATTTATAGAATACTTATATAAATCGAAAGTGGTAATTAAGGTAGCATTTACCGTTGGAATTTCATTTCCAACGTTGAGTAGAGCCATTGTGGAAGAGTTTGGATCTGAATAGATCTCATCTTTACTCGATAATAAGTACATATACATGTAGTAGACCTAGTTCATACTTTATATTACCATTCATAAAGGAGATGTTGAGGTTTTGTCAATGAGACAGCAACCCAAGTTCAACACCAAGAGACATCAAGAAAGATAAATGTATCCCGGAAGTTAATCGAAGAAACAGTTATCACCTATGTTATGTAACATGTTGTTTTCAGAGTACTTAATTGCATTTTTCTCTTATATGTTTACCATTCTATAATGTTTCAGCTTTGAAAAAGAAGAATATAAGTTTTATACCAGATGATGTTGATTTGTCCATGTCATTATACATCAATCTTCGCACGACAGCTTTAAATTTTGAATCGTGTTGCACAAGTTATAGATATCAGTAAGTACATATATCAAGGTCTAAGAGGACCAGCCATTTCCAATATTTAACATTAGAATCAAATAAATCATCATGGCGTCCTGTTCAACTAGTTACCCTTTTCAAACTTGTCAAAGAATACATGATAGAAAGTAAAACAACAAAAATGCCGAACTCCAAGGAAAATTCAAAACGGAAAGTCTCTTAAAAATTGGCAAAATCAAAAGCTCAAACATATCAAGTGAATGGAAAACAACTGTCATATTCCGGACTTTGGTACAGGCATTTACGTATGTAGAAAATGGTGGATTAAACCTGGTTTTAAAGCTAGCTAAACCTCTCACTTGTATGACAGTCGCATAAAATTCCATTATATTGACAACAATGTGTGAACAAAACAAACTGACATAATAGGTAAAAATGTCAAAAATAGGGTTACAGCAGACAACATTGTGTTATCCCAATCGCTATAAAAACAAATATGTCAACAAAGAAAAACAAAATGGCATATAGACAAAGCACATACGCAACACTGAAATACAATAATATAAAAAATGTCTGCAGCACCATAACACAATGGTGGAATGTACAATTCCCGAGCCACGTCTAAAGGCTATTACCAAAAATGGACCAAACAGTAAACGTCAATAATTTACAAAGACAAATAAAAGAACACTATAACACGTAATTAAGATGACAAACAACGTCAGTACCTAGAATCTATACATCAAGACCATCAAGTATTATTTGTAAAGTTGATACGGAACATTTATCAACAATGTCTTGGTATCTTCTGATGAACTTTTTTAGAAAAAGAACCAGACGTTCTTTGACATAACCCTTGTTCATCAACTTTTTGCTTCGACACTGTTGACGTTCTACAAAGTTCGAGTAGCAGCTGCAAGCTTTTGAATACTGCATGAGTTGGGAAATGTATATCCCATATGCAGTTGAAGTTAGAATATGGCTACTAAGGTGGGAGAAATTGATAATTTCAAAATTAAATTCGTCTCGTTTGTCATAGATTCTGGTACTGAGATGACCGCTGATGTCAAATAAGAGGTATAAGTCTAAAAATGATGCGGAGAATTCGTGTCTGTTGTTTCTTTAATTTCTAGTTCTGAAGGATATATTAACGGAACCCAATCAGAAAAGTTCGGATTGTTAATGGAAAGAACATCATCAATATATCTGAATGTGAAATTAAATGATCTGGCTTGTTTGATCTTCTTGTTTTTGACAAATGTCTGAAGGAACTCCGACTCATACGAAAATAAGAAGAGGTCTGCAAGGAGAGGTGCACAATTCGTTCCCATAGGAATGTTGACAATTTGTTGAAAAAGTCTTCATCCAATTTCAACAAATATGTTGTCAATAAGAAACTCCAGCATACCGATCACTTGTTCCTCTGTGTAGAATGTTTTACCCTTTTGTTCATTATCAACAGAATATGCCGCGTATGGTGTCCCAAAGTAATAAATGTATAGCGTATGCTACCATTTTTATATTGACATTTTTTTTAATTTCACAAAGTCAGAAACAACACTTTAGTTGTTATTTGAGGGTTTTTTTCTTTCTTGAACTATTAGCTTTTTGGTATGATTCTGTGTTTATATTTATTGTCTTGTGTTATATTATGTTATACTGAAATAATGAAATCAATCGTGTATATTTCATATTTTGTATCTTTTGATCTTCATAAACGGATCGAGATAGAATAAAAAAAGAAGAGAAGTCAGTTTTCCCA
Source organism: Mytilus coruscus (assembly GCA_017311375.1). Taxonomy (NCBI): domain Eukaryota; kingdom Metazoa; phylum Mollusca; class Bivalvia; order Mytilida; family Mytilidae; genus Mytilus; species Mytilus coruscus. The sequence continues at coordinate 74,609,758 of CM029598.1, read as the reverse complement.
AAACGTGCTTTAAGACAGGAATGACTTCAGAGACTGTTAATTTCTCTTTGTGATTTATGTATATTTCCTGTTTGGTGTCAGCAAGAGGTGGTTTCTGTTGAAATAATTGACATATTTCTACGCTTATAAGAACAGGTTAAACGCAGTGTTTTATTGAAAATCAAAATGATAATAAATCTAAATACGATTTCTTATAGGCAAATTGTAACGAAATACACAGGATTTCGGAAAAAAAACAAAACAAAAAATGTAATACCTGCAAAGACTACAAAATAAAATTAGTTAAATATGAGCATCTTTCAAAATTGTTTGACAATGTTTAATGTAATGCATGTCAAATGATTGTTTATATTATTAAATCGTTTGTTTTTATTGGTCTTCTATTGAGAAAACAAATATTTTTTAGGGAGTATACAGCAAAACTGAACCCTCTTGGAGATGGCTATATTAATCCAGCTCACGCGAGAAGTGATGCAACATTAACTATGACACTTCAGAGAGAGGGCTTACTCTTCATACCTTCAATGAAAACAGGTAATATTTTAATGGTTTCAATTTTCATCCAAATGAAATATCCCTTATGATATTCGTCGTTCTTCTTACTCAATAGACAACTTTCGAGTTTGTTGCATTTCCGTCAAAAACTTTGGTTTTAGTGAACATCATTCGTGCGTTAAGGGGCGTCGTCACTTCCGTTCCTATGTTGAGCGAGTGGTTGAAAAAGTACAATGCTAAATTGCACGAATCATTCAGCAAATCAAATTCTTATAATTGATATTCGGCACTGCTGTCATTAGGGGATTGTGATTAAGTTCTAACGGAACAAACATTATTTCTAAATTATCCTGCACAATGCCGCTCAATAAGACGCTTGATGAACGTTAATAGTGCAGGGATACATGCGATTCCCTCTATCTGGTAAATGACGTCTTAAAGGCGCGCATAACTGACGAATTTTTCCGGTAAAGGACATAACTTGAAAGTGGTCTATTGCTTTTTTTCTATCCTTATTCGAATACTTTGTACATCTGACATCTTAACAATAGAACGTTTGTTGCAATCTAGCCAGTGCATTTTAACCTTTCCCAGACAGTTTTTATATTTCGATTTTGGTGGTCGTTAGGAATTATAATGGCCAAACTTTTTATTTGTTTAAAGATCACCATCATGGTAATGTACTGCTCGCCTTTAGTTACACACTTATAAATAACCTCGTCGTCAATATAACATGACTGGTAACATTAAACAATTGTCATGTCTGATAATGTATCTTTTGTTGGTTTATATCAACAGTATCCTTTGGCTTATTAATAACAGTAGTAATGCATAAGATTTAACAAAACTGGACAAATCGGAAAGTCTCTTATCTTTCAAAGTAATATTTATATAATGAATGGCAAGTTGGTTTTTAAAGGGACATAATGAATCAGACGCAAACACTTATAAAAGTCAACATTGAAACAACCCAATCTTAAATATAATCATTCGATAGTTATTTCCAACCGATATGTGTACATTATACGAACACAGTCGTACAAAGATCTAGATCTTCATCATACGAAAAAGGAGGTGTATTGTAAATCAATGATATACAAACCCAACTACAAAAATAGCCAAAATACTTATAGAGGGTAACATACAGTCGTCCAAAGCAGACAGACATACACATTTATAATACATGTATACGATGAAACTTTAATGAGTATTGGCATATATGTACGTGTGGTAGATTCGAAAAAGAAAAACAATAGAGGAAAAGGGTACCAAGGGTGAAATCGAAAACCATAATCGAACAAAAAATGACGACATCATGGTCACAGAGAAAAACTACGAACAGACGAACAACAATTCACAAAGCATTCCGAAACCACTATATATTTAGCAGCAGGGACTTACATAATATACATATGATAGAGTTAATGTTTTATTTTGAAGATGTATTCAAGCAGAAAACAATTCAATAGTAAAAATTATGTTTTAGATGCACGTTATACTTTGCTATGTGTCGACATATCTGTTCCATTCCCAGCAGCTGGAACTCCTGACCTACCTCTTCTGCACATGCTCGTTACTAATATCAACGGAAGTGACATTGAATCTGGAGATATAATCCGATCGTACCTAGGTCCAGCACCTCCTGATTATGTAAACCACACATACATCTTTTTGTTATATGCACAGAATTCAATGCTCAAAGAAAATGAAACTAAATCATATTTAACACAAGGGTGTTCGTCTGGAATAGACGGTCGGTAAGAATAATTTTTTCTCAACTCAAGAGAATAGAGAGTATGAAGTTATTATTCAAGCATCAAAATGAACTATGAATATTGTTTATGGGTCCGCTAGGAACATCACAGTATACAAAGAAAAAATGATGCGAAAAAAAAACGATTTGTTGTTGAATAATCAAACACGCTGTGGTGAAGTATAAAAATTTATTGTATAGAATGCAAGCATACAGCATGACAAAATTTGTTCCTATACGAACATTATCGTTAGTTTATTTTTTCGGCGGCTCAATTTACAAAGTACAAGTTTGTGATCAGGTCAGTTTATGGAGATCCACTAGTGGTAGGTCAATTGTATTTTGGAGTTGTATTAGTATTGGCATATCTCATTTCCATTAAGATTAATTGGCCCGTCCCTCAGTCATGTTTTATTTAATTTTGCTCAGTGAACATGCTAAAGTGTATAATAGCTAAGGTCAAGGAGAACCATATGTTTTTTGGCATGCAGGTGTATAAGCATTAGCATATCTCATTTTCCATCGAGATTATTAAGCTCTGATCCTTTAGTTATTGTTCATTGACTTTGGATGTCTTCATATTAAAGTTTGAGTATCATGATCATTTTAATGAAACCACTTATGATAGGTAAAACAATTAATGGTTTACTTTGCAGTTGTATAAGCATTGACATGCACGTATCTCATTATGACGGAGAGTATATGGCACTGTACCTTCAGTCATGGTTCACTGACTTTGAATATGATGCATAGGATACATGATTAGAAGATGAAAAAACACGTTAAATAATTTCATGCGTTTGAAGCGCTTTTCTGCATTTACCTTTATCAGGAACGCTTAAAGCTGAATATTTGAAAGCAGAGGATGTATAAGTACCGAAACAGTTGAAGAGCTCTATGACAAAAAAATACCAAAAAAGTATAGCCAAATCCATCTAATGTCAACTTCGCCTGAGGGAGTTGAAACCTTAGTTTCTTTATGATTTAATAATTTATAAATGGACAATTTTAGAAAGGTTTGTTATAAATCATGTCAGTACCGAAGTACTGACTACTGAGCTGATGATATCCTCAAGTGTTGCCATGTCTATAGCAACATTAGCATTTTACGAACAAAACTAGCTACAAGAGAGATATATCTATGTGTAAACAATTTTAATCAATTACGTTTTATTATTTCACCTTACACATTAAAACAGTTATGTGTTTTTATGTGATTATAATGATCTCTCGTACCGTACGGGTGTAAAAGCATGATTCACTTTATATTTTCCATTAGACATATAAAAACATGTTTGTCTTCCTTGAAATTAAATTTGATTTGCAAGCTGACATGGATTAATTAAGTAACGACTTAAATCGATGTAATGGTAGACCGAATTTTTCTGACTTATTTGTCCTTTCGCCCTTCCCATAATTTATTTTCCTCATTTGTACCGTTGTTTGTTTTGTTATTTTTTAACACGGAGTGTTAAAAAAAAATTAAAATAAAAATCCAAATAATAAAAAGGAAATATGAAATTTTAAAAATAAACACGAAAAGACAGATAATTAAGTCTAGATGCAATGGGCACCGGTGATGCTATATATTTATCACTGACTTGTTGCACGTGGTTTACAACTTCTGCATTTATTAAGCAATTAGTGATAATTATATTCATACGTTTAATGTTTATCCGTTTTGCATTTTGCAGGTGTTTATTCAACGTAACACGCTTTACTAGTGGTTCCAATTTGAATCTTGTTGGTTCCTCGTGGTTTCAAGCAACAACTGATGAATACATCCGGTATACGTATGTTAACCGGGGACAGGATCCGGATACTGTATGCAACAATACAAATGGTTACGCTAATCCATGTCCAGTTGGAGGTATTGTCAAGTCTAGTGTTTTTTCCATTCCTTTTTCACAGGCCGCATTTTATTGAAAAATCCAAGAACAAACATTTTTCTATCACATTCAAAATTATCTGTCCTTGATTTTGCAAGATTTTTTTTCAAAAAAAGATTAAAACACTAAACGACACTTAATGTTTTGATATTTTAATCTCTATGATTCAATTTCCAGATGTTTCTGTTGTATATTCAATGATACATGGTAAAATATTCTAATAAAAAAAATGAGTATGGTTGCAACATGCATTGACAGGATGCTCAGAAAAAGACACCTTATCTGCCTTATACGTGCAAAGGAAACAGCCCAAAGGAGGCAAATCCCCTATACAAATTATGTATTCCGACACGAAACCGATGCTTATTTGCACTTACTTAAATATGTCACGTGTTCGGCGGAGAATTATAGTCTTTTACTGAACTCACGATCTTGGAGCGGTTGAATATACATGATGTCAACATTTGAATAAAGCTTACCGTTAAAGGAAACAAAATAAAAATATAAATCATCACAAGAAATATATACCATTATCATTTACTTTCTTCTAGGAATTAACACTTTTTCACACGTGTAACAGTACTGATAGGTAGAAAAAAAATTCCTTGGACTCCTAAAAATATTTTTACATAATTTTGTACAAATATTCTCTAATACAATGGCATCTGTACAGAAGCATTATTGTTTTTTGCCCAAAATTTTCTATAATTGTTTATTTACAGCATCAAATGACTGCTCCCATGCTAATATAAAGAACGGTCTTAAATTTTGTTTGGATGGTATATGGAACAAGGCTAACGACAAGAATGCATTCTGGTTTGGCAATAATTGGCAGAGTATTTGTGGATTCAATCCATTTGCCGCACCTTACTGTACCGTCATAAAACAGCCGTATATACCACACAGTCTACTTAACACAATGTATGGATTAAACTGGAATTTGACCGTGAATCCACTGAAGCAGTACCTATATATAACGTATCAAACACCGACAGGTAGGTAGACAATTTCTATTGTACTGAACACTATTTCTTTGGAATAAGTCCAATTCAGTTCCGATTCACGAAACACCATGACACATTCACATAATTAAAAACAATAAACAAACAAAAAACAAATGAAAAAAGGAATGTTCCAACATTCGCATGATTAAAAAAATGTAAAATCGAAAAAGAGGGGCGGTGCTTCCTACGAAATCCTGGAACACCCCCTGTAATCAATAAATAATGTCATGTATCACATCTTTGTAAGAGAGATTTTCACATTCATACACTGGAAGCTACACTGCTCAAACAATTGACAATTTAATTCTTCATTTATAAAAAAATATTGCAAGACTTGGCAAACATTTGCACCACGTCATGATTTTTGTCGAGCCTGCGACATTTGTCGCAAAAGCAAGACATAGCGATCCTACATACCGTCGGTGTCGTCGTCGGCGGCGTCCACAAATATTCACTCTGTGGTTAAAGTTTTGAAACTTTAATAACTTTCTTAAACTATCCTGGATTTCTACCAAACTTGGACAGAAGCTTGTTTATAATAATAAGATAGTATCAAGAAGTAAATTAAAACGAATCCTGTTTATCCGTATTTAAGTTATGAATGGACTTAGTTTTTCTGCCAGTTAACATTACATTCACTCTGTGGTTAAAGTTTTCAAAATTTTAATAACTTTCTTAAAATATCCCGGATTTCTACCAAACTTGGACAGAACCTTTTTTATGATCATAAGATAGTAGATAGAAGTAAATTTTGTAAAATAATCCTGTTTATCCGTATTTTAGATGTGAATGGACTTAGTTTTGTTCCAGTTAACATTACATACAGTCTGCAGATAAAGGTTTTAAAACATTTATTAGATTCATAAACCATCCTGGATTTTTACCAAATTTGGACAGAAGTTTCTTACAATCAAAAGATATTATCTTGAGGAAAATGTTTAATAATCTTCTTTATTATTTGTTCATTCAATAAATTTATGTTTCAACTCTTTTATAAATCTATGGATTTGATTGCATACTATATTCATTTTCTACAAGCATAACTTTTTCATACATTTCAAACGTTTTATTTCATTAACTGTAAATCTATTATGTGCATTCCCCCATCACACAGAAATCATAGACAACAGCAAGAGAAGGCGAGACACTGTGCTCTGTGGAACCCTTACGAATATTTATCAAATAAGCAAAAAACACCTCTGGGAAATTGAGCAGATAGTTTGATATTACTTAAATTAACAACTACTTCTATTATGATCATTAAAGTTGAATGAATTCCATTTACATGATAAGTTAACAGTTTTTTTAACATTTCAGGGTCATACACAAGCTGTGGGAATACATACAAGGTGACTGAATCAAAGACGTTTGAACTTCAACCTTTACTATCCAACAACACTCGCCCATGGGATGTACAGAATTTTCCAACAATAACTTGGACGGCTTTAACGAATAAATTGTATACATTGTTCATTTTTGACGCTGGCGCTTACATAAATCACGGAGTTTTTATCAATATAAATCAAAATGATATACAGAATTCAGAGGTAAATATTTTTGTATCATGTATATATATATAGTGTATTTTCATACATTTAAAACCACCAATTATAATTGTGAACGATAAAGAAAATGTCAACAGCAAAATAAATATATATACGATATTTACTAGTATATATATATATGTTTTATACCCCCGCTTTAAAAAAGTGGGGGTATACTGTTTTACCTCTGTCTGTCCTTCCGTCAGTCCATTCATCCATCCATCCGTCAGTCCGTCCGAAACATGAATATTTTCGTCGCATTTTTCTCAGGAACTACTTGACAAGGATTTCTGAAATTTGGTTTCAGGGTTTATAGAAGTAAGTTACACCGTGTGATGCGTTTTCAGATTCATCACTCAACAACTTCCTGTTTACCGAACACTTGTATTATTTTACACATGATAGCCAAGTTGAAAATTGTCGTCACATTTTTCTCTGGAACTACTTGACAAGGATTTCTGAAATTTGGTTTCAGGGTTTATATAAGTCAGCTATCCCGTGTGATGCGTTTTCAGATTCATCACCCAACAACTTCCTGTTTACCGAAACATTTCGGCGGGGGTATCATCAGTGAGCAGTAGCTCACAGTTTTACTTGTTAAAATCAAAATTAGCTTCAACAACAACCGACTAGCGTCAAAAGAATTTAGCAAGTTCCATCTAGTCCTAAAGTTATGAGTAGTGTGAACAGTGACAAAATTAAACGAGGATATAACAGTAGCGAAACACGACAACTAAAGCGCACAAATATCAAGGAACAACAATTGATAATGTTCCTAAAAAAGTAAGCATAATTTAGTTTTCTGATTCGGCAATCTGTCTTCACCTAAGAAAAACAAATTATCTTTCACCACCATACCTCAACTTAAATTTACAAAGAGGCTTTTGACACGAAGCAGGCACAGTATAAACTATATTAATCCATCAAGTTCATATACATGGGTACTCTATATATATATCAAAATACTATGTTGTTTGAAACGGGGGAAAATGAGTTATCGGTGCAACTGTTCCTTTAGATATGACAAAATTATACTACGTTCCCAGTTAACGCAACCAAAAGGGAACACAAATAAATCTTTAGGGTAGTATTATCACATTTACTACGAAATCAATATAGAGCCGTTGGTATATTAGAGATGTATGTTATGTTTATATAAGACAGCAATCCAACGACAAAATTAATGAAACGGCATCTGGACTTCATAATATACTAGAAGTTGAAAATATATTTATATGTTATACACTATGTTTAGCTGCGAATGGTTCGTCCCGAATGAATTTAATAGAGACTTACATGTATCTAAGTGTCTATGTGATATATCATGAGACCAATTAATCTCCCCGAGTGGAAACAAAAGTTGCAAATAAAAGTTTGCAAAAATGTCTCAAAGACCCTCCATCAACATAAAATTTTCTAAATAGCAAAACAACAATAAAAAAATGTTACTTCCAACATTCTGCTATATTTGGTTACTGAAAAAAATAAAAAGAAAATGTGGTATGATTGCCAATGAGACAACTCGTCGCAAGAGACTAAATGACAAAGAAATTAACAACTATAAGTCACCGTACAGCCTTAAACAATGAGCAAAACCAATACCGCATCGTCATCTATAAAAGGCCTCGAAATGACAAACGAAAAACAATTCAAACGAGAAAACTTACAGCCTAATTCATGTACAAATTAATGAACGAAAAACAAATATGTTACTCAGCAACAAATAACAACTGAACTACAGGCTCCTGACTTGGGACAGGCACATACAGAATGCGGCGGGGTTAAACTCGTTTGATTGCGCCAACCCCCCACCCCCCTTCCCCCGTAACCTGGGACAGTGGTATAACAGTACAACAACAACAACATAAGAACAAACTGTAAACATCAGTTGAAAAAGGCTTAACTCATCAGATGGATACAAATAGAAATACATCTAACAAAAACACAGAGTGGACGTGGATGGGTACTTATAAATCCCCTCAACAAGTACAGATCTGAGAGTACTTGCAGTTACTGACAGCTGGTTCAAAGCCAATAACAACTCATAAAAATCATGCCTCTAAGACTTAAATATCAATCAGTACACATCCAACATTATGTCTTATTCTAAACAGAAAAAAACAAAATCGTAACAGATCGACTACTCGAATTCAACTTGAAAACAACTATTGTACAAGTCAATAATAGATATTTACAAAAATGTTTTGCTGTAAATGTTTAGTATACAACGAAAGTTTTGTTTCTAAAGATCATACATTGTATACACATTGTGTATTTCATTTATAGGAACAAATTTAAACGTCACACACAAAAGGCCTATTGAAATTTCTCTATTTCTGTGGGCATTTAAACTGGATCTGGCCAGTTAGGTACATTTTGATAAACCAAACGTTGATAAGATTTGTTTCGTGTAATTTTCCCCGCATCCATTCGTAACATAGCTCTCGACGTTTTTCTTTAAATCATTAGAAAAATCAGATTCTACTACTTTGAACAATTACATACACCGCATAGATACATATTACAACCAACGGGGTTGTATGTATACATAAAAAATGTCGAAGTAAGATGGTTGTGGATGGAATAGTTGTGAAATTGTTAGTTTGTCATGAAACTGTAAAAATTTTATTGGCAGATTTATAAACAATGATCTCATTAAGTGTATCAATAAATTGTACAAGTACAAATAAAGTACCATAAATGTTCAAATCTATTTGAAACCTGCAAATAAAATATCGTTGGGCGTATTCGATGGCCACTTACAAAATTTGTGAATCAAGCATGATTAAGATGCAATTTTATTATATTAAAAGGACAAGTGGTTATGAGTCAATAAGAAAACAATAACACAAAACCGTAACACAAGTAGACAGTAAGACCTTCACGAATCCCTTAAGGATGTTGGCTTCTCTGCATCAAAATAACAAGCCCTTTAAAAGACTGTTAGAAATAGAAGGTACTATCATATAAATAACAAAACTAAAAAAGTAGAAAAGAAATAAAGGTCCGTGTCCTTGTTTTTCGAGATATAATCAATTGAAAATTTGGCTGGAATTGATTCTCTTTAGATTTTTCACGCATTTAACATTGGCACATGTTTTCTTCAAAAACTAAAAAAAGGTAACAAAGATTTTATATGATTTTCAAAATGAATTTTTTAACTATAGGTTATAAAATGATGAAATGAAAGGTAGGGGTTATAACGGGCAAAACTTTAATTGGCACTTCATGAATAAAACTAGAGGATTCTGAATATCTGACTACTTGATATTAAGTAACTGAGCCTCGGGTCAAATTTATCATGCTTGTTGCAGTACCATATAAGAAAGCAGTCTGTGAAATCTCAAGATATAAAAGCTTAGTTACCAAGTGTGTTTATCAAAGTTCGTCACTAAAGATTACGCATCTGAGCAGTTAAAAGTCCCTTTTTACAATCTTTGTATAAGTTTTGGTTTCTTAATGTTATTTGTTAAATTATGAATTACAAATATTAATCGTTATAGACGTGGGGTGTGGATTGGGTTTACAAAATAGAGATTAATGGACAAAAAGTGCAGAATAGAGGGCAAAAAATATAAAGAAAAGAGAAAAAAGGCAAAGAAATAAAGAATAAAGAATAATGGGTTCTTAAAATATAAAGAATAAAGAATATTAGGCAAAATTTTAAACGTATAAAGAAAAGAGAAAAACGGCTGAAAAAATGCAGAATTGAAGGACCCCAAACCAGACAGACCCTCATATATACGTCAAACGACACACACACTCACAAACAAATCCAAAGACCCCTACATTTGAACATGAGGTCAATGTACGGACAAAATTAATAGTTCGTCACAGTAGACGAACAAAAGCTTTTCAGGTTTTCTAAAAGTTTGGTGCGTGTACAGAGCGCACAGTGTACCTGATAAAATTATTCTAGAGTTACGTGTTATTGGCATGAAAATCAAAACATTTATTTTTTTACCAATAACTATGAGATAAAATCTAACTCGGATGCCGAATGTTGTAGGCTCGAACTCCGGCCTGATCAAAACAAAAATCGGGTTGTTGTCTCTTTGACATATTCCCCATTTACCATTTTCATTCTCAATTTTAAAATTTGTTATTAATATTTGCTGCCTCTCTGGTAAGCGCACTCGTCCTGAATATACATTTAATTTGCCACTGGACGTTAAACAGCTATCCATCCATCTTTGAGATAACAACAATCTCCTTTACTTATCCATTTTTAACACAAATTGCTTTTTTGTTTTTAGGTTATCAAACCTTACAGCAACCCTAAAATCCAACGATAAGAGAACAACCTTACGTGTTCTTGTTATTCGAACAAGCAGATCGAATTGTTTTAACCGACGAATGGCATCAGAAACTGAACCAGACAATGGTAACAGAGGCCTTTAATTATACAGACGTATTTCAGGAGCTTAATCTAACAGGTATGCAACTTACATGGTTTTTGTTCGTTCCTTTGTCTGTCTCCTCTGTGTCATCGGGACTGTTTAATGACCCTCTTAAACTAATAGTTACTGTCGAAATCCAAAAGATCACAATTGTGTATGGTTTTTGTATCAGGCTATATATAATAAAGGGTTTCCGCTGAAAGGTATTGATGTAAGTAAAGAGATTGTAAGTTTCTCATGAACTAGTTTCACTCGTGGGGTCAGATTAGGAAACTTAATGAAATAAATTTCAATTACAATTTCAAAGACTTCAAGTAAAATATTTTTTATGCATTTTTTTTGCCCGCGAAAATTTATTTACACTTTTGTACACATTTTATTTTTCTGATTTTTGTGTTTTTCATTTTTAACATCCTCCCGCCCCCTTCCCCTTAAGAAAATCAAAAGGTCATCCCCTTACAACACAAATAATGCATAATAAAAGGGTAAGTTATTCGTAATTTATAATGTGATATCCCCAAAAAGACAATATTTTGTATATATAGAAATATCCAAACTATTTCAGGTTCATCGTTTTACAAAATATATTACGAATAAAACTGATTGGAATGCATGAACACATCAGTATACCTACAATAAATTTTAGTTGTAAGAATTGTTTTCAAACGTAGGCCAGACTCCTCAGTCAATTAATAGATTGCATACAATATTACATTTATTTGAACAGGACCCATAGCGATGAATTGGCTAACAGCTGTTGGAGATCCCTATGTTGTACAGTTTTGGGTCAATATTAATTTTATTAACAACTGTCCTAATATGGTGACTGAAGGTAAGTACACATATATGTAAAAAAATCACTCTGTAAAAATTATATTCTCTCAAAGCTCTTTTCTGGGTTTACCTCCATCTGTAACTTGAAAAGTTCAAGATTATGTGATCACGACCAAGTTTGTACGGTGACCTATAGTTATTAACTTCTATGTCATTTGGTATCTGGTGGAGAGTTGTCTCATTGGAAATAATACACCATCTTCTTATTTTTATAATTAACTGTTTACATGTTGATATACATGGCATGTTCCCGAAGGGAAGCAGATTGAACAATATGATACAATTAACCATCTTCACTAGCCAAGGGTTACTGTTTATGTCTCATATAAACAACGATCAATAAGTAACTATAGATAGATACATATGATAAGTGTACACACTCTCATTTCAATTAAAAATGTAAATCGTGTTAGATTTACTTCAGTCCCACATTTACAAAAAATACATTTTGTGATCTGTACTCGATCACTAAATTAACTATTCTGTAATAGTGTATCTTTTATGTATGATGTAAAATAAATCTAATCAATCTTTTCTGATTTAAAAGAAGAACAATCTTTTAATTTATACAATTAAAACCGAACAACGCTTGTACAATTCGAAAATTTCAAAAATGACGTAGGTTAGGTATTTACAACAGAGACTGTATAGATATCCTTCTAACGAAAATAGTGATGTGCGATTTTAACTGGCACATTTCTAAAATTCCGCAGGTGACGAAAGTTAAGATATTACAACAAAGACTGCATGGAAATACATTATTGTACATTCCAAGTGAATAGCACTGACCGATTTGAGCTGGTATAATACTCAAATTTCAAATTTGACGACGGTAAAGTAATTACAACAGAGGCTGCGTATTTACACATCCCAAATAAATAGCAGTTTGATAATGATTAGAAAAATAATTTTGACAAAGGTTAAGTAATTGAACGTGTCCCCACTCTTATACATCTCAAAGGAATAGCACCTTGTGATTTAAACTGGTATAATTCTAGAATATAAGAGTTGACAAAGTGAAAGGAATAGCAACAGAGACTGCGTAGTAATATGTAATACAACCCAAATGAAAAGCACTGCGTGAATTAAAACAAGACCTTTTCATGGATCCAATTTGCTGCCAAAGATTTTAATTTTCTTATCTAAAATCTGTCCCGAGCGAATCTATTCTCCCGAGACCAAGCAGTGTTGTGGTCTATGATTGTAATGATCAGTCAATTGAGATCTGCCTAGTGTGGCCAGGTGGTCTCAAATCTTGACTGAGAGGAAGGTCTGGCTTGCATTCATAATCGCTTTGATTGCCGACCATACGTTTGTGAAATTGCTGTTCTGACTCGCCAACATACTGTTTACTACATGCTGTTTTCACTGTAATAAATTGCATTTTCTCTCTTAGATGTTTACCATTCTATAATGTTTCAGCTTTGAAAAAGAAGAATATTAGTTTTATACCAGATGATGTTGATTTGTCCATGTCATTATACATTAATCTTCACACGACAGCTTTAAATTTTGAATCGTGTTGCACAAGTTATAGATATCAGTAAGTACACATATCAAGGGTCTAAGAGGACCACCCCTTTCCAATATATAATGTTCAATCAAATACATTATCATGACGTCCTGTAATGCTTAAAAGATGAATTGTATAACATGTTCAAAAAGTTGCCCTTTTCAAACATATAAAAGATACTTGATAAAAGTTAACAACATCGCTTTAGTAGTCATTTGAGATCTTTTCTTTCTTCAAATTATAGCTTTTTGAAATGATTCTGTGTTTATGTTTATTGTCACATGTTAAGATATTCTGTAATACTGAAGCAATGAAAGCAATCGTGTATCTCATTTTTTGTATCTTTTGATCTTCAGAAACGGAACGAGATAGAATAAAAAGGGAGAGAAATAAGTTCTCCTAAAGCTTGTCTAAAAATTAACTCATCAAAGAAACAATGCATTTAATTTTGTACATCAAACTCGCGTTTCGTTTTAAGTAAGGAATGACTTCAAAGGCTGTCAATTTTTCAATATGACTTATTTGTATTTATATTTCCTATTTGGTATAAAAACAGTGATGGTTTCTGGTGAAATAATTGACAAATTTCTACGCTAATCAGAGCAGGTTAAATGCTGTGTGTTTGTTGATGAAATCCTTATGATCACTTGATCTAGATATGACACACTAGCTCTATTCCTGTTGTTTTGTTGTGGTTTCATAGACGTTTATCCCCTAGTCTTTAATTTACTCAGCATGACGGTTTAAATATGTCAGTCATTTACAGGACAAAAGAACACAAGAAAGTTGAATACAGACAGACAATTAAATGTACATAACAAACTAAAATAGTGAATAAAATTTCTAAAAGGCAAATTTTAACGATATGGTAAACACAAAAAAATGTAATACCTCTAAAATAAAATTAGTAAAATATTCAAAATTGTCTGACATTTTTTATTTTTTTATTTTAGGGAGCATACAGCAAAACTGAATCCCATTGGAGATGGCTATATTAGTCCAGCTCATGCGAGAAGTGAAGCAACATTAACTATGAAACTTCAGAGAGAGGGCTTACTCTACATACCATCATGGAAAACGGGTACAATTTTAATTGGTTAAATTATTCTAAAAGAATTTAATTGCTACATTACTTATAACAAAGTGAAATATTCATCAAAATATGTGTTTACAATATTGTCGTAGTTCTTCTAACTGAACTAATTTTTCTATTCCAATTTGATGATTATTTTTTGTCTGGCAACTTTCCAGTAAAGCGTTTGTTTTGCAAGCTAGCCAGTGTATTTTAACCTGTCTCCGACAGTTTTATTATTTCCGATTTTGGTGGTCGTTAGAAATTATAAAAGTCAAACTTTTTATTTGTTTAAAGACCACCATCATACGAGTATACTGAACGCCTCTATTCGCACACTGATAGATAACCTTGTCTACGTTGTCGTCAATACAACTTTACTAGTAACATTTAGCTTTTGTCTGATCAGGTTTATTTTGTTATGTGTATCAATAGTATCCAATTAAGACGGTGCTGATTGGCGTCCTATATTTCTGTATTATTTAATTTTTAGGCTATTTTCTCTTTCTTTATACTATTTTTTCTCTGTTCTTTATTTTGGTAAGGTTTTCTTTATTCTTTATATTTTTGCCCGTTATGCTCTATTCTGTAAACCCCCATCCACACCCTCATTTAATAATCAATAACAAGAATAAGGAATTAAACTATACAAAACTGAACAGATAAGCTTACGACAGTCTCATACTTAAAGTAAAATTATAATGAATCATAAGGTCTTTTTAAAGGGACATAATGAATCAAGCACAGACACTTGTAAAAGTAAACATTGATACAGTCCAATCTTTAATTTTAATACCATTCAACATAAACTTTTAGCTACCTCTTTACAAGCAGAACCAAATACAATGAAAGTTTCAACTATGTACTGGCTTCCGAAGCTGCATAAAACTCTTTACAAATATAGATTTATTTCGTCTTCAAGCCATTGTTCCACTACTAAACTATCTATTCTACTTACAAGTACACTTGGTACAATCAAAAACCTGGTAATTAATTGTTCAAATAAGGCCTTTGAAAATAGTGGAATTAATTACTTTTGGAGTGTCAAAAATTCTTTGGAAGTACTTGATAAATTGCATGCTTATATTGGTGATTTCGAATCTGTTCAAAGTTTTGATTTTTCTACCCTATATACCACGTTGCCTCATAATCTTATTAAGAAAAAAATCACATACCTGATTAAATGGGCATTTAAAAAGTCGGAATGCGATTATATATGTTCAAACTCTTTTAGATCATTTTTTAGTAACAACAAACAAAAGAACTATGTCAATTGGACCTGCTTTGATACTATAACTGCCCTTGAATTTTTACTAGATAACATGTTCGTTCGCTATGGAGATTCCGTATATCGTCAGGTTATCGGAATTCCCATGGGGACTAACTGTGCACTACTTATTGCGGACCTGTTTCTGTATTGTGATGAGTTACAATTTATGACGAAAATCAGCAAAGACCCATCGAAACAACATCTGATTCAAAAATTTAATAACAGTTTTAGATATTTAGATGATATATTGGCTCTCAATAATGACGACTTCAGTATGTACACTAAAGAGATTTCTCCTGCCGAACTGACTTTAAATAAAGCTAATACTAAAAATGAACACTGCCCTTTCCTGGATCTTGATATCTTTATCTTTAACGGGAAATTTAATACCAAAATTTATGATAAAAGAGATGATTTTTCATTTCCTATTGTTAATTATCTATTTTTAAATGGTGACGTTCCCTTGTTGCCATCTTATGGTGTTTATATATCTCAACTTGTTCGATTCGCTCGTGTATGTAACAACGTATTTGTTTTCAACGAAAGAAATCTCTGTATTACTGAAAAATTATTACACCAGGGTTTTCGATATCACAAACTAGTCAAAACATTTACTAAATTTCATCATCGGTACAAGGACATCATTCGTAAATATAAATCAACATGCAGACATCTTATACGTTCAGGTATTTCACATCCAATATTTTATGGTAATATTCTTTACAAAGTACAAAAATGTCGGCATTCACCTCAAAAGCTAACCAAACCTTTAAACAGACTTATTCGGAAAGGATATAGTTACGATACTGTTGTCAAGTCATTAAGGATTGCATATTTTGGTATTAATATTGATTCACTCATAGGGTCTTTGCATCGGAAATAAACACATTTATTCTAAAACCAGTTGTTGGCATGATACGGGTTATGTTCTTCTCATATATTTTATGATGGTATGATACTATGTGTACTGTGCGTATTGCTATGTGTTTCTTTTTTCTACATTGGCTAGAGGTATAGGGGGAAGGTTGAGATCTCACAAAACATGTTTAACCACGCCGCATTTTTGCACCTGTCCCAAGTCAGGAGCCTCTGGCCTTTGTTAGTCTTGTATCTTTTTTAATATTAATTCATTTATATGTTTTGGAGTTCAGTGTGACGTCCATTTTCACTGAACTAGTACACACTTTTATTTAGGGGCCAGCTGAAGACCACCTCCGGGTGCGGGATTTTCTCGCTGCATTGAAGACCCATTGGTGGCCTTCGGCTGTTGTCTGCACTTTGGTCGGGTTGTTGTCTCTTTGACATATTCCCCATTTCCATTCTCAATTTTAATAATTATTTCAATTGCGGTACAACAACCGTTTTCATATGAAAAAGAGGAGTTGTATTGCATATCAATGAGATAGCAACCCAATTACAAAAATAGCCATATGACATCTTAAGGGTAACATACAGTCTTCCATAACAGACAAGACATACACTATTATAATAAATGTATACAATTAACCTGTGTACACTGTCAGTGTATTGGCACCAAGGGTGAAACAAAAACCATTATCAAACAAAAAATGACATCATGGCCAGAAAGAAAAACGACGAGAAGACAAAAAACAATTATCAAAGCAATCCGAGACCACTATCAATTTAGAAACATGGGTTTAGATAAAAATAGTTAATGTTTTATTTTAAGATGTATTTAAGCAGAAATCAACTAAACAGTAAAAAATATGTTTCAGATGTACGTTATACTTTACTATGTGTCGACATATCTGTTCCGTCCCCATCAGCTGGAACTCCTGACCTACCTCTTCTGCACATGCTCGTAACTAATATCAACGGAAGTGACATTGCATCTGGAGACATAATCCGATCGTACCGAGGTCCAGCACCCCCTGATTATGTAAACCACACCTATATGTTTTTGTTATATACACAGAGTTCAATGCTCAAAGAAAATGAAACTACATCCTATTTGACACAAGGGTGTTCATCTGGAATAGACGGTCGGTAAGAATTATTTTATATAAAATAGAGAATATGAAGTTATAGTACATGCGTAATAAGGAGCTGTAGACATTTGATATAGGTTTGGTAGCACCATCACCATATATAAAGGAAACATGTCATTCGAAAACCCGATTTGTTGTTCTGTATAGCAAACAAGCTTATAGCAAGCAAAATTGGATTTTAAACGTACATTAACGTTGGCTTTATACGACAGTGTCGTCAACGATATACAAATTTGTGATAAGGTCAGTTTATGGGGAACCACTAGTGGTAGGTCAATTATATATTTGGTATGCAGTAGAATTAGTATTGAAACATTTCATTACTACAGAGATTATTTGTCCCGCCTCTCAGTTATAGGTTATTGATTTTTGCTTAATGTACATGTTAAAGTGTATGAATTAGTAAGTTAAAGGGGAACAATCATTTATGATAAGTCAATGGTGTTTGGTATGCAGGTGTATTGTCATTATGACATCTCATTTTCCATCGAGATTATAAAAGATTTGATCATGTAGTTATTGTTCATTGACTTTGGGTGTCTACATGTTAAAGTTTGTGTATCATGGTCATATTAAGGACAACCACTTATGAAAGGTAAAAAATATTTGGTATTTTGCATTTGTATGAGCATTGCCATGCATGTATCTCATTACAACAGAGAATAAACGTCCCCTTCATCTTCAGTCATGGTTCACTTAGTTTGAATATGATGTATAGGATACAGTGCTGCCATTTTTATATCAAGACTTGCACTTAACTAAACAAAAACTAGCCACTAGAGAACTAGACTTGGTGCAAGTGTTTGACAAATTCTACATTCATTTAGAAATAAAGGACAACTATATTCATGCGTTCAATTATTACCCGTATTGTACTTTTCAGGTGTTTATTCAACGTAACACGCTTTGTTGATGGTTCCAATCTGAATCTTGTTGGTTCCTCGTGGTTTCAAGCAACAACTGATGAATACATCCGCTATACGTATGTTAACGGAGGACAGGATCCGGACAGTGTATGCAAAAATATAAATGGTTACGGTAATCCCTGTCCCGTTGGATCCACAGATATTATCAAGTCTAGTATGTTTTCCGTTCTTTTATTGTGCATACTGGCTTACTTTTCATTCACTAAATGAATTTAGCAATGAAAACACAAAGCAATATAATCCGGACATAAAAGAAAAATACGTACCAGAAATATTCGATCATACTATGTTTGCAAGCTTATACATGTCTTTCGTGTCCGAATTCATTGAATAATGAGGTAATATTGAAAAGAAAATCATAATGAATGGAATAACTACTTACCATTTCATGAAATTATGTTACAAGCCATGTGATCAAACATGCTTGTGCTATTAATTCTACTTTAGGTTTGAAATTCTAATTTATTATCAAAACAAACGACGGACACAAATCCGGTTTTTGTTTTGTTTTTTTTGTTTTGTTGTTTTTTGTTGTTTTTTTTTATTGTTTAAGTGCCACTAAATTTGTATAATCATGTATATGTGCTCGTAGAAATACTTTATAAAATGCAACTAATACAGAATGTAGATAAATGATATTTTTGCTAATCAAATCGCCTGGTTTCATTAGCAACAAACAATACAGGGAGGAACCTTTGCGTCATTGTTGTAGCGCTAAGCGACATTGTTCACAAATATGTGCTCGTAGAAATACTTTATAAAATGCAACTAATACAGAATGTAGATAAATGATATTTTTGCTAATCAAATCGCCTGGTTTCATTAGCAACAAACAATACAGGGAGGAACCTTTGCGTCATTGTTGTAGCGCTAAGCGACATTGTTCACAACTATTCGTGCAATAAAATATATAAAGTTTGTAAAAAAATACAAACCAGTATAATCGGAAAATAGAATTATTACTGACCTCTTGTTTTAATGTAAAGGCTGTCTCTTGCAATTGACATTATCTACGCCTAGAAAGTTAAAGGGACACAGATATTATTTCTGAGAACTCTTTGAACACTTATTGTTGTATGTATTCTATGTGTCACTGTTGTCCTTATATGTATAATTAAAATGTTTGATATGTCATTCATCAGTTCATTTATTTCATTAATTCCACTTTCTGTTTCATCATACTCATTATGACGTTTGACCGAGACTGACGACAGTTCAAAAACTCGCCACTGCACAATTTCAGATACCCGTCACTACACACATGAATGCTTCAGCTAGAATAGAAATATGATTGCACGCACACGGGAAAATAAATGTACGGCTTATATATATATATATATATATATATATATATATATTTTCAAGGCAGCTAAATAAAAGGGCACAACATCACCAAAATCATGACAATAAACGAACAAATGTAACTATAAATATTTCGGATAACAGATATCCTTCATCAATATGAGCACGATATAAAATGAAGCACGCATATAAAATGAATCATGAATATTTATATGATCCATCGCCCCCCAAGATTTATCGTTGACTATTATTCAGTCATATATATATATATATATATATATATATATATATATATATATATATATAGGGTTTAAGTATTTCATTAACTGCTTAATCGCCTTTCTTATTAGTGGATGCTTTAAACCTGACACAATATTTACAGGTATGTTAATTTAGTTTTTTGATAAAGTCTTATTTACAGTTTCCCGATAGAATTTCATTAAGTAAAAGTAAATGAAAATACATTATAGTTTTATCTTCAAATTCTATGATAATATTCGATACGGCTTTTCCGTACATTTTACATAGTTTACTAGTAAAATTCAAAATTACTGAACTACATCTATGAGTTGATTTTTTTGTTGCATTATTAGTTCACGGCGTAATTTTGTAGTGCTTTGACGACTTTATTAGTCCTTCAGTTTTTTATCTCTATTTAGCTTGAGTCATTATAATTAGGTAATGAAATAATGTATTTGTTTTCAAAATTTGTTTATATTGAAATAAATATGTATTTAGCGTTAATAGAAGTGGTTTTAAGTCACTGTCTGATATTTGCCATTAAACGTTAATCTGGTGTACGGTCAGTCAACTGTGACATATAAATCGACAAGTTGTAACATTTAGCTATAAAAGAAATGTGATCAAAGCACGCTGAAATTAAAATACCAACCAACATTTTGACCAGTTGAACATGAATAATAAATACATCGAATATACGTTCTATCGGAGTAGTGTTTAATGAAATACGTCTCTGTTTATACATATTCCCCAAAGACTTACATGAACTTGCGTGACGTCACATGCAGAACAGAAATATTGCTTTCCAATATCATTGCCAATAGAATATTCAATACATTATCAGGATAGATTGTAAAGATTCCCAGATTATCCTAAATAAACTACATTATTGTGTAGCAAAGAAGGATGAAATTGTCTAAATGTTACATTAAGCAGTGCTTGTTTTATAATTCACTGAGTACATACTTTCAACATGTTTAAACATGTCTGTCGTATTTGTTTGTTTTTTTTTCGGTAAATGGTTTTGTTGACAATTAGTCTGTTTCTGATAGTTTTCTTGCCCACATGTTTCTTGACGGGGTCTTTTATATCCAATTAATGTTTTTCTCATTGTTGAGGACAGTACGTTGTCTGTAAAAGAGGGACGAAAGATACCAGAGGGACACTCAAACTCATAGATCGAAAACAAACTGACAACGCCATGGCCAAAAATGAAAAGACAAACAGACAAATAATAGTGCCGATGACACAACATAGAAAACTAAAGACTAAGCAACATGAACCCCAACAAAAACTGGGGTTGATCTCAGGTGCTCCGGAAGGGCAAGCAGATCCTGCTCCACATGTGGAACCCGTCGTGCTGCTTATGTTATTACAAATCTGGTAAAAAGTCTAATTCGGTAGGTCACATTCGTGAATAGGGAAGGGTATTGTAGTTACGACATAAGGAACATATCCGATATCATCTGTGAAACGGTTATTCCATAACGGTCAGCCAACTCGTGATGGCGTCCGTAAAATTTACGAAGGGAATTGGTCATATTCACTTCATTTGCACTGTTTAATTAGTTGTCCTATTGGTAATCAGGCCACAACTCTTTTTAAGACAGAGAGTTAGATACCATAAACATTATAATGTTAATGTATACACAGGCCAGAGTCTGAGCTTGTTTAGCTATATGATATAGCAACTGAATTAACGAAAAAAAAGGTCACTTATTCAAAAACATAAAATGCAAAACATTTATTCAAAAACATAAAATGCAAAACATCTATTCAAAATATAAAAATGCAACAAAAAAAAATATATATAAGAGATTTCACAGATATAATATAAAACAAACCATCATATACATCATATACATGGTAGACAAACATTTTTAAATAAAAACTGTTCTATTTCAAAACATTTGCATCTATACAATGTATGTAGAAATAGATAATTAGATATTTAGAAATTGTGATTAAATAAATATAACAGAATTTATAAGAAGACGTTGATTAGTAAGCGATAATCAAAGCGCGACGTTACTCTCAAGTTTATTATCGTTTCCAAATTCACTTCCATATTTGGAAATGCGATCATCTGTTTCACGTAACAGTGACGATGACAACGTGTTAACCATAAAACAGGGGAATTACATATTAAAGATAAGTTCATAGTATGTCTATGTTATTTTTTATAGTTGAAAATGATTGTTTCAACACGATTCACGTCTATGTATTTAGGTATCTGACAGGTTAACAAAAGTTAATTAGATCAGAGATTATATTCAACATGTTCAATTATAGCTGTTAAACATTTGTATAACCAAGTTTAGAGAAATATTATATAAATAACACATAACTGATAGGGTGATAGAGTAGATTGTAACCCCGATAAAACACTAACACCCTCTCAAGAATGTGTTGTTTAATTTATTAAACTGAATGTTCCTTTAAATTTCAAATTCAAAGTAATAAACTATGACGTCTTTAACATAGCATCCATATCATCCGTATTTAATGAAGCGCAAAATTGATCAAGCGTCTCCGTGAAGGGTAATATAGTATTTGATATGGGATAGCGTAAATAATCTACCTCATATTAACCAATCAAAATCTAGCATTTTGGCATGAAGTATAATAAAAACAAAAATTCATTATTGGAACTGAAGATTCAATTGGGTTTTCGTTTTTGATGTATAGATATATTAATGATTTTAACATTTTGACGAATCCTCCTAAATCCGAACTATATAGTTGTATGTTACAAATGTCAGACCGACAAATATTTACGATACGGAGTTCAAATCTTGCACTCGTAACAAAAATTATTTTTGCATTGCTTTCCTCGAATAAGATTGTGTTTTAATCACAGAAAATGCTGTATATTTCATGTTCATATAATGGTGATATATTTTTACTTACAAACTCTAAATGAAGTTAACTTAAAAAGTTTCAAATAGGTTGTAGCTGTTATTATACTTAATTTAATATAAAGTCAGTTCAGTATCGACATGATCGACGTAATGTTTATTTCGACAACTTCTTATCAAACAAATGAAAAATTGATTGATACTAGTAGCATGTATTATAAAACTAATAACATAGATAAACTAAACATGAGTCCAGAGACAAAACATTGAATATATAAAACTCAAACTCAAAATCGAGATTGGTGACATATACTATATAAGTACATTCATATGATACCAGTAGCATTGGAACAGTGTAAACACCAGTAAGTGAACGCAAAGGCAAACGGAGTAAAGGGTAACCAAAGAGGCAGTCAAAGTAATAAGGCGACGTCGACCGACAACACTGTTTGCTGAACTACAAAAAGGTAAAAAATACTAATCCGCCTTTGCAACTTATCTATGAACTCCAAAAGATCCTTGCATATTTGACAGAGATACTCCAACCAAAACGCTTATATGTATAATGTGCTTTTGAAAAGTAATCATGCGAATCAACTAGTATTGCACTATGATAAAAGACAGCAAGAAATACAACAGTTAAAAGAACAAAAAGCACCAAGTGAATGAAGCGACTGTTATATGCCCAACATCAAATGCTTACCCGTGATTTGACTCCTTGTGTCATGTAGTATTGCCTTATCTTCATTACATTTTATGTTTCATCGTAGTATGTTGAATCGATAAAACTTAATGTTACTAAAGTTTGGTGACACCTGATATGATTTCTGTGTTCAATTTTACCTGGTATGCTTAACAAAAATTTCATGATGACACCTGGCATGATTCCATGTGCTATGGGTTGGAGAGTTTCCATTTTCTATATGTTCTTAGATATAAGAAGATGTGGTATGAGTGCCAATGAGACAACTCTCCATCCAAGTCAAAATTTATAAATGTAAACCATTATAGGTCAAAGTACGGTCTTCAACACGGAGCCTAGGCTCACACCGAACAGTAAGCTATAAAGGGCCCCAAAAATTACTAGTGTAAAACCATTCAAACGGGAAAACCAACGGTCTAATCTATATAAAAACGAAAAACGAGAAACACTTATGAACCACATCAACAAACGACAACTACTGAACATCAGATTGATTACTTATGACTTTATATTTCATAGTTTCATGAAATTGCGTATGGACACCTGGATACATGGAATAACCTTGTCTTGGGAGTTCATAATGGCTAAGCTTTCTGATACCTAATACGACTGCCTGTGTAATGATTTTATGTACGGGCTACCATATGTGACCACCTTTGCTATATATCGTATGTTCATGTTGCCTATGAATCCTGACATCTTATATATTAGTACGGATTTGCTACATTATTGATACATAACCGTAAAACTTAAGGCTACATAAGTTTGCCCATGTTCTCGTAAATCGATTAAGGGAAGACAAATCTAGAAAAAACACAAACTGAGAGACTTGCATTAACTGCAACAGTAGCTTCGACATGGTAAGAGTTTCCTGCTGCGCAGATAAAACCCTCTATGCGAATTCACACTCCGGCAATGACGTACATTTTATGTGTAATTGACAAATGAAGATGAAAAAAATTGATGCATCACCTGTTTACCAGAACAAAATCAAAGTAAGCCACTAATGAAACAGAATCCGGTAACCCTTCTGAAGCCCTGAGATCACCAACAGTTTACCAGAACAAGAGCTTAACTAATGTTTATTGGAGCAGGATCTGCGTACCCTTCCTAAGCACATGAGATCACAACCAGTTTGTTGGTTTGGTTTGCGTTGCTCAGTATTTCGCTTCCTATGTACATGATGTAGTGTTTTGTAAACTTGTTTGCCTTTTTATTTGTCTTTCGTTTTTAAAAATGACTTTGTCAGTTTATTTCGACTAAAATATTTTAATGAACCCTTGGTATATTTCGCCTCTTATCAATAATTATCTAAACATTAATACAAATGATAGGTCCGATACTTTAGTCCAGTAATTGAATATGCAAATAAAAATAACCCTTTATAAATTTTGTACGCCGGATAATCTTGTATGCCCGGACGTATCAAATAGTACTTCCTTTGTTATAGTTTATGCAATTGTGTATTTTCTAAACTCCCTGACATTTGATATGACTCCCTTGGTTATCCATTTAATTAAGTGTGCTAAGGGTTGTAAGGTTTGCTTAAGCCTGAAGTGATCCTTTCTGTCTTGTATAAGTATTACCTAGTATTAAGGTTTTGTGTCTATTGTAAATATGTGCACACGTCATTATCATTGCATTCATCACATGAGTTATCATAAGTTTTGCATTGGTGTTCTAGATCTTATTGTGTAGGTCATGTTTTGTCATTTTTATGCCGCCATCACTTAGGATTAGGATAATGTTCCTAGAAGTACTGTTATTTGCATAATACTTCCGGACAATACCAGAACGAAACTTGAACGCTTTTGGAAATATCGTAATATTTAAACATCTCACTTACACAGACAAGTTACTGATAATACTGACTATCTTGGTTTTTTTCACTTTATCTTCGAAGACTTTTTATAACCGCTAGGTTGATGTAACAGCTGGTGGACATTTTATTTCTGTGGTTAGGGAGAGGACGTTAATAACTTGTGTCCAATCCCTTTTGCTACTTTTGCAAATAAAATATGTTTAAACTAAACTGTGGGTATCACCAGTCAAGTAGTCAAGCGTATACATGGTATATGTAATGTAATAAAAATGATTAAAACTGCCATTTTCTTTAAATATAATGTCAATAAAATATTTTATTCATTCTAAAAACTATGGTTGTTCGTCCTCCAAGAATAGGAGATCTTAGATTGATTTGGAACAACTTTGTAGAATTCTAATTTCAATGCTCTTCATCACTCTAATGATTCGATATTCCAACTTACTGGTTTGATCGAGTACAGTTGGTTAATCTTATGTCGACGTCTTGCTTGTAAAATACTAAGCCTGGTGCACAATATGATAGTAATGGCATGAGACAACTATCAACCAGATAAGCAATTATAATTAACTGTACAACCTTATACAATAAGCAAACCAATCTGGTCTTTGAAGAATTTGTGGACCTTAATACCTTAATTATAGTTATTGAGCCATACTTAAAAAGCTCAAAATTTTGCACAATTGAATTAGGACATTTACTGTTTTTTTTTTCGATATTTTAAAAAACATAAACGAGTAAAAAGTAGATAAAAACAACTTTTAAATGTCGAGCGTCTGACGCGCTTTTTCTGCACTTATCTTCAATTGGAACGCTCAAACCGAAACATTTGAAAGCAAATGTTGTTTAATAACTTAAAACGTGAGTTACATGATCATGAGGGGCCTAAAATAGCCACATTTATGTAAGTTAATCTTTGCCTGATAGAGTTTGAACATTATTGTCCTCATAATTTCTTTTATTTGTCAATGGAAACATTAAATACGCGTGTTAATCAATTTACGAGATAACTGCCGCCTTAATATGTAACGTCAGTACAGGAACACTGATAGGCATATTTAAGAGATAACTGTATTGTATTTGAAGCATTGCGGACGTCCAGCGGTAGTTTTACTGTCGCAAATTTAGTTTACCTGTCGACGCGTAGCAAAGCTTCAAATACAATACAGTTATCTCTATTCTAATGCAAAACAAGTACATAATTCAATTTCAATCATTATGTCAGTGTAAAATTTTCATTAAAGAAAATTCCGCGAAAAGATGTTATTTTCTTTGGCCCCTAAACTAGGTGACGTCATGGGTATGCTTCCGGCGTCAAATGTAAACACCGGGCGTTCTCTGGCTTCTTGGCCGCTTCAGAATGTAATAAAATTTGACAAAAAGAAGATTTCTAGGTGCAACATGTGAGTTTTTTTTGCTTATAATTGTAGAAATTACATGTCAATACATTCTGCAATTCAAAATGTCGGCTTCCTTAGTTACAGACAAGGAGATAGAGAATTTTACGCTTATTGTCATCCAATCAGAACAATTGATACAAAATAATAGCATTAAAATATTCAATCAAACTTTTCTGTCCGACCTTAAGTGGTATAATACATTTTGTCAATTACGCAAATAAAATACACCTGGTCATTTAATGCTAAAAAGAAATGTTTTATTATTTTTGGTTTCTTCTTTTGATTGGTTTCCTTTGTTTAAAACATGCCAAAACAATAAATGTTATTGATAAAATATAAAATGTACAAATGTATAATTAATTGTATTTCATTGTTTTACAGGTGACGTTGGTAATGTTAACATGTTGTGTAATGGTATAACCTAGTGCATTCTTGTAGTATGAAGTAAAAACTACCACAAGAGACATAATAAACAACTAATAAAAAAGTAACAACAAATAAACTCACACTTATATGATTTATTTTGTATGGTCAAACATTTCTACTTTTTGTAAATATAAGTTGTTGTTAATATCAGAATGATGATTTTGCATGTCAAAGTTGTTGAATTAAGGTCAAATCGATACTGACAAATTAATATCACTAGGAGCAAAAAGGTTTGGATATCTCTAAAAATATTAATCAAATGCTTAAAAGGTATTTGGATAATTTCTGTACATTTTATTAGAATACTCTTAACTATTGCAAACAATGTTTACATTGACGTGTATTTAATATAATACAGGGTATTCAATTATCCCTCTGTGACCCTTTTGTTTGACTGGCCGACTAGGTGGTACGATAAATCACAAAAATTCCCCTGCATTTACAGAAACAAGTTAAACCCTTCGAAAATGGTATAAATACACCTGCCAATGACACTGCAATTTATTTTCATAAGGACAAAACCGATGTAAGTAAAATTTTAATATTGTATCTTACACTATTGCTTAAAGTTATTCATGAAAATTCTACGCAATAAATGTTTTTGCAGAGTTACGCTGTATGTACATGTCTTATACGCACAACATTTATGATAATGCTGCCTCTTTCCATATATAGATTTATAATTTCATCGTTTTTTTTTGTCGAAAAATACATTAAATGTAGGTACAGATTTGCCAAAAGTATGATAAGCGCATAAACATACTTTTATGGAATATCCTCCCCTATCAATATCATAAACAGTACCAAATTAACAGCACCAGATGTACATTTCGAAAATCAATGCTCTAGACCAAAATTTTTGAAAATCCAACCCTGAATATAAACATTGAAGAGCTAATAACATTAAGAATGACCTATAGTATAGTGAAATTCAGACAAGGCATAGCAAGGCCTGTTTTATATATTTTGCAATGACATACGCACATTAATTAACTGGGGACATGCACAAATTGCAATGCAGACCTTTACCAAACATCAAAATGTTTATGATGAAAATTATACTGGCAAAATGAAGTCGTAGTTTAAATGTTTCCATTTTGACCAACAAAATTGTATTGACAGTTTTTATTGCTGCTAAAGCTAATATTCCTTTGTTAGTCATATGATCATACAGCGTAGCATGTGATTACAAATAATTATAAACGATAAAAAATCATATTAAAGGCCGTTTTAAGACTTTAATTCCAGGATAACAAAGGATCAAACAAAAAATAATAAGTCGAACAACACCTAAACCATGAAAAAATCTAAGGATTTAGCAATAAATCCTACATAATGTGAGAACAAAAGTTAAATCGAGGGCCCCAGAGAGCGGTTACGGTTACTGTAGAATACATTAGTGAAATATGTTGTATTGAGAGAGAATAAATAGATTCGAGATATTTGTCTATCATTTTCAATCATATTGAATTGAAGAAACCATAATAAACTTTATGCATGCTTTGTAAAGGCATCGTGATACCAAATATCATTAATGACGACACATAATTTTAATCGTCAAACAATATTAACACTTTTGTTTATCTATGTATAAATGATCAATTTCAGTCCACGATGAAGTTCTTCTTTTGTTTGTTTGCTGTTATGTTCATCGTTGGTGCCTGTATGCAGGGTGTGTATCAGTACTGAAATGTTCTTGTCATGACAAACTTATAGTAAAACTAATTTGAAATACTAAACAGGATGACTCTATGAGTCCATTATACAAGTGTACGTCAATTATATAGAATTATAAATGACAGCTAGAATAAGTGAGTAAAGGAGGGAGTCTTTATTTCTTAGACATTTTTTTTCTATTCTATATTTAATATGCCCATTATTATATATTATTCATTTTTTGCACCCCTTTGTTTTCTATTCGTTATGGTTATGACGTTTTGTTCTCTATTCTTTTTTTTTTTTTTTTGAACATCTTCTCTTATCTTGGTCCATAAAATATATTCTATGAACCCCATCCAGACCCTCATAAGTATGTTTTGCATTTCATATAAACAAGAATAAGTCAAGCAAAAATGATTGTCAATGTTGAACAAATGACTTGCCATCGATGGCATGGAAGGAAACAATTAATGTTCGATATGATATTATGTCTTTCTATCATTCAATAATTTAGAGGCAACAGACACTTCCTTTAGTGTATAATGAAATTGTTTAAATACCAGTAGACTACAAGTTGCCGTATAAAAACAAATGTAGAGCAACAACTCGACACTTCACGAATTGTGATGAACTGCAAACTAGATATCGGTCGATCACTTAAACAAATCAAACAACAGTGGATTTAACACCGAAATAGTGCGGAAATACATTATTAAAAGACAATTTTCTACGGTTTGAAAATTATATGAAAAAAGATGTATATGACCTAGCTAAGAGATAAATCAAAATATTGTCGCGTAGATCGTGACAATAGCGTTATCATTTTAACTGGCCGAACAGAGGCAAAACAGTTCCGAAAGAAAATGTAGTACAGAAAAACGATTTTTTTAAAATGTTAAATACTTGAAATATGATAGTGATGTGAAATAAAATTTGTCAATTGTTTTTACTTGATATAGCTGCTTCTGCTCGTTATTGGAATAACAATCCTTGCTGGGTAAGTTAATTTAATTCTTAGATAGAAATGTGTATCAAATTGTATGAATTTGGCCTCCCAACGAATGAACTTTGGCGTACCTATGAGGAGTTGTCCACGAATACTTGTCAAGTACACTAAAATCGGTATCCAACATTTCATTTCATTCATATGTTTTATATCAATATGATGCAACAGTGAGTCGTTAATGTGAAAGCAAAAATCAACTCAGTTATATAGACGATTGAACTTTAAAAAACAGATCTTCGCATACCTCATTTCGTATGTATTGTTCGAATAAATTGTGTGATAAAAATGTGTAATTTTTTTCATTTCACTCTGCGGTAACATTAGAATAGAATAAAGACATGTATACCGTTTTATATATTTTAGGAACCTTTCTGATAATGTTTAACGCGTATTTCTAATGAAATCGAAAAAAAAAAAAAAGAAATATCAATTATACGCTTCATTCTCATTTACAACGAAATATTTTACAATACATTTTTTTTTAATCTTTTTTCATTATCAGTAAGAGCATTAACATTAATATGGCAACACACATATCTTGTTCACTGTCTTTTTGCAATTGTAGCCAAACCCATGTCCATATTGGAAAACATGTATACCAAACAACTGGGGATGGAGACGTTATAAATGTGTTAGTTATGGACCGTACTGTAAGTATTTTTGCAATACAAAATAACACAATATGGAAACCGATAAGAATGTGCTAGACACTGTCTTGCTTCTGGTAGTGATTTGTATTGCATTTTATTTTTAATGAAATACCGTGCTATCCTGACTACTATCGAAATCAATATAAACAAAAGACAGACTGAATTCACGTTACTCATTCTAGACACGAAAGCATTTTCAATTGATGCTTGTGGAAAAACAAATTAGCTGTTGACAATTAAAAAGACTTTACACATAATTTTAACGATTTATTTAATAGAAACTTTTGATAATTTTTACATGACGAAGATTTTCATCCGTTTGGGAGTGAATTGGTCCAGTTTACACATAAGAAAACTTCTGAAGAAATGAGTTTCATCCTATTAATACCCTGGAGAACGTTCGTCATGATTGAGCGTTATATTGTACAGTAAAGTTTGACGGGTGTTGAACATAACACTATGAAGACATATCAGTACAAAAACGTTTACGCTCGCAATTTCTGTTTCTGTTTATTTTTGTTTTTGTTTTATTCAATTACAATTTTCTTTCAGACTGAACACGGTGCACAGATCTAAGTCTTTATCAAGAAATAAAATCTATATCTTTAAACTTGTGTTTGATTATTAAAAACAAAATATTTTAATCAATTAAAATATCCACAAATAGGTTGGTACACTTTACCTGTTATTACCAACCATTCCCCCTGGTAATTTATTGTCATTACATTTTGGAGCAAACCTAGGCTCTAGCTTTATTTTGTGTGTCGTCTTGTTGTTTCGAAATTGATGTATACCCTACGTCTCCATTTAGTCAATAGATAATAAGGAAAGAGACAGCCCTGTCAATTAAAATATTAAAAACAACATGGAAGATCGCAATTCAACATGTAACATTTTTCTTTGAAAGGTTTTTATGACATATCTGAATATACAAAGGAAAATCAGTAGTTTTGTTTACAAACACATCTTGTGGGTGTTTTATAATAGTATGTGCCAAAATAATATAATACAACGGAAGAGGAAAAGGAACAAACAGAGGAAGGAAAGACAGCTATAAAACTCCGTTACAAACTACAAAAGAGACACACAATAACAAATACTACTGCATATGTCAATTAGACCCAGCAGTGAGCACTGAAAATACTAAATCGCATAAAACTGGTCGTGATCAAGTGCTCTATCATATTAGAAACATTATGTTATATTATATACTGAAAATACATGCATGCACATCACGTTCACTATGTTCAAATGACATTATGGAAAACAAAAACAATAGTAAACAAAGTTGACCTTTGAACTAGCTGTCAGTATCTGCGAGTAGTTGTCTTTTTTGTTGTATGGATGTGTAAATACCCTGCCTCGTCTGGTCTGTGGTTTTGTTAAATGTCTTTCTGCTTGGTATCGATTTGATTAGTTAAGCCCTTTTCAACTGATTTTTATAATTTGTTCTTATGTTGTACTGTTACACTACTATCCCAGGTAAGGGGAGGGTTTGGCGCCAACAAACTAGTTTAACCAAGTCACATTCTGTATGTGACTGTCCCGAGTCAGGAACCTGTAATCCAGTGGTTGTCGTTTGTTGCTGTATATCATATTTGTTTTTCGAATTGTTTTGTACATAAATCAGGCCGATAGTTTCCTCGTTTGAATTGTTTACTTTTGTCATTTTGTCCCTTTTATAGCTGACATTGCGATATTGGTTTTGCTCATTGTTGAAGGCCGTACGTTGACTTATAATTGTTAACTTCCATGTCATCTGGTCTCTGGTGGAGAGTTGTCATTGTCAATCATACCATATTTTTATTAATCTTTAATGGATTCGGCTATTCTTTTAGCCATTCACACACAAACGAAAATATCATGCTCATAGCAAAACACTGTTTGTTTTTTTTTTTTCAACTTTATTTTCTCGAAAATAAACAATTTCAAATGACCATTCAATTCAGTCCATGAAACTATGAAGATTAAATAAAGATATAGTTTTCACAGTGGTTATTGATATTATAAATTAAGTCATTAAAACAATTGAAAAAAATGTAGGAGACAGGATCAAATTTGTTTCTTAAAAGAAGTTTGTAATGTCGGACGATTCTCTTAACTAAGTATAACTGTACGTTTTTTTTTCTATGTTCTTTTGATATTTTACCCATTAAAATTGGAAATGATAGTGAGAACTGAATATGAAAAAGAAGTGGAGCTCCTCCACATGTATTAAGACTGAAGCCAGAGGTTGTCTGTGTATCTATCGTCCTCTCCTTCACCCACATCGTCCTCTCATTTGCTCCGTTAATTTCGTCTCACGAAATTTAGACGTGCGCAGAACTTATCAGCGACGTCATAAGATATGCGGAGAAGTCCCAATGTGTGAGAAGACGTTGCCAAGCTTATTTTCATCATGAATAACATTGTCCAAGGGCGGGAAAAGACGAAAATAATTCGATAAACTGTTGGTTTTTCTGGGTATAAATATTACAAAATACCAGCCGCTCGACACAATGCGAACCCGCAAAACTCACTCACCAAACAATGTTCACATTATCAATCATATGGCTCGCGGCTGATGTTAAATGATATCAATGCATAGAAAATCTGATCGTCTATACATATCTAAGAGCTTTTGACCTTCAAATACATTTGTAGTTAAAGCTTTTTACAAATTAATTCAAACTTGTCTATACTTTGAAAGAAGTATCGCTTGCAATATGCCACAGATATTTGTCTAGTAATACAGACCTTTGGATGCCGTTTATGGTTGTTGGGTTTAGTAACTGTCTGTTTTATCTTTGTTTTATCTTTTAATGTATTCATACCAGTCTATATATCATGATGCAGTCGTTAACAAAAAAAAAAAAAAAAACTGTGAGACATTCAACATGCATGAATCGTTTCATAATTATCATGTCGGGGCCTTTAATAGCAGACTATACGGTATGGGTTTTTCTCAATGTTGAAGGTCGTACGGTTGTCTATAATTGCTTACATCCACTTTATTTGACCTTTGGTTGATAGTTGGCAATCATACCTTATTTCCTTATTTTTATATATGTGTAACAACTGAACCTAAAAACAGACCACAAGCAGGTGACTGAACATGTGAATTCAATTACTGCGTTTATTTTCTACGAAGAACTTATCAATGTATCATTTTATATTAAAGACATAATACGGCTGGATTTGTTATCATGTGTAGTACCTTTCTAGTGTTTTGGTCGTTGTAAGATAACTAAAACTCAGTCAAACCCTTACAATAGACCACTTTCGAGTTCGTTGCATTTCCGTCAAAACCTTTGGTTTTAGTGAACATCATTCGTTCGTTTAGGGGCATCGTCACTTCCTTCCCATGTTGAGCAATCGATTGAAAAATATGATGCTATATTCATGATATTGCACGAATTATTCGGCAAATACAATTCTTATAATTGATAATCAGCACTGCTTTCATTAGGGAATTGTGATTAAGTACCTATGGAACAAACAGTATTTCTAGTTTATCCTGTATAATGACGATCACGAAGACACTTGATGAACTTGAATAGTGCAGAGATACACAGGCGATCCCCTCTATCTTGTAAATTACGTCATAAAGGCGCGCATAATTGACGAACTTTTCCGGTGAAGGACATAACTCGAAAGTGTTCTATTATCCTCTTTTTTTTATACCCCACTTTAAAAAGTGGGGGTATACTGTTTTACCTCTGTCTGTCCGTCAGTCCGTCCGTCCGTCCCATGAATATTTTTCGTTGCATCTTTCTCAGGAACTACATCATAAGGATTTTTGAAATTTGGTTTCAGGGTTTATATAAGTCAGCTATACCGTGTGATGCGTTTTCAGATTCATCACTCAACAACTTCCTGTTTACCGAAATATTTGGGCGGGGGTATCATCAGTGAGCAGTAGTTCACAGTTTCACTTGTTGTATTATACATATAAAGTGTAGCTTTTTGTTTATTCATTGTTAGTATATTTGGTATAATTTAGTATGCATTCTCAACCTCACACATCACCGTTGAAAACCAGTAAATTATCAAATTATCTAATCATTGACAACAATTTATCTGTTCAATAACATTGTGGTCAGGGAATCCCTCCTATCTTCAAATAAGTTCACTGTCGAATCGAATGAGCGTCGATCCTGAAGCCCGACAAGAAAGCACGATGATCAGGAAAAATCGGACATTGATGGTACTTCATGATTTCAGGTAATCTGGAGAGGTTAAAATAGTAATTTGAGAACACATCCCTCTCTTCTTTTAATCAATTAAAGGACTGATTGATGCCTGCTTAACGTACAGCAGCAAATATTACATGTATATTCAGGACTATACTTGTAAATGAGATATTAATGCACCCAGTTTGTATTAAATCAAAATGTAGAATTTTAAGTTAGCTGGGGTGTCGATATGTTCGGTGAAAGATTCATCTTAAACTTTTGTAAAGGCTTCTGGGTCAATGTACTTTAAAATTACTATTCAAAATCTGGGGGTCACGTGTCTTGTTTTTTCGTTAAAATTCAATGAAATTAACGAAATCAGTTACATTATATGGCTTATATAGGGTAAACCTATTTTTCCTTATTGATTAAACATTACACGATAGAATTGGTTAAAATTCAATTATTTAAAAATATTCCCGAGATATATTAGATAAAAACAGGGGTCATAGGCCGCATATTTTTGAAAAATAAAAAAAAAAAAAAGCCAAATTAACCTATCAAATTCAATAATTATCTGTCCTTGATTTTAAAAGGATTTGTTTTCTAAAAATTTTAAATACACTTAACGACACTTAATTTTGTGATAGTTTGATCTTTAAATTTCAAGTTTCAGATGTTTCTGTTGTATATTGAATGATACATAGTAAAATATAATTAAACCAAAAAAGTCATTTTGCAACATGCCCAGAAAGGATGCTCAGAAAAAGACACCTGATCTGTTTAGAAGTGCAAAGGTTACAGCATAATAGAAGACATATCACCTAAACAAATTCTGTATTCCGTTACAAATCTGATGCGTTTTAGCACTTACTAGAAATGTAGCGTGTTCGACAGAGTATAATAGGCATTGACTGAACCCACGACCTTAGAGCTGTTGAATGCATATGATGTCAAAATTTGAATTATAATAACCTAACCGTTAACAGAAACAAAATTGGTCAAAAAATCATCACCAGACATATATACCGTTATCATTTACTTTGGCATAAGAAATGACAAGGATTTTTTACACGTGTAACAGCAATGGTAGGTAGAATAGGAGGAAAAGTATATCATAACATTTATAGAATACTTATATAAATCGAAATGGATAATTTAGGTATCATTTACCGTTGGAATTTCATTTGCATCGTTGAGTAGAGTCATCATGGAAGAGTTTTGATCTGAATAAATCTAATCTTTTCTCAATAATAAGTGCCTACAGTAGGAAGATCTAGTTCATACATTATATTACCATTAATAATGGAGATGTGGAGGTTATGTCAATGAGACAGCAACCAAATTACAACATCACAAGACATCAAGAAAGATAAATGTATCCTTGAAGTTCATCAAAGAAACAGTTATCACCCATTTATGTAATATGTTGTTTTCGGAGTACTAAATTGTATTTTCTCTCTTATATGTTTACCATTTTATAATGTTTCAGCTTTGAAAAAGAAGAATATAAGTTTTATACCAGATGATGTTGACTTGTCCATGTCAATATACATCAATCTTACACTACAGCTTTAAAGTTTGAATCATGTTGCACAAGTTATAGATATCAGTAAGTACATATATCAAGGGTCTAGGAGTATCCCTAGTTTTCAATATGTAAAGTTACAATCAAATAAATCATCATGGCGTCCTGTGATGCTTATAAGATGAATTTTATAATATGTTCAACTAGTTGCCCTTTTCAAACATGTCAAAAAATACATGATAAAAGTACACTAAAACAACACTTTAGTAGTCATTTGAGATCTAATAGCTTTTTGATATGATTCTGTGTTTATATTTATTGTCAGATGTTAAGATATTCTGTAATACTGAAACAATGAAATCAATCGTGTATCTCTTTTTTTTTTTGTGTATCTCTAAAATTTTGATCTTCAGAAACGGATCGAGATAGAATGAAAAAGGATAGAAGTAAGTACTCCTAAAACATGTAAAAAAACGTCTTTAAAGATACCATGCATTTAATTTGGTACGTCAAACGCGCGTTTCGTCTTAAGTAAGGAATGACTTCAAAGACTGTTATTTTTCAATCTGATTTATTTGTATTCATATTTCCTATTTGGTGTCAGAAAAGTTGTGGTTTCTGTTGAAATAATTGTCAATTTTACGCTAATCAGAGCAGGTTAAATGCTGTATTTTTGTTGATGAAATCCTCATTTGATTTAAATATGACAAACTAGCGCAGTAATAAATAATGGATGGATATCTAAACCCATTAACATTCAACGTGGAATCCGACAAGTATGTCAGTGCAGTGCGATAATTTTTGTTATCGCAGTAGAGATATTAGCCTGTAAGATAAGACAAGACCATAACATTAAAGGCTTTCAAATTAAGATAGATGGGAAAACACATTCATTAAAAATCAGCCAACTTGCAGATGACACAACAATTTTTTCTAAAAACACAAAAAGACATTTCAAAAGTTTTAAATATGATTGAAATTTTTGACACATTATCAGGGCTTAAATTAAACAGATCAAAACAGAAGGCATTTGGTTGGGAAAACATAAACACTGTAAAGAAAAATACGAAAACATCAACTTTACAGACAAACCAGTGAAATGTTTAGGAGTTTTTTTTTTTTGGTTGTAAAAAAAAAGTGTGTCAAAAACTCAA
The DNA here is from genome assembly GCA_017311375.1 of Mytilus coruscus. NCBI lineage: Eukaryota > Metazoa > Mollusca > Bivalvia > Mytilida > Mytilidae > Mytilus > Mytilus coruscus. Next base: position 74,572,147 of record CM029598.1, on the reverse strand, counting down.
TGCTGAAAAACAATTAGAAAAATCTGAGAAGATAATTAAAAACTGGGAGAAAAGAAATCTAACATTGTTGGGAAAAATAACAATTATCAAATCACTGATTCTACTCAATATTACTTTTTTAGCATCTGTTTCACACATAGAAAGAGAATACATCGATAAATTTTAAAAAATTATTTATAATTTTTTATTGAAAAGCAAAACAGAAAAAGTTAAACGTAAAGTATTAAGCTATGAATTGCTAGATGGTGGTCTGAAAATGATTAACATAGATAAATACATAGAATCTATCAAAATTGGGTGGATTAAAAGATTAATATATGGAGATTTAGCCAACTGGAAAGTTATACCATTATTTTATTTTGATAAATTTGGCAAGAACTTCCTTATCTTTCATATGAACATTGATGGTATTAACTCAATTCCAGGTTTAAATAAGCTGCCATAATTTTATTTGAATGTAGTAAAAGCATGGGTAAAAAACAAAAAAATAGGGCAACCAAAAAACTTTAGATCCATTCGTCAACAAGTAATTTGGGGAAATCAATTCATCAAGATAAAAAAACAAAGCCTTTTATTTCAAAACTGGATAAATAGCAATATCATCTATGTAAACGACATTATAGATGAAAATGGTAACATATTGGAGAAACATATTTTACAAAAGCTCAAGATTAAATATAATTGGATGTCAGAATTTTCTTAATTGAAGAAAGCTTTTCCAAAAGAATGGCTAAATATTTTACAACAAGAAAATTCAAAGAAAACTAAAGTAAAACAAATTATGTTTTATACATTAAGAAAAATTGTAATTATATAAAAACATTAGAAAATTTAGACACTAAAAAATTTATAACATATTTATTCAGAATGAGATTGAAATGCCTGTTGGTTTTAACCGATGGAAAACAGTGTTAAACATTGAGTATATTAAGAGTTCAACATGTAATATATTAAAATTTGTTCATCATTATTTGAAAGAAAATAAGTATAAAGTGTTTCGTTGGAAATTGTTACACTTTATTCTACCTTGTAAAGCTTTATTAAAACAGTGGAATATCTGCAATACTTCAAATTGCTATTATTGCAATATCACTGAGGATTATGATCATATGTTTTTGAAATGTCACTTTCTTGATGACTTCTTCAGTAAAATAAAAAGTCTTCTTGAAAAACTGAATATTGATAATAATATTCTAACATTGAAGAATTTATTATTCGGTTATAAAATTAATGATGAACAATATTATGAAATCAATTATTTGATGACATTAATAATGTTTTGTATATATAAAGCTAATTACATGTCTGAACAGAAAACAGAACCTATAATTGTGTATGCTGTATTTAAAGCAGAATGTATGTATTGTTACAAACTGCAGGCAAAATGTAAGAATACAAAATATAAATGTATTCTAGATAAAACCGCCAAATTGTTAAAATAATTTCTTTGTTTGAGAAGAATATTATCTAGCAAAAATAAATGGATGAATAAATTAATAAAGAGATAAATTTTACAAATTACACATCTGGAACTGATTAAGTAGTATAAATTTTACCTTTCACCGCTACATGTGATGATTAATAACGAGACTATTTACCGTTTCAATAAGAAGATTAAAAAATGAAATATTTATTTTTTCTTAATCTTCCTTATACTACAGATAATTTTTGATTCAGACTTACCTGTGAATATGCTATATCACATATGTTTCTTCATTTCTTAAGTCATGGCCGGTGTGACAACTTTGTTTCAAAACCAGCAAGATATTTAATAGAAAAACAATTCACACGTTTATGGAGCAAATATGAAAAATGTCCGGAAACAACACTCAAAATAAATTATTGCTAGATGATATATATAGTAAATTGTTAAACAAATAAGTCTCATTGATATATACTTGTTTATTTCATTGCTGATAATTTTATAAACTAGCTGTTAAATTAAAACTAATGTTAATTTAACATAATGATGCTTACCAGAAAACAACCCTGGATTTCTGGTATTAACAAACAGGGACTCTTCACTGGAATACTGGACTACTGAAGTACATTGTTAACAGCAGAAAGTGCAATTTGTTGTTGTTGAATAAAAAAAAAAAAACAAAAACAAACAAACTAGCTTTATTCCTGTTGTTTTGTTGTGGTTACATATCTGTTTACCCCGTAGTCTTTTATTTACTCAGAATTATGATTTAAACATGTCAGTCATGTACAGGATAAAAGAACACAAGAAATTTGTATGCAGACAGATAATTAAATGTACATTACAAACTAAAATAATGAACCTGAATACGATTTCTTATACTAGTAGGCAAGTTATAACGAAATACACAGGATATTGTAAACTCAAAAAATTTAATACCTCCAAAATAAAATTAGTTGAATATTCAAAATTGTCTGACATTTTTTAGGGAGCATACAGCAAAACTGAATCCCATTGGAGATAGCTATATTAATCCAGCACAAGTGAGCCAACGTTAACTATGACACTTCAGAGAGAGGACTTACTCTACATACCATTAAGGAAAACGGGTACAATTTTAATTGGTTAAATTATTTAAAAAAAATTTTAATTGCTACATGTCTTACAGCAAAGTCAAATTTCATCATATATTTGTTTACAATATTGTCGTAGTTCTTCTAATTAAACTGCTTTTTCTATTCTAATTTAATGATTATTTTTTATCTGACAACTTTATAATAAAATGTTTATTTTGCAAGCTAGCCAGTGTATTTTAACCTGTCCCCGACAGTTGTATTATCTCCGATTTTGCCGGTCGTTAGGAATTATAAAGGTAAAACTTTTTATTTGTTTAAAGATCACCAATCATACGAGTATACTGAACGCCTCTATTTGCACACTGATTAAATACCTTGTCGTCAATACAACTTTACTAGTAACAATCAATCATTTTCTGATCAGGTTTATTTTGTTGTGTTGTATCAATAGTATCCATTGAAGAGGGTCTGGATTGGGGGTCGTTCATTTCTGTATTCTTTAATTTTTTAGGCCATTTTCTCTATTCTAAATACTTTTTGCTTATGTTTCTCTATTCTTTATATTTTAGCACCGCATTATTCTCTATTCTTTATATTTCTTGCCCATTATTCTCTATGCTCTTTTCTGTAAACCCCCATCCACACCCTCATAGAATAATCAATAACAAGAATAAGGAACCAGACTTTACAAAACTGAGCAAATAAGCTTACAAAAGTCTCATAATTTTAAAAGTAAAATTATAATGAATTGGAAGTTTTTTCAAAGGAGCTTAATGAATCAAGCGCAAAGCCTTGTAAAAGTAAACATTGAAACAACCAAATCTTTAATCTTAATACCATTTAATAATTATTTAAAACCGACATCTGTACATTATACGAACACAGTCGTACAGCGGCCTTAACCATATGAAAAAGGGGAGATGTGTTGCATATCAATGAGATAGCAACCCAATTACAAAAAAGCCTCATGACATCTAAAGGGTAACATACAGTCTTCCAAAACAGACAGACATACACTTATAATACATGTATACGATTAATCTTTATTGTGTACACTGTCAACATATACACTGTCAGTGTATAGGCATATGTGCACATGTAGTAGATTTTATAAAGAAACACAATTAGAGGGAAAGGGTACCAAGAGTGAAATTAAAAACTATAATCGAACAAAAAAGACGACATCATGGCTTCATAGAAAAACGACGAAAAGATCAACAACAATTCACAGAGCATTCCGAAGACTATTTCATTTTCAGCAACAGGTGCTTCGATAACATATATTTAATGTTTTTTAAAGATTTATTCAAGCTGAAAAAAAATTAATAGTCAAAATTATGTTTTAGATATACTTTAAACCTTGCTACATATATGTGTCGACATATCTGTTCCATTCCCAACAAGAGGAACTCCTGACTAACCTCTTCTGCACATGCTCGTAATTAATATCAACGGAAGTGACGTTCAATCTGAAGATATTATCCGACCATACCTAGGTCCAGCATCCCCTAATAATGTAAACCACATCTACATCTTTTTGTTATATACACAGAGTGCAATGCTCAAGGAAAATGAAACTGCATCCTATTTTACACAAGGCTGTTTCTCTGGAATAGATGGTCGGTAAGAATTATTTTTCTAACCTCAAGAGAATAGAGAATATGAAGTTATAGTTCTAGCATCATAATGAGCTGTAATTAATTTATATGCGTTAGCTAGCAACTTCACAGTATATAAGAATAACAAATCAAGTTAAAAACAAACGTTTGATTTCAAAAATAAAACATGCTGTGGTGAATTATAAACATTAAATGTATTTCTCCACACTACCATTGGCTTATTCATATAGTTTGTTCAGTAAAAAATATTTTTATAGTGTTTTATCACTACTATTTTTCAGATATTTTTGCTTTAAAATATAAGAATTATCTTAGTAGTACTATGCTTGATTGTTTGCAATATCTCCAATAGAAATATAGATGAACATTTCTGAAACAACATTGTTTGTAGTGAAGTGTTCTATATCCAGAAAAGGGGATGCTTTATCTATCTCAGATGCTTGTCTATCAAAAAAATGAAATCGATTAAAGAGTTACTCTTCGTGTACGTAAATTCGATTCCTATTAACTTTTTATGTCTAAGTAAAACATTTATGATAATGACCTTTTAAACTTTGAATTAAGTTTTAAATTTGTACAACTATTACCAAATGTGAAATGCATCAAAATAAGATTCACACGACGATTAATTGTATAGAAAACAAGCTTATAGCAAGCCAAATTTATCTAGTGTTTTGTTGTCTTATCTTCGTCTTTTGTTTTGTGCAATGACTTTGTCTGTTATTCTCGACTAATGAATTTGAATAAACCCTTGGTATATAACGCTTATATTTAAATACTTATCTTTACGTTAATACAAATACTTCAAACATATGGGATATAGGTGAGATACTTTGTCGGAGTGAAATATATGTCGCAATTAAATATGAAACTGAATATAACAATTAATAAATTTGCAACGCCGGAAAAGCTTCAAAGAGTGTTTGGACCATTTTTACTTCAATCATAGTAATTACACCATATTTAACTGAGCTAAACATTTCGGACCATTGACTTCGGACATTTAATAAATATAAAAAAAAAAATGCATAAAAAATGAATAAAAGATGGAAAACACTTTTTAATTTTTTTTTCGTCTGAAGCGCTTTTACTGGAAGAGTCTTCATCTGGAACGATCAATCAAACAATTTAAAGCCAATGATTTGAAAATCGGTAAACTTCTGTCGCCTTAATATGTAATATCAATACAGATGCACTGATAGGAATATTATTCAATCAAACTGTTTCGTCGAACCTAAAATGGTACAATACACTTTGTCATTTACGCAAATATGATATACCTGGTCATTTGACGATAAAGAAAACATATTTTTTCTTCTTTTGATTGGGTTTCTTTGTTTAAAACATGCAAAAAAATAAATGTCATTGATGAAATATAAAATGTACAAAATTAATGTATAATTAATTGTATTTCGTTGTATTACAGGTGACGTTGGTAATGTTCTCGTGACGTGTAATGGTATAACCTAGTGCAATCTTGTAGTATGTAACAAAAACTACTACACGAGACATAACAAACAACTATTAAACAAGTAACAACAAATAAACTCACACTTATATGATTTATTTTGTATGGTCAAACATTTCTGCTTTTTGTAAATATAGATTGTTGTTAATGTCAGAATGATGATTTTGCATGTCAAAGTTGTTGAATTAAGGTCAAATCGATACTGACAAATTAATATCACTAGGAGCAAAAGGGATCTTGAATATCAATACAAATATTAATTAAATGCTTAAAAGGTATTTGGATAATATCTGTACATCTTACATGTTTTATCAGAATATACTTAACTATTTCAAAAAATGTTTTATTTATCACATTGACGTGTATTTATTAGATTACGATGTTTTTCATTATCCTTCGAGAGCCCTATTGTTTGTCTGGCCGACTAGGTGGTAGCATAAATCACAAAAAATCCCTCTGAGTTTACAGAAATAAGTCAAACCCTTGGACAATGGTATAAATACTCCTGCCAATGACCCTGCAATTTATTTTCTTAAGGACAAACCCGATAACGATGTAAGTAAAATCTTATAATTATTTCTTATACTTTTCTTTAGCTTTACCAAACAATGTTTGCTTTTTGAATATTTGTACGTATGACATTTATTTATAGAGTTTCACTGCATGTACATATCTGATACGCATACCTTTTATATAACTTAATCTTTCCACATACTGATTCATTATTCAATTTATTTGTCAAGGTCTAATATGTTAAGAAAATACATTCCATATGATTACATGCTTCAAAAATATTGATACGCATAACAACATCCTTTTGTTGAATAACATCCGATTGCAATAATATTTCGGTACCAAATTCACATCACCAAATGCAAATTTTGATAAATAACGTCGACACGAACACTATGAAAATCCACACCCTAAAACAAAGGTCGAAAAGCAAATAAACAAATAAGGACGCCAAGTCTGAACCATGAATAGCTGGGTCGATGTCATATTTTTAGGAATGAACTACTTTCATAGAGTAATGGGGACATAAAACAATGCAGACCTATAAAAAACACTTACATTTAATGAAAACTTACCTGGTGAAATGAAACCGTATTTATAATGCTTCAATTTTGAAAAAAAAACGTTGTATCGACAGTATATATTGTTGCTAAAGCTAAGATTCCTCTGTTAGTTATAACGCTATACAATGTGTATGTAGCAACAACAATTTTCTAATCATGACAAATTATTAAATATTGGTAAACCCTTTTAAATTCGTATTAAATTTATATAATTATGTAAAACAGTTGAAGATAACAAAAGTTCGAACTGAATATGACATGTCGACAAACACATAAACCATTCCAAAAAAAGACAAACAAAAAGTTCAGTTTTAGCAATAAATCCCAGAGCTTTTACTGCTACTACAGTATACTTAAAACGTAAGTATTATTGGTGAAATATGTTGTATAAAAGAGATTGAATAGATTTTAGTTTTTCATAATTGAACAAATCAAAATTGAGAAAACTTAATAAAACTATAGCTGCATGTTTTGTAAAAGACAGTGTATAGTAAAAATTTATTAATGACGTACAACACATACTTCTCATCGTAACAATATTTACACTTTAGTTTATACATGCATAAATGATCAATTTCAGTCCACGATGAAGTTCTTTTTATGTTTGTTTGCTGTTATGTTCATCGTTGGTGCTTGTATGCAGGGTGGGTATTACTAATGAAATTTTCTTTACATGACAAACTTATTTTAAAACTTAAACGAAATTATAAACATTATAACAATATACAATATATAAGCCTTCGTAATGGCAGTACAGTCAAACCTTTAAAGGTAACCTCTTTTAAGCGAAAATCTGTCTTGTAAAGTTTCCTCTCCACTGTAGTGATAACTACGCATTGTGAACCTTATTTCAAATGTCACACAGCTCTCTTATTAGGTAGGTTTTACATGATCCTAAGAGTAACCGTTATATACAGGTTTAACTGTAAGAATGTTTTGATATCATGTTAACGATAAAAGTCAAATAAAATAGTTTTCAAATTGAACGAATGACTTACGAAGGATATGGAAGGAAACAATTAATATTTGTTGGATATGCTTTAATGTTGTTTTCTATAATACGGGGAGATAACTCTGTAAAAATCAGCTGAACGTTTTAATCACGTTCTATTGTTAAGGAAATATTAAGCTTCTCAATGATCAAAATTAGTGTTTATCAAACTACTATATATACAATGAAATTTTCGCGATAAAGTGTGTGGTTCAAGTTTTTCGAAATTTTTATATTTTGTCAAAGGGTCAAAGTAAATATGTTGTCAAAGTTTTAGGAAAATTAAATGAGCCAAATTAATTTTAGTCAAGGTATTCGGTACCACCTTAACTACAATTTGCCGTTTTAGAAACAAATTGAGAGCGACAACTCTACACATTACGCATTGTGGTGAACTGTTAGAGTTCAGTCAATCACTTAAACAAATCCAATAAAAGTGCATTAAATACCGTTATAGGTCGGGAAATAAAAGTATTATATTATTTATAGTTACGGTTTTTAAAATATAGGAAAATAAGATGTGGTATGATTGCCAACGTGATAACTATCCACCAATGTAACAAAGATATAAACAACATAACGCAAAGCCTTTAACATGGCTATTTATATCATAAATCAATAGGAAAAAACATTATTGAGGTCAATATTGTGATGTAGCCATGAGATAAAGAGCAACAAATTTAATAGTCCAGTCAGAAGCAAAAAAGTCACGAAAAAAAATGTAGCATCAAAACTTATTTCTTCAAATATTAAATGCTTAAAATAAGCATGTGCTGTGAAGTAAAATGTGTTAATTGTTTTTACTTGATATAGCTGCCACTGCTCGTTATTGGAATAACAATCCTTGCTGGGTAAGTTAATTTGCTGCTTTGATAGATATGTGCACCAACTTTTATTAATGTTTAATGAATTCGGCCTTCCAAACTATTTGATTGAGGAATTTTCAACGACCACTTGTCGGTATCCAACATATTCTTGTAATCATATATTACGTTTGTATATTCAGTTGGACTGTGTTATATCAATATGATACATCAGTGGGTAATTAATGGGACATTTATCATTTGTTTATCTATTTTTATAATGAAATGAACATAACACCAAAAAGATGTTTTGATTAAACTCTACGGCAGTTGAATAGAAGATAAACGAAAATCATGGCTTTTGATATATTTTCAGCACCATTCTAAATATGTTTAACGCATATTTTCTTTTATCGCATCTAATGAAATTAAGAAAAGAGACACCAATAATACGCTTCATCGCTTTAACGAATGTTTAAAAAGCAATTTAGCGATCGTTTTTCATTGTCATTGTTAACAGAAAATAACGTCTGTGCTGTCTTTTTGCAATTGTAGCCAAACCCATGTCCATATTGGAAAAGATGTATACCAACCAACTGGGGATGGAGACGTTACAAATGTGTTAGTTTTGGACCGTATTGTAAGTATTTTTGCGATATGTCATAACACGATATCAAAACAGATCAGTATATCCTACAAAACACAAGGCAATGTACTAATTGAATATACAATACGTTTATAACGGAATACATGGAATATCATTTAATAGTTCATAGTATATTATATGCATAATTGGAAACCTTAGAATAAATTATTTGCATCATAAGAAACCATTACAAAACAAAAAAGAATAAGTGGTAGAATTGCCAATGAGACAACTATCCAGCAGAGTCAAAACGAAGCAGATTTACAATACGGCCTTCAACATGGAGTAAAACTAAAACCGTATAGACAGTATTAAAGGCTCAGACATTATTGGTTTCAAGTGCTTTCGTCAGTGTTTTTTTTTTTTTTATTGCAGTTTTTTTTAAATACCGTAGCCCTCTGATAACTATCGAAGTCAATATAAACATTTGACAAATTGAATTCACGTAACACGTATTATACAAGAAAACATCAACAACTGATGGGTGTTGAAAAACAAAATACTTTAAACATGAATTAAGAAGGAAACGGTTTCGAAGAATTGTTTTGACTGGAAAAATTCACTTTAATAATTAAGATAACAATACGAAGATTTGTATTTGTTTGTTAGTTTATTGATCAAGTTTACACATAAAAATAATGAAAAATGTCTGTTATCCTAAAATATGTAGTAAAATATTCGTCATAATTGAAAGTTATACTTTATATTAAAGCTTACGAAGCGTTTAACATCTCAATAGGGTAACATGCAAGTACAAGTACTTTTGCGCTCACATTTTTTGTTTTGTTTTATTCTATTAATCTTTAATTTGTTTTTTTTTTTTCAGACTGAACACGGTGACCAGCGAACATGAATGTGCACAAATCTATGTCTTTAATGAGAAATAAAATATAAATCTTTAAACTTTTGTTATGATTATTAAAACAGAACTTTTTGATAAATTAAATCAACTATCAAAAACGGTTTGGACATTTTACCTAATATAACACAACCAAAACCTCTGGTGTCTTATCATTGATACATTTAGGAGCAAAGATGAGCTCTAGGTGTATGTTGTTTATTTTTTTTTTTTGTCATTTTGGTTGTTTCGAAATTGACGTATTCCCTACTCCTCTTTTAAGTCAATAGATAATAAGGATATAGACAGCCCAGGCAATTAAATAATAAAAAAAAAAACGTGTTTATGTATGCTTACTCAAACATCTTTTGAGTGTTTCATAGTAGTCTGGGTCAGAATGATGAAATGCGATGGTAGAACAGAGAGAAAAAGAAAACAAATATCAAAGCCGAGAAAACAGCCCTAAAACGTACATTAAAATCATAATGGAGCCATAAAAAACTATGGCACATGTCAATAGTTCCTAGTGTACGTGATGTGCATGCATGAATCTTCAATATATAACACAACATAATATTTCTAATATGATGGAGCACTTGATCACTCACAGTTTTTATTTTTAGTATTTTCCAAGTGTGCACTGCAGGATCCAAGTGTCATTATGGAAAAAAACGAAAACAATATTTCAACAGCTGACAAAGTGAACCTTTAATGGATTCGGCTATTCCTTTTAGCCATAAGCGCACAAACAAAAGTATCATTATCATGGAAAAACACTGTTTTTTTTCTATTAAAGAGTTGACAATTAAATTCTTATTTTTTCTCCTTGAGATAATACAAAATTTCAAATAACCAAATATATAAAAACAACGCCGTACAGCACATGAAACTATCAAGCTTTAATAAAGACATATTTTCACAGTTGTAATTTATATTATAAAGTCTTAGATATAATTTTAAAAAGTCAGATACAGGATGTACATTTGTTTTCTTAAATGCAATTTGTAATATGGTAAAATTTTCGTAATTAAGTATAATTGTACGTATTTCTATGTGATTGATATTCCACTGATCATGCTGATTAAAATTTAAAATGATAGAAATAACTGAATTTCAAAAGAATTCGAACTCCTCCACATGTATCAAGACTGAAACCTCGTCAGGGGTCGTCTGTGTATCTATCATCCTTCCCTTCGCCCATATCACTTACTCATTCACTCAGTTATGTTCGTCTCACGAATTTTAGACGTGCGAAGAACTTCTCAGCGACGTCGTAATGTCTAAGGAGAAGTTATCAGCGAATCCCAAAGTGTGAGAGATGTTATTAAGTTTATTTTGGTAATTATAAACTTTGTCCAAGGGTGGGAAAAATTGCACGATAAACAGATCGTCGGTTTTACTGAGTATTAATATTACAAAACATCAGCCGCTCGACACTATGTGAAGCTTTTATGCTCACCCAACTCATAGGTGCACATTATGTCTCTCAGCTAATATTAAACAATATCAATGTTTAACAATTTGAAAATCTATTCATATCTTGGTACTTTTGACCTTTAAAATTTTTTTTAGTAAAAAGTTCTTTCAAACCTATTGAAAAAATGTCTATTCTATTGGGGATCTGTTATTTGAAATATGCCACAGACATTGGTCAAGTCATACAGACCACCTGAAGCCTCTAAATGATTGTATGGTTTGGTAACTGTCTTTTTGTATCTTTCTTTAACTTTTATTTTATGCATACCAGTCTATATAATATGGTGCTGTCGTTTACACATGAGGTTATTCAAAGCTACCATGCATGTGTAACAACTGCACTTAATAATGGATTGCGAAAAAGTTATGAATGTATCATTTTATATTAGAGAAATACTACTGCTGGATTTGTGATCAAGTGTAGTACCTTTCTGGTCTTGTAGCCGTTATAAAATAACCAAAAACCGCTGTCTTATGCAACAGGATTTTATTCAGACTATAAAAGTAAAATAGCTCTACTATATCATGCTGTTTACGTTAAGACACGCAAAAATATATTTGAAAAAAAAATGATAGACTTATCAGAGAAGAATAACATAACTGATATGAACCAAAACATATATGAAATACGGACATGTGGTATGATTGCCAATAAAAAAATTATCCACCATAAACCTGATATCACGATGTAAACGACACACGAAAACGAACAAAAAGAACACAACCATATTTATACGGAACACATTACTCGTTCTTTTGAAAAAAAGAACAATTATTCACAAGAAAAACCTTCTAAATGTTCTGATCTCAGACGTACTTTAGACAATTGTTCCATGGTGATGTTGAGAACTAAAATTTGTTCTGTTGTAGCTGAGTCTAGTATAGCATTATTCATTCCATTCGAATATTCGGAAAGAGACTCAATAGTCTTTCTGCATCGAGTTCGTGAACAAACTTTTAAGAGGTTGTGGATATTTCTTTATTTATATTAGATGTGAGATTGTTTAGCAAATAAAATTGAGAAGGAAGTACTGATTGCCTCAGATTATTTATTACGGGTCCGGATAGGGTGACATATTTTCCTGCTGAGTTTAACAACGCAACCGAGCAAATAAAAATCCAACTTAGCTAGCCGATTAAGCACTACAAAGAAAAAAAACCAGACGATATTCGATGTTCAAAATATTAAATTCATTTTAATACTATTAAACAATCCAATACAAAAGTATAGGTGGAAACCTCCAAACGGAAAAAGACCAGATACGTCGATGTGGTAAGAGCTTTTCAAGCACCACCACCACCATGCGAATCCAGACTCAGCCAAAATGTCTTGAATGGAACCCAATTGGTAAACTAACAGTTCAAACAACCATTTTGTTGAAAAAACATATCTTCCTTTATCGTGATGGTAAAGTTTGTTCAGTGTCGATTGCAGTCGTATTTATAACTCTGCTTGTGGATTTGTCTGCATGCAATGTGGATTTGTCTGCATGCAATGTAAGCGTGCTGACTCACATACGTTTTTTCCCCATTTACCTGAATTGGCATCTTTGAGTTCAATTAAATGTCTGAAACATAAAATAGAATACATCTTATCGAATTATTTGAGAATCTTATATTGTATGTATAATTGAATACTTAGATAATTACAACACACATGGTACACTTGCATCCCTTTTTATGCTAGTGAGACGTAGCCTATCTGTTCAATGAAAATTTACCAAAGATCATATTAACAAGGAAGTCACTTATATATTGACTCTTTCAAAACTTTACTTGTTTTGTTTTTTTGTTTTTTTTTTTTATTATAATCTGTTTTGAAAATCAACAAATATACATAACCACAATGTACACGTTATGACTGATTATAATATAATAAAACATTGACACATGTCATGTTATTTAAATCCAACTTGTGTCGTGAGGTTTTGAAAGAATTAACAGAAGTTAAATTTTCTTCAAACCGTAAATAACAAAAAGAATAGACATTTTCAGTTCAAGTAGTACGATCACACTCAGCGAATGCAATGATATTTGCCTTTTCTTGATCTGGAAAAAAAAAGAAACCAATTTGTATGTCCATTGTAAATTATTTGTTCTTGTTCCTGCTTATAATATATCTTATACATTTGTATTTTGTGTGTTTGATTTTCTTATACACTCTTTTGTTTTTTTACCGCGAGTTACACGTTAACCAGTTATAATTAATTATGATAGACAAAATATGCAACCCTAATTATATGTTTGATTTGATAACACAAAACGTAGACAATAAGACATTTTTTATTCTATTTCAGTAGAAATATCAATATCCTTTCAAAATGTTAGCATTTGTATGAGTATTTGGAACTTTTTGTTTTGGAATTTTTTCTGACTTATGAAACCAAAACGTGAATGGGGATTAGTAACCCGTCTGTATCGGTGTCTTATTTGACTAATATAACCAGATTTGAATGGGAATTTGGAATCCTGTTTTTTTTTTTTTTGTATCTTTCGTGACTTATAAAACCAGAACTTGAATAAAATTAGGAACCTTTTTGGGGTATCTCCCCTGACTAGTATGACCTGAACATGAAGGAGATTGGCCACCAGTTTGCTTTGGGATCTTTTCTGGTTAAAATAACGAGAATTGAGTTCCGTTTTTTTTTTTTTTTTTTTGTGTCTTTTCTAATTTACTAAACCAGAACTTGTATGGGATTTGAAACCCCTTTGTTTTGATATATTCTTCGACTAATATTACCAGAATTTGTTTGGGGATTAAGAACCTGTTTGTTTGGTGGGTTTTTAAAGTTATATTATCATTACTTATGTGTACTTAAGGTACCACTTTGTTTTAGTATCTTTTCTGACTAATGTAACCGCAACTTGTATATTTAGTTTTGTTATGAATGGGATGAGCATTTTGACTTCATAAAAGATATGACGAGGCATTAACTATTGATTGATCACTTTAAGGATTATAATTCTTTTTTAATTGTTACATAAGTTACTTTTTGTTTACAACTGACAAGCTGCCGTGTTTTTGTTCATTACATGTTTTAAAATCAAAGTGATAATGAGTTAACCACACAATATTCGTTTTTTTAATACATGTTAGTGTTTTTTTAATTGCAGTTTGATCGTAACAAGACATAAACAATGTTAAAAGTATGAAATATGAGATTGAAAACAACACTAAGACACTTTTTTTAAATTACTTGCAGCACTATAAATACAAGTCCAAAATTTCATCTGTACATTCTCTCACCAAGGTTCGAAAGGTAAGAAAGAATTATTTAAAATCATAGAACAGTGTAATCAAAATATTATATTTGTTTCTAAAGGCAACTTTTAAAAATAAACGTGTGAGTATGATCTATAATGAATAACAAGGCTTACGTATAATTAGCTAGGTTAAATGCTTTGTGGTGTACTGGACAGCCAATAATTGTACATTGTAATTTCTGAAATTGTTACGAAGATTTTATTATTATGATTATTGCCAAAAATTCGGATGGAATAACTTTTGCAAAATTAAAAGCTCTTAGCATTTTTCGGATGCAACATTTGATGAAATCACAATAATTCATTTCGTATTTTTGTTCATTTTGTTTAACGATCGCAAAAATAAATGCATTAACAAATTCTGAATTTACAGTAATTTTATTAAAACATGTTTTTTTTTTCTACAAAAGGTGACTATATATTTTTTTACAAGAGTCTAATTGAAGTAAATTGCCTATTTTGAACTATATTGTGTGAAATAGACAAATACAATTTTAAAACGTTCAAATTGTATTAAATTATTATAAAAATAGACAGATTGGTTATATGTTTACATGAGTTACTAGCCACTTTATGCCCGGTTGAATTTAAATTGAAACAGCGTGAAAATATTAAAAATTGGGTCTTTTCTGTGAAGACACCCTATCGGTTTGTCATGTGTGTAGGTGCATCAAACACATTTCGATGCTTTTCCTTAGAATAATAACTTGACAAACGAAGGAAAACACATTACCTTAGATTTTTCTGGGAAATATTTTAACTGCATTAGTTATTACGTCCTTCGTTAGAAATTTGGCAATTCTTTCCTGTCAGACCTCTTTATCTCATTCATAAACAAATACTAATCCTTCATTCGTTTTTATGGTCGAACTTTTATAAAAAGAATAAGAATCTGTTTGCTTTCCAGGTGCTTCATTTTAGTGTTAAGATGTCAATTAAAATCATTTTTTTGAAATTCTAGACCTTAAAACGCAAAGTCATAGTCCGACGTGCTGGAATGTACGTATTTATGTAGTTCTTTTTTGTTTTTGTTTTGTTTGTTTGTTTTTTTTTTGTTTGTTTTATTTTGGCTTTTTATTTGTTTGTTTTGGTTGTTTGGTTTTTTTTTTTTTTTTTTTTTTTGAAAGTTTGTTAGTGGGTAAAGAATTGTAAAGAATCTTTTTGTCTTTTTGTAGAGTCTACGATATCAATATTCATGCAAGAACCCTTTCCTTTTCACAATTTTCACTATGCACTTTTAATGCCAACATTGATTGTCCTCTTTATATGGAAAAAACGAATAGATATAGACAGATGCTAGTAAGAAGAAATGAAAATGTTTCAGCAGTGGTTAATTAGTGTACTGACTATCTATAAGGAGGTCGATGATGATGATAGATGGTAGCAGATTAATATGCATATTTTGGACGAGAACATATTAATGTAACATGAATTATATAAACCTTGCTCAGCACTAGACCAACACGCTGAGTCGTATTTTTCACGTGCTAGTTAACACGATAACAGTCCGCAGGAAGACATGTCCCCTTACCCAGAAATATTATTCTGACTCTGAACCGACCGGTCTTTGCTCTTACTCTCCTTAATGCCGCATGCTTAGTGGAGAAGCAACAAATACCAAATTTAAGGTCTTTGGTTTGATCTGGCCGGGTTCGAACCCACCACCTCCGCACTCGAGGCGAACACGCTACCACAAGACCACCGAGGCGGTTATGAGGAGGTCGAAATGTGATATTTAAAGCATAATAATATCAAAGAATCTTTGAATGTAAGAAAATGCATGTGTCATATTTTTCAATAGCATGTTTAACGTTAACACAGGTAAAGAGATAAAATAAAAAGACTTAACAATTGATTAATTGTCGACTATTCTAACAAACAGGTTTGGAATATGTTCAAAGGAAACCCTTCAATTTTATTCCAAAAATAAGTATTGGCACTTACTTTCTTTTCTCTTTAGACCATTTTGTGTCTGACTTAAACGGACAGCTGCAGTAGGTTAAATGTTTAAAAATATAATCTAAATCAGATCGAAACATCAACACAGAACATTTGGCATTCAATAGTCAATAAACTTAATGAATTTATACTGTAAATTCAGAAATTATTGCGTGCATTTATTATTACGATTTTTGAAGAATGCACATGAATGCGAGATTAGTCATTGCAATTTCAGAATCTACGTAGACATATATGTATCCGATTTCAAAATTCGAGTTCTTGTTAATGTAATACTTAACTAATCTCATTATTCGCATTAATTAAAACCTGGGGATAATTTCTGAAATTTACCGTACACAACATTTATATTTTAGGACACGTTTTTTATCACAAATATAAATAAAACCATAAAAAATAATTTCTCAAATCATTGCGAAATGCCTCCTCCATATGTTCAGTGGTATTGTGATAAAGTCTGCTTGATTAAACTGCGATGGGGCAAACAACGGAGTCCATCGCAAAGTATTGCTGTGTGTTATTGATATATCACAAGTATATTTTCCTATTTTTATTTTATAATAATTTACTAGTAATACGAACATAATAATATACTAATTATACGAAACAATAGTATACTAAAAGTTCGAAATTAAGAAAAATTTAATTATGCAGTTGTTTTTTTTTTTTTTTTTTTTCTTCCAATTAAGTCCTTAGTACTAATTTTTATATTAATTTCATTTGTTTAGATAACCATGCAGCCCATAACTTGTCTTTTCTTCGCCATTTTCCTGTTTGGAATAGCAATACAAGGTAAGATTTCAACGGAAGTGGTACACACTTTAAATACGTTATTCTATTTTATCGAACAATGCAGAGTAAAATAAAATGAAAGCAGCTAGTTTCATATAGTTATGGCGGCAGGGTTTAGTCTCCGGATTGTTTAATTGCCGACATATATCCCAAAACAACGGTCGTGATAGTCTGCCTGTAGCTTCATCGCTTAATGTGTGTGATAAATTGCGACTTCAAACGGTCCCGAAAAACTACAGACTTTAAATTTCGTATTTGAGGATTTTCTGCTAAGCTAGCATTTTAACAGAGGCCTCACATGTAAGCTACTATAACTAGAGTATGTTGCTACATTTCAGATTACGTGCATTCCTTCAGTAAACACAACTTTACTTTTTGTAAAGCTTATATCTTGACAAACAGATTGTGTTATCAAGTCCAAAGAATTAAACTGCACGAATATTAATACAAATCAAATACTCTACAGAAAAGAGATAAATGGTATTGATACTTTCTCAAGAATTAAAATATTTATTGAAATAGTAATTAAACAGCGCTTAAATGATGTTCTTCATACTAGCATTTATGAGTCTGCTTGTAAGAGGACGACCATTCGTTTTGGTCAGGATGGTTTTCATAGTAAATACATGTATCTATGCCTCGTAAGAACTGATTATGAAAAATATTGCCCAAGACATAATGAGAAAGAATATTCTGCCCGTCGAAATGCTGGACACAATACAATAGCCCTATTTCTTTTGGGGAGGGCGGGATAGGGGTGGTGCATGAGTAAGTCAGGAATCAATGCGGTATATCACTTCTTTTGTAATCCTGCTGTGTAAATTTTGCAAATCAGTATTGAGAAACGCTTAAAAATCAATAACTACAGGCCCCCAAAAAAATGCGTAGAAGAGCAGTGTCGTGGTTTAAATTATAGTTGATGTGTTTCCCTCGGTTTTAGTTTGTAATCCGGATTTGTTTTCTCTCAATCGATTGATGACTTTTGAACAGTGGTATACTACTGTTACCTTTATCTAAGGTGAAATAACAATGTACAAAGAACAAATCTTATTTACATGTAACACTTGGTCGATACCTCTGCTGGTGGACTATCAGTCCCCGAGGATACCATCAGCTCAGTAGTCAGTACGTCGGTACTGATATGATTTATAACAAACCTTTCTCAAATTGTCCGTTTATAAATTTTGAAATTATACAGAAACTAAGGTTTCAACTCCCTCAGGCAAAATTGACTTTAGATGAATTTGGCCATTTTTTATGTACTTTATATCATACAGCTATTCAACTGTTTCGGTTCTTGTACATCCTCGGCTTTCGAATATTCGGCTTTGAGCGTTTCTGATGAAGGTTATTCTAGAAAAGCACGTCGGAGGCATGAAATTAATAACGTGTTGTTTTCATTTAACGTCACTTCTATCAGCATCCATGGAAAGGGATGTTTGGATACACTGAATTTATAGACTAACTAGAGGGATTAAAGTTTGACACTCTGTATGGGCATTTGTCTTATTTTGATGACTGTATGGCCTGCATATGTATGTTGGTTTCTTAATTGTGTCGTTCATTCAACATATAATTATCTAATTTTATACAAACAAAAAATTTAGAGAGTGATTTAATGCAATGTCTTTATTTCTTTATTTGTAAACAATCGTTTTTGTCGCTAAAATTGTTTTTCATTTTATTCTTAATTTATTTTTCAGGAGCAACTGCTAGATGCTATTCATGGGTAAGATAAAAACGGAACATATTGATCTATTGACGATATGTTTTGCCGTTGAAAGTTTTAATGTTATTTTCCTCTTTAATAAATTTTAGAAAGTTAAAAACAAACTTGTCAGTATTACAAAAGATCAGTTAGTAAAATAATCTAAATGATCTGATAATTAATCAGATATACCACATGTGCAATCAGACAGGAGTCGCAGAAAAACAACCAAAACCATGTGCAACGGGTTGGTACTTCCTCATCCTATAGTGACACCTGTTGAACCTCTTTATGTCTAATTTGATCGGGAAAGAAAGAAATATGGAGATAAACTATATGATTGCCAATAAGACAACTATCTTCAAAGACTACAAATGAGGATGTAAATAACGACATATCATCGTACGGTCTTCACAAATGAGCAAAAACAATTCCGAATCATAAGCTAAAATAGGTCCATTCGTTAACAAAACGTGAAACAATTTAAAATAGAATACTAACGGCATAACTTCTGGAATAAAAACAATAACAAAATCAGATAGAAACCAACGACAAGCACTGATTTGCAGTTTCCTGATAGACATAGTGGGATCAATTTGGCGGGTGTAAACATGTCAGTGAGTCCTCAACCTTTCCATGAACCTAGGACACTGATGTAACAGTATTACCTAGGAACAGACTGTAAAAATCAGTTGAAAGGGTTTAAACCTCGGATCGGCCCTTAATACAACATCAAAGAGCAAAGAAAGACCAGAGACACAACATATTGTCAAAAGACTACGCGCATGTACATTCCATTTGAGCCCTTCAACAATGTCAACACTTTTAGTTATTCTTGAATATATATAACGTTTTCTTTTCATCTATATACAATATGATTCATCCTATTTTTTAGCCTAGAGTATGTCCCCATGGAAGCGATGCATATCAATTCCATGGTACCCATATTATAGATGTGTTCAAAGATATAGCAATTGGAAAATAGGTCCTTATAGAATGGGGAATTATGGTAGTTGGAGTAATTATGCAAGGGAGGAGGGGGTTATGGCGGTAGCGGTATAGGTGGTTATGGAGGTAGTGGTATGGGTGGTTATGGAGGTAGCGGTATTGGTGGTTACGGAGGAAGCGGTATTGGTGGTTTTGGAGGTATCGGGATAGGTGGTTATGGAGGTAGCGGTATTGGTGGTTACGGAGGTAGTGGTATGGGTGGTTATGGGGGTATCGGGATTGGTTACGGATCAGGTGGTTATGGTGGTTATGGTGGTTATGGAGATGATGGGTACGGGTCTGGCGGTTCTGGTAACTATGGTTACGGAGGTATCGGTAGTTATAGTGGCAGTGGAAGTTATGGAGATATGGGTGGTTATGGTGGTTATGGTGGTTATGGTAGAGGTTATGGTGGAAGTGGAGGTTACGGAGGTATTGGTGGTTATGGTGGTTATGGCGGAAGAAGTGGTTATAGTGGATATGGCAAACATGGTGGCCATGGACGGAAGAAAAGCGTCTGTAAGTATGATACTTAACTGACTAGTTGAATACCTAATTTTCAATTGTTATGTACGGAACAATATTACAAGCAGAATAAATATTATCAGTAAAATAGTGCGTTTTGTATATCTATTTTTTGTGTCGTTGTAGAAAATAATTGTCAAATTAAACACCTTTTACTTTTTTTTGTTCTGAATTTTTTATTGCGCTGATAGAAGAATAAATCAAACCTTTCATATTATATAGTTTTGTTGAATTATTCTTTTTCCATGTGATTATGACCTATGCCCTAATGCATACACTTTCAAAATGAATGGACGTGATTTTATAAAAAAAAAAGTAGTGAACATTCCCCCTAAGACATAAGGGTATAATTTAAACGAAATATCATAGAAATTATATTAATTCCATTTGCATAATTATCTTCTTTTCTTTCTATTCACGAAGGAGAAAACAATGATTTTTATATAATTTTTGGAGTAAGATCCATAATTATGAAAATAAAAAGATTTGGTATGATTGCCAATGAGACAACTCTCTACATGAGACCAAATGACAGTCAACAATAGTACACTATCTTATTGACACCAAATGTTTTATCTTTTACAGATTAAATGAAAAGTAACGGACAAGACAGAAGTAAACCTGGTATTTCGATTTTTTTTAAATAAATGTTTATTAAGTATAAATTTGTTTTTTTTTATTCGTTTAAATGATAGATGTTTGTAGACCTGCATATTCTGCCGTTCAGTATAGAAATAAGGAGACGTTGTATGATTGCCAATCAGATGACTATCCACCAAAGTTCAAATGGAGTCGATAAAGACATTTACAGGGATCCATACGGCCTTCAACAATGTGAAAATACATACCTTATAGTCGGTTATAAAAGGCTCCGACACATTGGTTGGCGTTCAACCCTCCCCTTAACCTTGGACATAAGTGTTACAGCAAACATAAGAAAAAATCTGTTGAAAAGGGCTTAACTCACTAGATTGATACAAAGCAGAAAAAACATCTAAAAAAGGCCGGACGTGGAAGGGTATTTATACATTCCGTACAACAAAAAAGATACAAATTACAGATCTGAGAGTTCTCGCAGCTACTAACAGCTAGATAAAAGCCAATAACAACTTATGAAAAAAATATTGTATCTAAGATTAAAATATCAATCAGTACACATCCAACATCCAATGGATTTAGTGTAAAGACGACATAAACAGTCAGAGAAAAAACACGACCTTGTAACCCTGTACCAATCTCAGTAAAGACCAATCTAAATTCCATTTAATTGATATATTTAACATTATGTGGATGACATTTTTTCGTTAAATAATCCAGAATTCTCTAAATATACTCCTTTCTGGACAAATACGTCTTAGTTAAGACTTATCAAGATACTGCAGTCGTAGCGCAATCGGTTAACCAGCTGGAATGGTAATATTCAGGTCTTCGGATCCAATCTCATGGAGGATGGTTTGGTTTTTTTTTTATATCAATTTTCCTTTTTTTTTTTTTTTCCTATTTTTGCTTTATTTTCTTATCTTATTCACAAATTATAAATATGTCTAAGACTAGTACGATAGTTGATATTAGTACAGCGAAATTTATAGGCCATTGAACTATATATCTGATATCTGTTCACATCACAATTTCTTTTAATCAGTTTATATTTAGGGTTAGACAGATAGGAGAGGGGGGATTTTTGTAAATAATTCCGTAATTGTCTTACAATAAAACCTGTTAGGCAAGATTTAAAGGTTATGGTTAGATGATGTTTATTTAAAATAAAGCAGTTACGGTCAGTTGTGTAATTATATGAAAAGCGGGTGGAGTCAGTAATTTTTACTTCCCTTTCTTTGCTTCATCTTCCAACACACTTGTTACCACTTTGTTAGTGACAAAGGAAGAAAGAGAATTTTATGATTTAATAGTATCTCTTCTTCGTATGGATATTATTTTAGTAATGTTTTAATAGTATCTCTTCATCGTATGGATATTATTTTCATACAAGTTTATCCAAAAACTTGCTTATCTTTGAATATTGACTTACGATATTTGACATGAAAGTGTATAACCATAGAAAAGTTGCAGCATATCATTATGACCTTTACATGATCTTAACCTCCGACATCAAGGTCAAACAAATAATTCTTGTGACATTTTCGTATGCGGAACATAACTTTTTTTTATTTTTTTGAAATAGGATTTTGATATTTTACATAGGTGTAGCATCTCAGGATAATGTGTCGCGTACCATTAAAATTCAAATTCAAGGTCAAATACTAGATTTTGAAATATGCCCCCTAAGATCAAATACATTCTTGCACACAATGGCAAGACCTTTCCATTACAACAAGGTATTCACATTGGGGGTCATTTTCTTTTCCCTGATAATATATCGTTTAATATTTCAAAAATTGATCATATCTGTCCCCTTAACCAGATTGTTTTCCTTAATGCCTTAATAAGACCTCTTAAATTGACCATAGATTTGTCTCCAGGGGACATACCCAACCTCTTATATTATTATTGTTAAATATTTTGAAGACTTTCATATTCCTACCCCTTTATCATATATTATATAAGTAATTGCCTTGATAAGACATTTCTTGTCCGGCATATATTTTTTACCTGGGCTCCGTCACTTTCATTTCGTGTAAAACACTGTATCTTGAAAACTGTTCAGATCCCCACCTCCAAACCGTTGATATTATATATTATCACAAGACCTTCACCTTGCACCATATGTAATGTCATTGGGAGTCATGTCCCAACTGGTATATAAGAACTTTTAAAATAAATAACAAATTGAAAAGATCCCGAACCCTCAACCATTTGTATTTTGAATTGCCATGACAAGAAATTTCAGTGCAATATACATTTGTCTCTGAGTGGGGACTATGACCGAACCCATAAGTGCTTGATTATATTGAAAGCATTAGGATTCTCTCAAAACATGCAAAATAAACATTAATATATGTGTATGTATGGGATGTATGTGTTGACCCTTGTCTTCACTGTAGTGACTACTAGAGATATTAAGGTGGGGTCTTAGTTTTAGTCCACTAAAACAGTTCCATTTATTCATGTTATTGGAATACATGTTTTAGTAACCTTCCCCAGATCAAAACACTTTTTGTTTTTGACAGGAATGTGTATTACCATAAAACTGTGTGTCGCATATCATCGTGACTTTTATGTGACCTTTGGCATTGATCTCAAGTCGAAATAATGGATATGTGAGGATATTTTCTTGTCAGGGTCATTTGACATAGATTTTGGATATTGGTGCCTGACTCACTAAAGACAATATGTCACTTAACATTGAAGATGATATGTCACAGTTTTCATGGGATCACCCATTTTCATATTATAATTAATTAATAAATGACTTGACAATCTTGCACATCCCAGACCCCTTGGTGGTTGCCAGTTTCCGTTTCCTCATGTGAAATGTTACGTACATTGACAACCACACAACAGTCATAGTAAGGTCCCCATTCTTACATTCTTATTGCAACGACAATATCATTTCAGCACTAGATTTTGCACGTTAATCATTTCCTTTACCAAAGCGACTTTTAAAGGTGAACTTGAAGGAAAATGTAGGTGATCTCGTGGTAGCGTTTTCGCCTCTAGTGCTGGAGGTAGCGGCTTCTGTTCCCAGGTGGGTCGAACTAAGATTTTGAACATTGCTGTTTCTGCATTTAGTAATAAAAACAAAGACTAATTGGCTTGGAGTAAGAACATGAGTAATTAATTTGTATGTGTCTTTGATTTAAACTTTAGCTTGATTTCTTCTTCAAATAAGTAAAATCATTTTGAACCATTGCTAAGCACTATTTCTGTTGCTTTGTTGTTGATAAGCTTTAAGTTAACTTCAATTGAACCTACTTTCCATTTTTTTTCTGCACCAGATGCTGATTTTGACGGTATTTTAATGGTGCCAGTGAATTTAAAAATCGTTGAGGATATTTTTTTTTTTTTTTTTTTTTTTTTTTTTGTAAATATATGTCGATTATTCGAAGGACCTCCGAAATCCTAAAATAACACATTTCCAAATTTAAAAAATATATTTCGCGATTTTTCCAGCAAAGTTTGTTTTGATCAGGATTTTATTAAGACATCCAGCAATCATATAATAAACAATTAGAATGAGTAAATTTACTGATTTGTTTTACAAAAATTTGAAAAAAAACTGGATTTTTTCATCAAGTTTGAGATTTTAATTTACCCTATTGCTTGTCTTTACTTACAGTAGTGAATTTCATGCATATTAATATTAATTGTGAAACAAATGGAATATCAAACATCATCGTTCAATAAAATAAAATAGAAGAAACCATGATAAACTTTAAATGCATGCTTTGTAAAGGCATCATGATTCCAAATATCATTAATGACGACACATAATTTTAATCATTAAACAAAAGTAACACTTTCGTTTATCCATGTATAAATGATTAATTTCTGTCCACGATGAAGAGTTCTTCTTTTGTTTGTTTGGTGTTATGTTCATCGTTGGTGCCTGTATGCAGGGTGGGTATCAGTACTGAAATTTTCTTGTCATGACAAACTTATGGTAAAACTAATTTGAAATACTAAACAGGATGACTCTATGAGTCCATTAAATAAGTGTACGTCAATTATATAGGCTTATAAATGACAGCTAGAATAAGTGAGTAAAGGAGGAAGTCTTTATTTCTTAGCCATTTTTTTCTATTCTATATTTAATATGCCTCTTATTATATGTTATTCATTTTTTTCCACCCCTTTGTTTTCTATTCGTTATGTTTATGACGTTTTGTTCTCTATTCTTTTTTTTTTTTTTTTTTCATATTTTCTCTGATCTTGGTCCATAAAATCTATTCTGTGAACCTCATAAGTATGTTTTGCATTTCATATTAACAAGAATAAGTCAAGCAAAATGATTGTCAATGTTGAACAAATGACTTGCCATCGATGGCATGGAAGGAAACAATTAATCTTCGATATGATATAATGTCTTTCTATTATCCAATAATTTAGAGGTAACAGACACTTACTTTAGTGCATAATAAAATTGTTTAAAATACCAGTAGACTACAAGTTGTCGTATTAAAAAACAAATTTAGAGCAACAACTCGACACTTCATGAATTGTGATGAACTGTAAACTAGATATTGGTCGATCAACAAATCAAACAACAGTGGATCTAACACCGAAAGAGTGCGGAAATACATTATTAAAAGACAATTTCCTACCTTTTGAAAAATATATGAAAAAAATAGATGTATAAGATTTTCAATGAGACAAATATCCACTAAAGACCAAAGGACAACATGGACAAAGATATAAACAACGTTTACTGTATGCTTCATAAATAAAGAAGGAATCTAGTGAGTCAATATTATGACAAAGCTAAGAGATAAATCAAAATATTAACGCGTAAATCGTGACAATAGCGCTACCATTTTTACGGGCCGAACAAAGGCAAAACAGTTCCGAAAGACAATGTAGTACAGAAAACGACTTTTTTTCAAATGTTGAATACTTGAAATATGATAGTGATGTAAAATAAAATTTGTTATTTGTTTTACTTGATATAGCTGCTTCTGCTCGTTATTGGAATAACAATTCTTGCTGGGTAAGTTAATTTAATTCTTAGATAGACATGTGTATCAAATTTTATTAATATTTTATGAATTCGACCTCCCAACGAATAAACTTTTGGCATACCTATAAGAAGTTGTCCGCGAAAACTTTTCGAGTACACTAAAATTGGTATCCAACATCTCATTTCATTCATATGCTTTAAATCAATATGATGCAACAGTTAATCGTTAATGTAAAAGCAAAAATCAATTCAGTTATAAAGACAATTGAACTTTAAAAAACAGATCTTCGCACACCTCATTTCTTATGTATTGTTCGAATAAATTGTGTGATAAAAATGGGTTATTTTGTCATTACACTCTGCGGTAGCATAATAATAGAATATAGACATGTATACCCTTTTATATATTTTGGGAACCTTTCTGATAATGTTTAACGCGTATTTCTAATGAAGTCGAAAAAAAAAAGAAAAGAAATGTCAATCATACGCTTCATTCTCCTTTACAACGAAATATTTTACAATACATTTTTTTTAATCTTCTTTTCGTTATCGGTAAGAGAATTAACATTAATATGGCAACACACATATCTTGTTCACTTTCTTTTTGCAATTAAAGCCAAACCCATGTCCATATTGGAAAACATGTATACCAAACAACTGGGGATGGAGACGTTATAAATGTGTTAGTTATGGACCGTACTGTAAGTATTTTTGCAATACAAAATAACACAATATGGAAACCGATAAGAATGTGCTAGACACTGTCTTGCTTCTGGTAGTGATTTGTATTGCATTTTATTTTTAATGAAATACCGTGCTATCCTCACTACTATCGAAACCAATATAAACAAAAGACAGACTGAATTCACGTTACCCATTCTAGACACGAAAGTATTTACAATTGATTCTTGTGGAAAAACAAATTAGCTCTTGAAAATTATAAAAACTTTACACATAATTTTAACGATTTATTTAATTGGAAACTTTTGATATTTTTTACTTGACGAAGATTTTCATCAGTTTGGTAGTGAATTGGTCCAGTTTACACATTAGAAAGCTTCTGAAGAAATGTGTTTCACTCTATAATACTCTGGAGAACGTTCGTCATGATTGAGAGTTATATTGTACAGTTTGACGGGCGTTGAACATAACACTATGAAGACATATCAGTACAAAAACGTTTACGCTCGCAATTTCTGTTAATTTATTTTTTGTTTTATTCAATTACAATTTTCTTTCAGACTGAACACGGTGCACAGATCTAAGTCTTTATCAAGAAATAAAATTTAAATCTTTAAACTTGTGTTTGACTATTAAAAACAAAATATTTTAATCAATTAAATTATTCACAAATAGGTTGGGACATTTCACCTGTTATTACGCAACCTAACCCCCTGGTAATTTATCATCATTATATTTTGTAGCAAACCTATGCTCTAGCTGTATTATGTGTGTCGTCTTGTTGTTTCGAAATTGATGTATACCCTACGTCTCCATTTAGTCAATAGACAATAAGGAAAGAGACAGCCCTATCAATTAAAATATCAAAATCAACATAGGAGATCGCAATTCAACGTGTAACATATTTCTTTGAAAGGTTTTTATGACATGTCTGAATATACAAAAGAAAATCAGTATTTTTGTTTACAAACACATCTTGTTGGTGTTTCATAATAGTATGTGTCAAAATAATGAAGTACAACGTAAGAGGGAAAAAGGAACAAACAGAGGGAAGGAAAGACAACTATAAAACCCCGTTACAAACCACAATGGAGACACACAATAACACGAACTACTGCACATGTCAATAAGACCCAGCAGTACATGCATGCACATCACATACACTATGTTCAAATGACATAATGGAAAACAGAAAACAATAGCATACAAAATTGACCTTTGAACCAGGTGTCAGTTTTCTCGTTTGAATTGTTTTTCTTTTGTCATTTCGGGGCTTTTTATGACTGACTTTGCGATATTGGTTTTGCTCATTGTTGAAGGCCGTACATAGACCTATAATTGTTAACTTCTATGTCATCTGGTCTCTGGTGGTGAGTTGTCATTATCAATCATACCTCATCTTTTTATTTTTATCTTTAATGAATTCGGCTATTCTTTTAGCCATTGGCGCACAAACAAAAATATCATGCTCATGGCAAAAAGGCAAAACACTGTTACAACTCAACTCTTATTTTCTCTCCATGAGATAATAAGCAATTTCAAATGACCAATGATAATTAAACAACGCCATTCAGTCCATGAAACTGCAGTGGTTATTTATATTATAAATTAAAGCAATTAAAATAATTGAACAAAATGTAAAAGGACAGGGTGCAATTGTTTTTATTAAAAGTAGTTTGTAATGTCGAACGATTCTCTTAACTGAGTATAACTGTACGTTTTTTTTCTTTGTGCTTTTTGATATTTTACTCCTCAAAATTGAAATATTAGTGAGATCTGGACTGGGTTGCACAAACGTCTATTAAAGTTAATAGTCTATTAAAAGTACACTTAAATTTAATTGTCTATTACTTACGTTGCACAAACGTTAATTAACATTAATAGTTTATTAACATACTATTAAATTTAATTGAACGAAGGAGCGCTATTAAATTCTTAATAGTACATTTAAAATGGATATGCAATGTAAGTGCTTGGCTTGCTTGTAACTCAAAATCAGCCGAAAAAATACTGAGAGAGGCTACTCCCCATCGATGATTTAATGTGACGTAATACCCGGATCGAACCTTTCTGGTTAAATTTCGCATTGGCCACAGGCCTCGACCAAAGTAATTTTACTCGTATTTTAATTGTTTGACACTTTGACGTCGTTTGCAACAATATTTACCCTGATCGAGGCTTGTGGCCACATTGAAAAATTAACATTTGCTATTATTAAATTAATTCAGAGTTCATTTCAACGTTCAAATATAACACATAAAAAGGTTATTTTTGTTATAATTAGCCCGGTCTTTGCTATGAGAACAAAAATAGGGCAGTTATAAATTAGAGCTATAGCTTTTCTCCGTAAAATTCTATATCCAGCAGATCTATATAGGTGTCAACATTAAAATTTAATACACATTTCCCTACAGATGTACACGTATTTTGTTTTTATAAATGAGGAAATCGTCGAAATGTAACGTCCGTGGAATTTAATCTCTGATAGCGTTGACTCTTTAATAGTGAAGAGCGCTTTCTTTCACATTCGCATTTCTATCAAGTATGGGATGCCAAGTTAACATTTTAAATCATTACTTTGGATGGGGAAATAAATTACAGAACTGTGAATAATTGCATGCATTGTAATTCGTAGGACATTAGAAGAAACCACGTGATACTTTTAAGTCTTTTAATATATTACATAGTGGTTTATGCCACGATCGCACCACGCTCACCACGATCTAAAATAAATTCAGATCGTGGTGAGGTCGCGGTATGAGCGGCATGAAAATGTAGATTTTCATTGTTTTCACGATGCTACAACGTCCTCATTACGCTTCTACAACGATCCCGCTACGATTATACCACGTTCTCACCTATTCTGCGACCTCACTACGAATATCACGATCTTACTACGCTCATCACGTTCTCACTACGACCATACCACGATTTATCCGATTGCAACACGATCTTACCACGCTTCTACTGCGATTATAGCACGCTCTTACCACGATCATACTACAATCATACCACGTTCATACCGCGATCTTACTACGCTCTCAGCAATAACGTCAACATCGTGTTCCATATAAATACTGTTCCATTCCTTCTATTTTTCATTAATACGTAGATTTCTCGGAAACAACACAGTCATGCCACCAAAATCTACCAGAACTCGTGGGCGTGATGGTAGGGTAGAGGTAGAGGCAGAGGGGCCTCCGGTACGAATCCTGATCCAGTAGAGGTGTCGGACCGACCAATCCACCCTGAATCACAACCTATTGCTGGTCCATCAAGATCAAATGGCGATGTTTTAGTGAACGATAGTGGGGATGACACATATTTTGTATCTGTGTTAATGATTGTAGAAGCATTACTACATGTACATGGTCTTGTGTTTCCATGGTTCAATTGAAATTGATGTTTCAAACAAAACCTAGAGAGCTTTTATATATTTTATGTGACAATGACAATGAGCATGACTAGAACTCGAAATGGTCGTAGTATGAACGTAGTCAGGTCGTAAGAAGAGCGTGATGAGGACGGCATGAGCGTGCTAGAATCGTACTATGGTCTTGAACAGCGTGGTATAAACGTGGTATAGTCGTAGTAGAAGCGTGGTTGGGTCGCGGTGAGAACGTGATGGTCATAGTGAAGTCGAAATAACGTCGCTGTGAGATCGTAGCGCAGTCTTTCGCTACGATGGTACACCGACCTTTGCGATCTTACCACGACCTTACCGCGCGTTCACTACGCTTCTACTACGACCTGATTTTGCCACGACCGCACCACGAGTGTTTTGAACATGTTCAAAGTTGGTCCACGCTCATCACGATCATGAAGACCTCACCACGACCGTGCCATGACCTTACTGCGATCTACACGATCACACTATGATCGTCAAAATTTGCAGAGATCGTAGTGCGATCGTGGCCTAGTGTGACGGGGGTATTAATTTACAGAAGCTTTTCAACATTTTTTTAAATTAAAAAAATAATCGTCGGATGAGAGGGCATGGTGTGACATGGTGTATATGGTCCGTAACATTTATAACCAATGCAAATAAAAACTGTAATAAAGATGAAACAAAATTATCCGATACTTTGGTAGGTCTTGGGTTACTTCAAATAAATATCTGATATTTACACGGAATAGGGTTTATAATAGTAATACTGTATAGGCTACAATTGGTAGTTGTTTAATTGGTCCCTTTTTGGTGGTGTCTTTTAAAATTGAGTGAGATTATGCTACAACCGACCAACAAAAATGGCTGCTTACTATGAATAAAATAAATATGGGAAATCTTTATATTTTTGATTTTTATGGGTTTTGTGGTGGCACGGATACAGGGTTCGTGCTCAATCTGTTAGTAACCCGTTTTTATATTTTGTTATTACTGTTTGTCTTTTTGTAGCCTCTCTTTGGTCATGGTGTTGTATGGTTTTATTGGACTAATGAATTTTTATTCCCTTCCCCTCGTTTTTTTCGAGACTTTTCTATCATTTTCAATGAAAACACATGCAATTTCTTGTATCATGTTTGAAAATTTTTATCTAACATGCTCTCATGGGAGCTTCTACATTTGCCGATTTTATCACGGGTTGGCCCTTTGTGCCAAATACTAGAATTTTATTCGGGTTTCCAAATCTTTTGACCTAAGTACTGCTAAAGAGACATGAGATTCAAAAAGAGCACCCAGCCAACCATTGGTACAAAAAAAACATCGGCAAACGAGTACCGAAGCAACAAGCCGAAAGAGTAGTCCAGAAAATTGAAGGTCCCAAACATGGCGATATAGGGATTTAACAAAGTGAGACAATAGAAATAACAAGATATCTTATATACTATATGAAATATCTTGAAGTTCGAATAAATAGTAAAACGGCTTGCCATAGAAACCTCTCTGCCATCCGGAATTCTGCTGATGCCAATGTTATGTCAAGTTATAATTTTATCGTATCTTTTAAAAGTTCATGCTCTACACCAACTACAATTTGGCGAAAATTCTCTTTTTAAGAAACAAATATATCCGAAATCTTTACAAAGCTTCCATTTTCCAAGCGTTATTAAGCTTTTATTATCACATTACAATTAGTACCTTACGAACAAGAGTTGAGGGGACTATCAGTCTGTCTGTCGATGTTTCATCGTTATTTACACTATTTCGTAATATATACATATAACACTCCAAAACGTGTCATTTCCTTAAACGTTTCTGTGATGTCATGGCTAGATGAATGTTCAACCGACAACATTTAGAAATAATATTTGACCTTTTGGGGTTTTGAGCATGTTAACAGTTGAAGTACGGCCTTGTAAACTGAACACAATTGATATTTTACCGAAAAATGAAGACGCACTATGCCATGTATTGCATACATTAAAACTAGTATAATAATAACTGAGAAATTTATAACAAAAACTGCAGATTGCAGTATAATTCTAAACAATACCATATATTTTCTGCTGGTTTGAAATTTTACAACGAGAAGCCGATACGAATGGACTCGTGTGGGCGTCATTAAAAAATAGACACGTTCAAGCGTCTTAAATTGGACATGTTTTGGTGTCAATTGAAAGTAGACCCGTTGAAAAATGATAAAAATCGCGGAAATCGTGATGACGTCGTGAAAAATGATAAAAATCGCGAAAACGCACGCGCGTCACAATGAATTTTGGGATTAAATGGGGGCTTAATTGACTATTAAAACGTTAATAGTAACATAATAGTCTATTAGTTAATAGAAGCCTGAAAAGTGATTCGTGCAACGCTATTAACTCACTCTATTAACTAATAGTCAATTAGATATTTAATAGTCTATTAGAAGTTAATAGTATATAACCTTAATAGACGTTTGTGCAACCCAGTCCTGAATATGAAATAGAACTTTAGCTCCTCCACATGTATTAAGACTTAAGCCAGAGGTCGTCTGTGTATCTATCGTCCTTCCCTTCGCCCATATCATCCTGCTCATTTGCTCTTTTATTTTCGTCTTATAAGTTTTAGACATGCGCAGCACTATCAGCGACGTCATAATATATGCGGAGAAGTTCCAATGTGTGAGGAAACGTTGTCAATCTTATTGTCCTCATGAATAACATTGTCTAATGGCAGTTGAATGACGAAAATAATTCAATAAACAGATTGTCGGTTTTTCTGCGTATAAGATTTACAAATTACCAGCCGCACGACACAAAGCGAAAACTTTAAACTCACTCACCAATTAGGTTCACATTATCAATTATTATGACTCGTGGCTGATGTTAAATGATATCAATGCATAAAAAACCCGATCGTCTATACATATCGAAGTGCTTTTGACCTTCAAATACATTTGTAGTGAAAGCTTCTTTCAAATTTATTCAAACTTGTCTATACTTTGGTAGAATTATTGCTTGAAATATGCTACATATATTTGTCTAGTCATACAGACCTCTGGATGCCTTTAATGATTGTTGGGTTTAATAACTGTCTGTTTTATCCTTGTTTTACCTTTTAATGTATGCATACCAGTCTATATATCATGATGCAGTCGTTAACAAATAATACTGTGAGACATTCAACAGTCGTTAACAAATAATACTGTGAGACATTCAACATGCATGAATAGTTTCATAATTATCATGTCGAGGCCTTTTATAGCCGACTATACGGTATGGGTTTTCTCAATGTCGAAAGACGAACGGTTGCCTATATTTGCTTACATCTACTTTATTTGAACTTTGGTGGATAGTTGTCTCACTGGCAATCATACCTCATTTCCTTATTTTTATATATGTGTAACAACTGAACTTAAAAACAGACTACGAGCAGGTGGCTGAACATGTGAATTCAATTACTGCGTTTATTTTCTACGAAGAACTTATAAATGTATCATTTTAAATTAAAAACAAAATAATCAAGTGTAGTACCTTTCTGGTCTTTTGGTCGTTGTAAAATAACTAAAAACCACTGTATTATGGAATAAGATTAAATTCAGACTATAAAAACAAAATAGCTATAAGATAGCATGATACTGACATAAACACAAGCACACACTATACATTATATTAGAAAAAATGGTAGACTGATGAGAGCTGAATGTCATCACTGATCAGAATAAACATATAATTATATAAAAAAAACGGAAATGTGGTATGATTTCCAATAAGAAAACAATCCACCATAGACCTGCTAACAACGTCGTAGAACGACAAACGAAAACAAACAAAACGCACGCTACCATATGTATACGGAACACATTGCTCGTTTGTTTGAAAAAAGAACAATTATTAACAGTAACTCCTTTTAAATGTTCTGACTTCAGACGTTCTTTTGA
Source organism: Mytilus coruscus (assembly GCA_017311375.1). NCBI lineage: Eukaryota > Metazoa > Mollusca > Bivalvia > Mytilida > Mytilidae > Mytilus > Mytilus coruscus. Next base: position 74,537,939 of record CM029598.1, on the reverse strand, counting down.
CACTTGTTTCTTGATCGATGGTGTTGAGTATTAATATAAAATATGTTCTGTTGTAGCTGATTCTAGTATAGCATCATTCTTTTCGTTCGAATATTCGGAAAGAGACTCGATTGTCTTTGTGCAGCAAAGTTTTCAGAGGTAGTGGATATTTCTTAATTTGTATTGACTGTGGCTTTGCTTAGAAAATAAAATTTAGAAGGAAGTACAAAGTCTGATTGCCTCAGAGGTTAACTACGTGTCCAGATAGGGTGACATATTTTCCTGCTGACTTAAACCACGTAATCAAGCAATAAAAACCCAACTTAACTAACCGATTAAGCAATATGCAGAAAAACATTCGATGTTCAAAAAATTATATTCATTTTGAATACTATTAAACATTCTAATGGAAAATGTTAAGGTGGAAATCTCCAAACGGAGAAAGACCAGATACATGTTCTCTCCGGGCACTCAGGCTTCCTCCACCAATAAAAACTAACCGCCACGAAATAGCACAATAGTGTTGAAAGTGGTGTTAAACACCAATCAATCAAAAAACCATTCTTCTGAAAGACATATCTTTCTTAATCGTGATAGTGAAATTTGTTCAATATCGATTTTAGTCGTGTCATAACTCTGTTGGTGGATATGCCTGCATGAACTTTTTCTTCACATTTACGTTGGGTTGGCATCCCTGAGTTCAACCAGTGTCTGAAACAAAATAAAATACATCTTCTCCAAATTTTTGAAAATCTTATATTGTATGTATATTTGAATATTGAGATAATTACAATACACATGATACACTTGCATCCCTTTTTATGCTAGTGAGACGTATCCTATCTGTTCAATGAAAATTTACCAAAGATCATATTAACAAGGAAGTCACTTATATATAGACTCTTTCAAAACCTTACTTGTTTTTTTTTTTTTTTTTTTTTTTTTTTCATAATCTGTTTTGAAAATCAACAAATATACATAACCACAATGTACACGTTATGACTGATTATAATATAATAAAACATTGACACATGTCATGTTATTTAAATCCAACTTGTGTCGTGAGGTTTTGAAGGAATTAACAAAAGTTAAATTTTCTTCAAACCGTAACTAACAAAAAGAGTAGACATTTTCAGTTCAAGTAGTACGATCACACTCAGCGAATACAATGATATTTGCCTTCTTCTTGATCTGAAAAAAAAAGAAACCAATTTGTATGTCCATTGTAAATTATTTGCTCTTATTCCTGCTTATAATATATCTTATACATTTGTATTTTGTGCGTTTGATTTTCTTATACACTCTTTTATTTTTTACCACGAGCTACACGATAACCAGTTACAATTAATTATGATAGGCAAAATATCCAAGCCTTATTATATGTTTGATTTTATATCACAAAACGTAGACAATAAGACATTTTTTTTCTTCTATTTCAGTAGAAATATCAGTATCCTTTCAAAATGTTGTGCAGGGTTCTATTAATCGAAATTTCTGCTTGGGATTAGCATTTGTATGAGTATTAGGAACTTTTTGTTCTGGAATTTTTCTGACTTATGCAACCAAAACGTGAATGGGGATTAGTAACCCTTCTGTATCGGTGTCTTCTTTGACTAATATAACCAGATTTGAATGGGTATTGGGAATCCTGGTTTTTTTTTAAATCTTTCGTGACTTATAAAACCAGAACTTGAATAAAAGTAGGAACCTTTTTGGGGTATCTCCCTTGACTAGTATGACCTAAACATGAAGGAGATTGGCCACCAGTTTGCTTTGGGATCTTTTCTGGTTAAACTAACGATAACTGAGTTCCGTTTTTTTTTTTTTTTTTTTTTGTGTGTCTTTTCTAATTAACTTAACTAGAACTTGTATGGGAATAGAAACCCCTTTGTTTTGATATATTTTTAGACTAATATTACTAGAATTTGTTTGGGGATTAAGAACCAGTTTGTTTTGTGGGTTTTTTAACCTTTATTATCATTACTTGTGTGTGCTTAAGGCACAACTTTGTTTTAGTATCTTTTCTGACTAATGTAACCGCAACTTGTATATTTGGTTTTGTTATGAACGGGCTAAGAATTTTGACTTCAAAACAGATATGACGAGGCATTGACTATTGATTGATCACTTAAAGGATTATAATTAGTTTTTATTTGTTACATAAGTTACTTGTTGTTTACAACTGACAAGCTGCTGTGTTTTTGTTCATTACATGTTTTAAAATCAAAGTGATAATGAGTTAACCACACAATATTCGTTTTTTTAATACATGTTAGTGTTTTTTTAATTTCAGTTTGATTGTAACAAGACATACACAATGTTAATAGTATGAAATATGAGATTGAAAACAACACTTATACACTTTTTTAACACTACTTGCAGTACTATAAATGCAAGTCCAAAATTTCATCTGTACATTCTCTCACCAAGGTTCAAAAGGTAAGAAAGAATATTTGAAATCATATAGAATAGTGTAATCACAATGTTATATTTGTTTCTAAAGGCAACTTTTAAAAATAAACGTTTCAGTATGATCTTTAATGAATAACAAGGCTTATGTATAATTAGCTAGGTTAGATGCTTTTTGGTGTACTTGACGGCCGATAATTGTACATTGTAATTTCTGAAATTGTTGCGAAGATTTTATAATGTTATGATTATTGCCAAAAATTTGGACGAAATAACTTTTGCAAAAAAAATAAGCTCTTAGCATTATTTGGATGCAACATTTGATGAAATCGCAATAATTCATTTCGTATTTTTGTTCATTGTTTAACGATCGCAATGATAAATGCTTAAAACAAATTTTGAATTAGCAGTAATTTTATTAAAACATGGTTTTTCCTACATATGGAGACTATATATTTTCTTAAATAAGAGTCTAATTGAAGCAAATTACTTACTTTGAAATATATTGTGTGAAATAGATAAATACAATTTTGAAATGTTCAAATTGTATTAAATTGTTATAAAAATAGACCGATGTTTACATGAATTACTAACCACGTTATGTCTGGTTGAATTTAAATTTAAACAGCGTGAAAATATTAAAAAATTGGTATTTCTGTGAAGGCACCAAATCGGTTTGTCAAGTGTGTAGGTGCATGAAACACATTTCGATGCTTTTCTCAGAATAACAACTTGACAAACGAAGGAAAACACATTAGCTTAAATTTTTCTGGGGAATATGTTAACTGCATTAGTTATTAGGTCCTTCGTTAGAAGTTTGGCAATTCTTTCTTGTCAAACCTTTCTATCTCATTCATAAACAAATGCTAATCCAGTATTCGTTTTTATGTTCGAACTTGCAGAAAAAGAATATGAATCTGTTTGCTTTCTTCGTGCTATATTTTAGTGTTAAGATGTCAATTAAAATCACTTTTTGGAAATTCTTAAAACGCAAAGTCCCAGTGCAAAGTGCTGGAATGTACGTACTTGTGTTGTTCTTTTTGGTTTTTGGTTTTTATTTTTTTTGTTTTTGTTTATTTTTGTTGCTTTTTATTTGTTTGTTTTGGTTGTTTTGGTTTTTTTATAGACAGTTTGTTAGGGGTAAAGAAATTGTAAACAACAGGTATACAATCTCCATTTCCCAGTGCGGAGTGTTTTTTGTAGAGTCTACGATATCAATATTCACGCAAGTAGCCTTTCCTTTACCATGTTTACACAATTGTCACTGTGCACTTTAAAGACAACATTGATTGTCCTCACCATACGGAAATAAAATAATAGATATAGACAGATGCTAGTAAGAAGAAATGAAAATGGTTAATTGGTGTACTGACTATCTATAAGAAGGTCGATGATGATGATATTTGGGTGGTTAACATCCAGCGGCAAATTAATATGTGTTTTCAGGAAGAGAACATATTAATGTAATATGAATTATATTAACCTTGCTTTGTACTAGACCAACACGCTGAGTCGAATTTTGAACGTGCTAGTTAACAAGGTAACAGTCCGCAGGAAGACATGTCACTTTACCCGGAAATATTATTCTGACTTTGAGCCGACCGGTCTTTACTCTTACTCCTTTATGCCGCGTGCTTAGCGGAGAAGCAACAGATACCAATTTTCATGTCTTTGGTTTGATCCGGCCAGGTTCGAATCTACGACCTCCCGCACTAGAGGCGAACACGCTACCATAAGACCACCGAGGCGGTTATAAGGAAGTTGAAATGTGATGTTTAAAGCATAATAATATCAAAGAATCTTTGTACGTTAACATAGGTAAAGAGATAAAATAAAAAGATTAAACAACTGATTAGTTGTCGACTGTTCTAACAATCAGGTTTGGAATATGTTCAGAGGAGACCCTTCAATTTTATTCACAAAATAAGTATTGGCACTTACTTTCTTTTCTCTTTAGACCATTATGTGTCTGACTTAAACGGACAGCTGCAGTAGGTTAAAGATTTAACAATATAGTCTAAGTCCAATCGAAACATCAACACAAAACATGTGGGATTCAATAGTCAATAAACGTATTGAATTTACACTGTAAATTCAGAAATTATTGCGTGCATTTATTATTACGATTTTAAAAGAATGCATATGAATGCGAGATTAGTTATTGCAATTTCAGAATCTGCGTGGAGATATATGTATTCGATTTCAGAATTCGAGTTCTTATCAATGTAATGCTTAACTAATCTCATTATTCGCATTAATTAAAACTTCGGATAATTTCTGAAATTTACAGTACACAACATTTATATTTTAGGACACATTTTTGATCACAAATATAAATAAAACCATAGAAAATAATTTCTTAAAACATTGCGAAATGCCTCCTCCATATGTTCAGTGGTATTGTGATAAAGTCTGTTTGACTAAACTGCGATGGGGCAAACAACGGAGTCCATCGCAAAGTATTGCTGTGTGTCATTGATATATCACAAGTATATTTTCCTATCTTTATTTTATAATAATTTACTAGTAATACGAACATAATAATATACTAATTATTCGAAACAATAGTATACTAAAAGTTCGAAATGAAGAAAAATTTATGTATGCAGTTGTTTTTTTTTTTTTTTTTTTTTCTAATTAAGTCCTTAGTACTGATTTTTATATTAATTTCGTTTGTTTAGATAACCATGCAGCCCATTACTTGTCTTTTATTTGCCATTTTCCTGTTTGGAATAGCAATGCAAGGTAAGATTTCAACGGAAGTGGGACACACTTATAATATGTTATTCCATTTTATCGTACAATGCAGAGTAAAATGAAAATGAAAGCAGCTAGTTTCATATAGTTATGGCGGCAGGGTTTAGTCTCCGGATTGTATAATGGCCGACATATATCCCAAAACAACGGTCGTATAGTCTGCCTGTAGCTTGATCGGTTCATGTATGTGGTAGGTTGCGACTTCAAACGGTCCCGAAAAACTACAGACTTTAAATTTCGTATTTGGGGATTTTCTGCTAAGCTAGCATTTCAACAGAGGCTTCACATTAAAGCTACTATAACCGGAGTATGTTGTTACACTTCAGATTACGTGCATTCCTTGAATAAACACAACTTTACATTTTATAAAGCTAATATGTTGACGAACAGATTGTGTTGATAAAATTGATATCAAATCCAAAGAATGAAACTCAAGAATGTTAATACAAATCAAATACTCTACAGAAAAGAGATAAATGGCATTGATACTTTCTCAAGAAATAGTAAGTTTATTGAAATAGCAATCAAACAGCGCTTAAATGATGTTCTTCATACAAGCATTCATGAGTCTGCTTGTAAGAGGACGACCATTCGTTATGGTCAAGATGGTTTTCATAGTAAATACATGTATCTATGCCTCGTAAAAACTGATGATGAATAATATTGGCCAAGACATGATAAAAAAGAATATTCTGGCCGTCGAAATGCCGGACACAATACAATAGCCCTATTTCTTTGTATTGGTTTTTATTTTTGGGTGCATGAGTAAGCATTGAATCAATGCGGTATATCCCTTCTTTTTGAATCCTGCTGTTTAAAGTTTGCAAATCATTATTAAGAAACAGTTAAAAATCAATAACTACAGACCCCAAAAAAATTGCGTAGAAGAGCAGTGTCGTGGTTTAAGGTGAAATAGAAATGTACAAAGAACAAGTCTTATTTACATGTAACACTGGGTCGATACCTCTACGGGTGGACTATCAGTCCCCGAGGGTACCATCAGCTCAGTAGTCAGTACTTCGGTACTGACATGATTTATAACAAACCTTTCTAAAATTGTCCGTTTAAAAATTTTGAAATTATACAGAAACTAAGGTTTCAACTCCCTCAGGCAAAATTGACCTTCGATGAATTTGACTATTTGTTAGGTACTTTATGGTCATATAGATCTTCAACTGTTTTGGTTCGGCTTTGAGCGTTCCTGATGAAGGTAGATCCAGAAAAGCACATCGGACGCATGAAATAAATAACGTTTTGTTTTCATTTTTAACGTCACTTCTATCAGCATCAATGGAAAGGAGTGTTAAGATAGACTGAATTTATAGATTAACTAGATGGATTAGAATTTGACACACTGCATAGGCATTTGTCTTATTTTGATGACTGTATGGCCTGCATATGTATGTTGGTTTCTTAATTGTGTCGTTCATTCAACGTATAACCATCTGTTTTTATTCAAACAAAAATATTCAGAGAGTGCCTTTATGCAATGCCTTTATTTTTTTGTTTGTAAACAATCGTTTTGCCGCTAACGTTGTTTTTTATTTTATTCTTGAATTTTTTCAGGAACAACTGCTAGATGCTATTCATGGGTAAGATAAAAAAAAACGATCTTTTGACGATAAATTTTGCCGTTGAAAGTTATAATGTTTTTTATTCCTCTTTAATAAATTAACAAAAGATAAAAATGAAAAAAAACCTGTCAGAATTAAAAAAAAAACATCAATAAGGAATAAAATCTAAATGATCTGATAATTAATCAGATATACCACGTGTGCAATCAGACAAGAGTAGCAAAATAACCACCAAAACCATGGCAACGGGTTAGCACTTCCTGCTTCAATAAATAGTGCCACCTGTTGATACTCTTTATGTCTAATTTGATCGGGGAAAAATATGAAGATACAGTGTATGATTGCCAATAAGACTACTATCTACAAAGATAACAAACGAGGATGTAAATAACTACATATCATCGTACGGTCTTCACGAATGAGCAAAAACCATTCCGTATCATAAGCTAAAATAGATCCATTCGTTAACAAAACGTGAAACAATTGAACATAGAATACTAACGGCATAACTTCTGGAATACAAACAATAATAAAAACAGATAGCAACCAACGGCAAGCACTGATGTTGAGGTTCCTGATAGACATATCAAGATCAATTTGGCGGGTGTAAACATGTCAGTGAATCCTCAACCTTTCCATGAACCTAGGACACTGATGTAACAGTATTACCTAGGAACAGACTGTAAAAATCAGTTGAAAAGGGTTTAAACCTCAGATCGGCGGCACTTAATACAACATCAAAAAGCAAAGAAAGACCACAGACACAACATATTGTCAAAAGACTACACGCATACACATTCCATTTGAGCCCTTCGATAATGTCAACACTATTAGTTATTCTTGAATATATATAACGTTTTCTTTTCATCTATATACAATATGATTCATCATATTTTTAGCCTAGAGTATGTCCCCCATGGAAGCGATGCATATCAATTCCATGGTACCCATATTATAGATGTGTTCAAAGATATAGCATTGGGAAAATAGGTCCTTATAGAATGGGAAATTATGGTAGTTGGAGTAATTATGCAAGTGGAGGAGGGGTTATGACGGTAGCGGTATAGGTGGCTATGGCGGTAGCGGTATGGGTGGTTATGGAGGTAGCGGTATAGGTGGTTATGGAGGTAGCGGTATGGGTGGTTATGGAGGTAGCGGTATTGGTGGTTACGGAGGTAGCAGTATGGGTGGTTTTGGAGGTAGCGGTATGGGTGGTTATGGAGGTAGCGGTATTGGTGGTTACGGAGGTAGTGGTATGGGTGGTTATGGGGGTATCGGGATTGGTTACGGATCAGGTGGTTATGGCGATGGTGGTTATGGGTCTGGTGGTTATGGTGGTTATGGAGATGATGGGTACGGGTCTGGCGGTTCTGGTAACTATGGTTACGGAGGTATCGGTGGTTATGGTGGTTATGGCGGAAGCAGTGGAGGTTATGGTGGTTATGGAGGTTATGGAGGTTATGGTGGTTATGGTGGTATTGGCGGAAGTAGTGGTTATGGTGGATATCGCAAACATGGTGGTCATAGTAGGAAAAAAAGCGTCTGTAAGTATGATACTTAACTGACTTGTTGAATACCTTATTTTCATTTTTATGTACGGAACAATATTACAAGCAGAATAAATATTATCAGTAAAAAAGTGCGTTTTGTATATTTATTTTTCGTGTCGTTGTAGAAAATAATTGTCAAACTGAACACCTTTTACTTTTTTATGTTCTGATTATTTTATTGCGCTGATAGAAGAATAAATCAAACCTTTCATATTATATAGTTTTGTTGAATTCTTTTTCAAGGTGATTATGACCAATTCCTAATGCATACACTTTCAAAACGAATGGACATTTGTTATAATTCTATAAAAAAGTAGTGAATATTCTCCCCTTAGACATTAGGGTATAATTTAAACAAAATATCATAGAAATTATAATAATTCATTTTGCATAATTATTTTCTTTTCTTTCTATTCACGAAAGGAGTAAACAATAATTTTTATATATTTTTTTGGAGTAAGATCCATAATTATGAAAATAAGAAGATGTGGTATGATTGCCAATGAGACAACTTTCCACATGAGACCAAATGACAGTCTACAATAGTACAGAATCTTATTGACACGAAATGTTTTATCTTTTACAGATTAAATGAAAAGTAACGGACAAGACAGAAGTAGACCGGATATTTGAAATATTTTTTTTAAATAAATATTTATTAAGTATTAATTTGGTTTTGTTATTCGTTTAAATGATAGATGTTTGTAGACCTGCGTATTCTGCCGTCCAATATAGAAATAAGGAGACGTTGCATGATTGACAATCAGATGACTATCCACCAAAGTTCAAATGGAGTCGATAAAGGCATTTATATGTAACCGTACGGCCTTTAACAATGTGAAAACACACACCGTATAGTCGGCTATAAAAGGCCCCGATACATTTGTGGGCGCTCAACCCTCCCCTAACCTTGGACAGTAGTATTACAGCACAACATAAGAACAAAATATAAAAATCAGTTAAAAAGAGCTTAACTCACCAGATTGATACAAAGCAGAAAAACATTTAAAAAAAGCCCGGACGCGGAAGGGTATTCATACATTCCTTACAACAAAAAAGACACAAAGTACAGATCTGAGAGTACTTGCAGCTACTGACATCTAGATCAAAGCAAATAACAACTTATAAAAAAATATTGTATCTAAGACTAAAATATCAATCAGTACACATCAAACATCCAATGGATTTAGTGTAAAGACGCCATAAATAGTCAGAGAAAATCACGACCTTGTGCAATGCCAAAATATATGTATCGACATATTGTAGTACTGTGAAAGTGCATATGTGCATAACAATAATATTTAGTATGGTTTTAATTTTCTGATAACAAAATCAATATATATACCAAGAAAAACAATATTCAAAGAGCTATTTACAGTGTTGAATTTGTTACCTTTAAGGTTAATCTTATTTAAAGGATTGATAAGTTTACCCGGATCGTATCTAAATTTCCGGGCTCGGTATACAACATCTCTGTAAAAACCTAGGCTGTGCTATTATGAAATAAGTTTCTTACAGATACAACCAAACTTGCAAACCAAATTTTTGTATCTATGGAAGAATTTAGTAATGGTGTTATGTAATGTGTGGTGATGAAATTCCTGGCTTAATAATTTAACAGTAATTCATAGATTACGCTCATTGAAATCCAAAACGTCACTATAGACACGGGCATAGCGAACTAGTTGGAATATATAAACACCCTGAGACGGTACCAAAGGAAAATCACCGTCCAAAATTAAACAATATGGAAAGAAAATCGTTCATTTTGTCATAATTTTTTGTGTAGAGTTTCTCGTGTAAAACTGAAATATCTAAATCTAGGAAAGGACGGTTATTGCTGTTAATATTTGATTTATTTAAAGTAAGTTTCTTTGGGTAAGTTTCGGCAGTATATTTAGAGAACTCTGAATTATTTAACGAAAAAATATCATCCAGATAATGTTAAATATATCAATTAAATGGAATTAAGATTGGTCTTTACTGAGATTGGTACAGGGTTAGGTTAGGAATACCTGTGATTTATAACAGTACAGGAACAGGTCTGCTATTAAAAGGGCACAATTGGTACCAATAGGAATACCTACCACCTGTCGAAACACTGTATTGCCGAAACGTACATAAATGTTTTGTTTTAATAAGATTTGTGGAAGTGAAGTATAAAGAGTGGACAAGTCAAAACTATCAACCCAATCAAAAGGACTATCAAAAGCACGTAATTATTTTAAAACACCAAAAAGAAATTTTTACACTCCAAAAAATAGTTAATTCCACTATTTTCATATGTTTTATTACAAAAGTTAATGATCATTTCTTTGATAGTTGTTAAGGAACTCGTAAAAATCACTGAAAGATTAGTAGTAGAACACTAACTAGAGGCCGAGATTAAACGATATTTTAAGGGGTTTTGTGTAGCTTAGGTAACAAATATATAGTGGGGACCTTCAAATGTTCAGAGGAGGCTTAATGTATGTTTAGGAAAAAATATCTATTTATTTTAATTTTTTTTAACTTTTCACAAAAGTTAATGCCAAATGTTTTAACATAGAAATTAGATATCGTTATATTCATTCGATTTATCAATCTGCTTACATAAGTTAACAAAATGATTCTGACTCACTATTATACATAGGATAATTTCGCAATCATAGTGAAATGCCGCAGACCTGAAATGATATGCATAATACACATTATATTGACTCGAAACACGAAGCTGACACAACATGATGTTAACAAGCAATTTGACAAGGATACAATGCTATCATCAGAAGTAAAATGGAGAGTAAACTTTACGATATCGATGTTGACTTGCAAAACATAAATGTCAGACTATCTTGATGTTTCGTCATTTTATTGATTTTGTATATAAAATGTTGACGTGAAACTTTACGGGGAAAAGTCAATACTTCATAGTGTTCACATGCGACTGCAGGTTGCATTTTTAAAAACAGCTGATTCACAAACCACGCTTCTTTTGGGGAGATAAATAACATTCATAGATATTTTGTTTTGTTTACCTACTGGTTCCAAGATATGATCTCAATGTTTCATATCATAGAGGCACAACTTGGGAATTTTACCAGTACAAATACTGATGTATAGCGGATGAATTAAATTCTCAGGAAGACTCAAGGGTGGACCAGAATATTTGTATAAGTTTAAACTCTTACAAGTTTAAGGCATACAACTGTTGACAATATGCCACACAACCTTATGTTTTGACCTTTGCAAAAAATAGTATTCCATTTGAACTTTTCATTCTAGTATATGATTTTTTACGAAACTTCATAGTAAAAGTGGCACAGCTTTAGTCGTATAAGGAGTTCCTATGGGAAATTGCTTTGACTTAATTTTTAGAAGCGCAACCTCAAAAAAGATTTGGTGTTTCAGCAAACAGTCGGTATGTCAATGTTTACTAACTGCGCATCCCTACTGGTTAACTTGGTTTTGTATTCACGCAGCATTGAATTTATACAAATCACTATCCGGAACAAATGCAAAAAGAACATTTTAAGTTAAAACATTTTTGTAAAATAACTGGACACCCGACATTTCAGTGATAAATATTATTATTTCAGATTAATGATTAAAACAGTTCGTTCGATGTTTATGCCTTACCATGCGATATTCAATGAATAAAGTAAATGTTACAACGCTTGTGTCATACAACAATATCATGATGACACCAAGCAGTTTGTTCTTGAATTGCACTAGTAAGAAACGTGATGTCAATTACAATGATAGAATTCCTCTATTTTGTGCAGAGCTAAAACTGTATGTCATTATTATATTGCTACAATACTAATACGATACTATGACTTCAAAGTGTACGTTAAAGTAAAGGACAAGGTACCATAAGTATCACAAGACGGCCCCGAATTTTCGTTGAAATCAAATTGACGTAAATACATAATACTTTTATTTTTAAGTTCGAAACCTTTATTTTTGTAAACTACAATAGTGTTGTCAACTTCCGCTGATTTAATTCATGCTTAGTGCGGTAAACACCTCCTGATTTGCGAAAAGGGTAGTAATGTTTTCCAATGTTTTTCTGCAATTAAACTATGAGCGTACCTACGACCCACGATCATATTTATACCTGTCTTTCCTTAGCTAATTTTTTTTTTGTATCTCGAATATCTTCGTGAGCCGTAGATAGACTCATAGTAAAAAAATTCAAAATATCTGAAAAAAGTCGTCTTTGTTTACGTTGAATCATTGGAATATTTAAACGAACTGCGGACCGGAGATGATTTCCGGTATTCACTGATTAGAAGTAGATGAATCTGACGATATTTTTTAGTTATTTCATTTATCTATTACGTCATAAAGTATTTAAAATTGCATGATTTTAACAAGGTCAATTTAAACTAAGACTTTTAACAGAGTCAAGTTTAGACAAGAGGTTCAGACTGGCTCTTAGTCATACGTCCCATTTGCACTCTTTAAACAATAAAAACAACACGTTATAAATTTTATGCGTTCGTAGCGTTTTTGTGGATTTACCTTCACTAGGAACGCTTAAAGCTATGAAGATTTTAATGACTTAATAGCGATTTAGAAATAATACTGTAGATTACCTTAAACTTTCTAGTTAGAACAGAACGCATATATAAATGCCTATATACTGTATATATGATACCATCATATATGTACACATGAAGTCCAGTCAGAACTGTGACGATTGTCAATTGCAGGCGAATGTTGAAACTAATGCAACAGAAATTATTTAAAACTCGTTTTATACTCAAAAATTCTTCACGTGATTGAATTTTGATGTTTAGTAGCAAACTATAATCGTGATTAAGCATGTCGAAGTATAAGATGGACAAATACGTCTTAATTAAAACATATCAAGATACTGCAGTCCTAGCGCAATCGGTTAACCAGCTGGAATGGTGATATTTAGGTCTTCGGATCCAATCTCATGGAGGATTGTTTGTTTTTTTTTTTAATTTTTATATCAATTTTCCTTTTTTTTTTTATATCTGTTCACATCACATTTTCTTTTAATCAGTTTATATTTAGGGTGAGACAGATAGGAGAGGGGGGAGTTTTATAAATAATTCCGTATTTTCTTACAATAAAACCTTGTTAGGCAAGATTTAAAGGTTATGGTTAGATGATGTTTATTTAAAATAAAGCAGTTAAGGTCAGTTGTGTAATTATATGAAAAGTCAGTAGTTTTTACTTCCCTCTTTCTTTGCTTCATCTTCCAACACACTTGTTACCACTTCGTTAGTGACAAAGGAAAAAGAGAACTGTATGTTTTAATATTATCTCTTCTTCGTATGGATATTATTTTCATACAAGCTTATCCAAAAACTTGCTTATCTTTGGATATTGACTTACGATATTTGACATGAAAGTGTATAACCATGGAAAAGTTGTAGCATATCATCATGACCTTTACATGATCTTAACCTTCGACATCAAGGTCAAACAAATAATTCTTGTGACATTTTCGTGTGCGGAACATAACTTTTTTTATTTTTTTTTGAAATAGGGTTTTGATATTTTACATAGCTGCAGCATCTCAGGATAATGTGTCGCGTACGATTAAAGTTCAAATTCAAGGTCAAATAATAGATTTTGAAATATGCCCCCTAAAATCAAATACATTCTTGCATACAATGGCAAGACCTTTCCATTGCACCAAGGTATTCACATTGGGAGTCATTCTCTTTTCCCTGATAATATATCGTTAAATATTTAAAAATTGATCATATCTGTCCCCTTAACCAGATTGTTTTCCTTAATGCCTTAATAAGACCTCTTAAATTGACCATAGATTTGTTTCCAGGAGACATACCCCACCTCTTATATTATCATTGTTAAATATTTTGAAGACTTTCATATTCCTACCCCTTAATCATATATTATATAATTAATTGCCTTGATCAGACATTTTTGTCCAGCATATATATTTGCCCCTGTGCTCCGCCACCTTTATTTCGTGAAATACATTGTATCTTAAAAAATATTCAGATGCCCACCTCCAAACCGTTGATATCATATATTATCACGACAAAACCTTCACCTTGTATCATATGTAATGTCTTTGGGAGTCATGTCCCAACTGGTATAGAAGAACTTTTAGAATATATAACAAATTGAAAAGATCCCGAACCCTCCACCATTTGTTTTTCGAATTGCCGTGACCAGAATTTTCAATGCAATATACATTTGTCTCTGAATGGGGAGTATGACCGAACCCCTCATATCATAAATGGTTGAATATTTTGAAAACAATTAGGATTCCCTCAAAACATGCAAAATAAACTTTAATATATATGTTTTTATTTGTCATGTATGTATGGGATGTATTTGTTGACCCTTGTCTTCACTGTAGTGACTACTAGAGAGATGAGTCTTTGTTTCAGTCCACTAAATCAGTTCACATTTCATGTTATTGGAATACATATTTTAGTAACCTTCTCTAGAACAAAGCACTTTTTATTTTTTTACAGGAATGTGTATTACCATGAAAATGTGTGTCGCATATCATCATGACCTTTATGTGACCTTCTCCTTTGACCTCAAGTCGAAATAATGGATATGTGGGATATTTTCTTGTCAGGGTCCTTTGACATATATTTTGGATATTCGTGCCTTACTCACTTAAGATAATATGTCAATTAACATTGAAGATGATATGTCATAGTTTTCATTGGATCACCCCTTTCATATTTTAATTAATCAATTAATAACTTGAAAATCTTTCACATCCCAGACCCGTTGGTGGTTGCCAGTTCCCTTTTCCTCATGTTAAAATGTTACGTACATTGACAACCACAAAACAGTCATAGTAAGGTTCCCATTCATATATTCTTATTGCCACGACAATATCCTTTCATTACTAGACTGTATAAGTTAGTCATTTCAAAGCGACTTCTAAAGATGAAATTGAAGGACAATCTAGGTGATCTCGTGGTAGCATTATCACCTCTAGTGCTGGAGGTAGCGGCTTCGGTTCCCAGGTTGGTCGAAGCAAGATTTTGAAAATTGCTGTTTCTGCATTTAGTAGTAAGAGCAAAGACTAATTTGCTTGGAGTAAGAACATGAGAAATTAATTTATATGTGTCTTTAATTTAAACTATTTCTATTGCTATGTTGTTGATCAGCTTTAAGTTAACTACAATTGAACCCACTTTCCAATTTTTTCTGCACCAGATGTGAATTTTAACGATCTTATAATGATACCAGTGAAATATGAAGTCGTTGAAGTTTTTTTTTTTTTTTAATATATGTCGATTATTCGATTAAACTGTTCAATAGAGATGTAAATCAAGAGGGTGCTGACGAGACAAAAATATTTAACAATGATTAAACCTCAATTTATAAATTTGAAAAACAAATACGTTTGAAAATTTGTTTAAAAAGACAAAATCAAGGTACTTGTCAGTTTTGGCAAAAAAAATGCAGTCATGAAATTTAGATGTCGAACCAATTCAACTGAATTTAATGGATGACTAATGCATGGTTCCATGTGTATCCTCAAACCTCCGACTCTTAGTCAATGGCTTACTTCCATTTATCTTTCTAAATAAAATAGCAAAAGAGTTAAAAATGTAATAACTTCTGTAATGCATTAGATAACAATAAATAACAAACCTGAAATCAAAATATTTGAAACAGTGGTTTATCCATTTTTCAACATGCTAAAAAGTGGAACTCGAAAGTTTAAAATGAAAGGGAAAATGTTTTGAATAATAACATCAACTTCATGTGGTGCAATTAAGGTGGTACCCAACACCTTGACTAATATTAATTTGTCTCGTTTAATTTTCCTAAAATTTTGACAAAATGTTTACTTTGACCCTTTGACAAAAATATAAAAATTTCAAATAATTTGAACCAACCACTTTATCAGAAAAATTTCACTGGTTATATAGCAGTTTGACAAACACTAATTTTGATCATTGAGAAGCTTAATATTTCCTTAACAATACAACGTGATTAAAACGTTTAGCTGATTTTTACAGAGTTATCTCCCTGTAGTGTTAGGTACCACCTTAAAACACATGATTGAGTGCTAGTTTTGAAAGTTTTGATACTATTAGCGGAGTATAAATGTCCATGTATTTTTTTGTTAAACAAGTGCACTTTGATGAGTTTTTCATCTTGACATTATATACCTACAAATATATGGAGTTATTTTCTTTCAATACGATAGGTCTTGTTTTTTGAAAGAATCAAACCGGACGATACCAAGTTACAATAATATGTGCTTCAAGGCATAAAAAATAGTTACCTGTGTGAGGTCATTTTTTGTTCCTGATTACAATGCAAACTTTTCTAAAACATCTAATTCATTTGATAGTTATCGTGTATTGCTGCCAACTGGGGTTTTATTTTTCCATTTTCCATCTGTAATTAGTTTTATCAAGAAAAAATCTTTTCTCCTTATTTTAGACTGAAATAATGAAATACCAGAAAACGACCAATGAATATCGGTTTTTCGTGTTCCATGTACATTACAATGTTGTGCTCACTTCGTGCCAGTTCTTAATTGTTTTAATCTATACATAACTTTTATTCTATCAAATGTCCAAACATTCTCCTTTTCCACAGGGGAACGACCACGTACTGAATAATAGATAACGGAGGTGTGTCTTATATTTTATCGCGATTCTCAAGTTTTAAAGAAAAAAATTGTACTGCCAGATAAAAGAGAAAAACATTTTTTTTAATAGTTCGTTAAAATATTTTGAAAACATAAACTGATTTTCCGAGGTAAAATGTCATGTAACAAGATGAAGAAAAACATAAACACCTTTAGTAAAAGTAAAGTAAAGTAAATATAATAAATCACTTATAAAGATACTTGTATTTTTCATATACAGTAACAATTCATTTGCCTCTTGCTTTGTGGAATTATAAAAATATTTTCATTGTAATTGGACAGTGATTTTGAACGTTTATATCTAGATTAATTAGTGAGTTTTATTTCACATTATAAATATTAATGAGCCGTAGGATGTATTAAAACCTAAACGCATTAGAAAAGAACATCCCATCCTACTATGATCGGTAAAATAGGATACAACTCCTGCAAAACTTTGCAGAAATTTGTTTGACAGTATATTAGTCAGATAATGCTTATTATAAGCTTTTTCTTGTCGTTTAACACATCTCGTGGTGTCAGGATTGCCCACAGACAGACTTCCCTATGGTCGGTCTTTCATTTGATCAAACCTGACACCCCCGGTGTGTTATACGACAAGAAAAACCTTAAAATATGCATTATCTATAACTTAACTGTTGCAAAGACTTTACTTACAGCAACATCCAAAACTAGACCGTAAAGCTTACAGTTTGCAGTCATACACGTGGTGACAAACTGATAATTTGACTTGTCTTAAGGAACTTATCATTTTTTACCTGGGAGGGGCTGGTCATTTTGAAATCAAACATATAAAATGTTCTTGATCCCCCCATAATAATCCACTATTTTTATTTTGATCCCCCATTAAAAACATTTTAAAAAAATGATGTGACTCCCTATATTAAACATGCCAAAATTTTAACATGCAAAACACTTACCTTTGACACACATGATATGTAGGATATATTTGAAGATTCAAAAGTTAACAAATGTTTCATTACAGATAAAACTGATCCCCCCATTTTGAATTTGTAAAAAGATTTGAACCCCCCTTTTCCACTTACAGAAAAACTTGATCCCCCCTACATTTTGACCAGTCCCCCTCCCAGGTAAAAAATGATAAGTCCCTAAATTCGTTGTTATGCTGTTTAGTTAAGTCAAATCAATATCAATACATGCATATACATCAGTTATCAGCTGATTTACATAAAATGATAGTCTAGTTTCCTAATCTAACAGAAATGTACTCTCGAAAAAATCATGTATTCAATAAGGCAATTATTCAAACTTGCACAATTTATAATAATCAACCTTATTTTATATCAATTACTTTTATAAGACACGCTTCGTTGCAGAGTACAAAGGAAGAAAAAGGAAACAATCAAAAACATTAAATGATTCTACCGTAAATTGAATTTCCATTAATTGAAATGAGGTATAGGTATGACAGTTATTTCATTATCATTAGCATTCCCACATTATTTTCTTGGTACAGCTCTAACAGAAAATTTCATCCAATTTAAAACAATTGATCGAAAAACAAACTATGGATATGATTCTATCGGTGTCTCTTCGAAATATAGAGGAAACTTAATAACTGTCGTGCGTCCGAACCGCTTTCTAGATTTACGTTTGCGAAGGGTGTCTTCAAAACACTAATTTCCTAAAGTTTAAAACATTTCGGATAGAAGTTCCCAAGAGAACGTTTTCTACACCCAACAAACCAGATTTGTGGTTATATGAGTATGAACCCTTTCGTTCGTCCGTCTGGCTGTCTGTCTTTCTGAACTATCTATCTATGTGTCTTGTATGTGAATCACACCCTAATGCTGATATGGTACAGTTGCAGAACGCACATTGGTGATGGACATAGAGGGAAATAATTCCAGTTCTACATATTAAAGGAGGATAATAATTCTTATAACTTACTTGAATATTGCGATATATGTAAATAGTCTCTTATCACCAAAACTCCTCCTACACGACCTCGTGGATATTTATTAAACTCCAAACTACCTGATGATGTGTACCATGGAGTATTGTCATAGAAATACATGTTAAAGAGGGATAATTAATACACAGTTCTTCTCAAAAACACGCCAATCAGAATAAAGGATTTTTCTAGCGGCCATATATGTCATTGAATCACATAGATAAAAGTTCTTTAAAACATCAGTTAGTTTTGTAATTCTTGTTTGAATTCAATATTAAGTAGTTTTAGATCAACAAATGAGGGTATAGATTACATGGGCCAAAGGGTCGTATATTCTATCAATCGCCGTAAGTGTCTCCCGCTATGAATGCATTACTCGATCTTCCAATCAAAGTTCAATCAGAATCACTATATGGAATACATGTGAGACACAATTGTTTAGAAAATTTAACTAATAATGGTTGAAAATAATTATTAAATGCAAATCAATCTGGCTTTGCATACCGTTGAGATTGGCTAAACAATATGAATAAAAGGCAACAAAGTAAACCGTTGTTCGAAATTAGTGAAGGTAACACAAGTAAACCGTTGTTCGAAATTAGTGAAGGCAACACAAGTAAACCATTGTTCGAAATTAGTGAGGGCAACACAAGTAAACCGTTGTTCGAAATTAGTGAAGGCAACAAAAATAAACACTTGTTCGAAATTGGTGAATGCAACAAAAATAAACTGTTGTTCGAAATTAGTGAAGGCAACAAAGTAAACCCTTGTTCAAAATTAGTGAAGGCAACAAAAGTAAACCATTGTTCGAAATTAGTGAATCCATTTGTTAATACTGATTACAATAACAAAACCAAAGGGAGTCGTATTAACTCTAAACGGAACGAAACCGGTTTTTTAACAGGGTTAGCATCTTCTTCGATCTATACATGTATCACCAGTCATGTTTATCCAAATTCAAAACATTAGTGATGATAGAGAATAGAAAACAATGAATACATTTTCAATATCTTAAGATCGAATATAAAACAAAATGAAGTGTGGTATGATTTCCAATAAGACACGAGTCCAACAGAGAACAAATGATATGAATGTAACCAAATAAAGGTCACCATACGATCTTAAAAATTAACAAAACCTATATTGTATAGGTGTAACACCTCTAATTCGGGCCCGGCAAGGAAGTACATACCAGAAAGTAGTACATATTTGACACAAAATAGTTCCTACGCATGAGTGTAACTTTCAAAATATGAAGAATATTTAGGTATTTTTGGTATCAAATGAAAGCTGAATGACTGGTGAACATTGTAGAACACTTTTGACTTATAATTTTGAATATTAAAGACAAAGTTTTAAAAGAGGGTACATTTTTCCTGTTTGTCAGATCTGAAGTACCTGTTTTGGTACATCCGAAGTTCCGGGAACCAGTTTTTCTTATATGCCATTAAACATGTTAAAGGTATGTTGATTTTTTCAGTACAAGACACCATAAAGTGTTGCTTTGACATGCAATGATTGTCACTTTATTTGAACTTAAAGCAAAAGAACTGTGCTTGCTTGAAATTAAGGAATTTAACATAGAAAGCAATGGGGCCATAAATTAGTGGTGTACTTCCTATTACAAAGAATCATCAAGCCAGTTGGAAATGTTTGATTGTTATGAACATGCACGTGCGTCACTTATCAACTGAGATATTACGATGTGAGAGGGGAAATGTTAAATGGTTTTAGATCCTTAATTGAAGTCGTTCATCTCTATCAATTGCAAAAAAAAGTAAATATTAAGTAGATCGTTTAGTTTCGCAAGTATCCTAAATGTCAATTTTACTGTAATAGGTTAGTTCAAGCGCTCGCTGGAAAAGTAAGAAGATACGAGACGGGGGATAAAAAACATTTGTCCCACAACACATCTTGTCTGAAAAAAAACGGCGGACTGACAAACAACAGTATTAAACGTTACATTGATAACTGAGAAACACGTAATGAGTACCACATAAGGGGAAAAGTTAATTATATCTGCTAGGGATTAGAATTTGTATGAGGATTAAGAACTCTTTTTGTATTAATATCTTTTCTGACTTATGTAACCAAATTTGAATAAGGATTAGTAACCCGTTTTGCGGTATCTTCTCTCAGTAATAAAAACAGAACTTTATTAAATTTAGGAACCCTTTTGTGGTATCTTCTCTGACTAAGATGATTTGAAATTAAAAGGGATTAAAACCATTTCGTTTTGCTTTTTATCTGATAAAAATAATAAGAACTTGTATAGGGATTAACTTCCCTTTTGTTTTGGTTTCTTTTCTCGTTAATATAACCAGAACTTGTATGTGGATTAGGAACACTTTTGTTTTGGTATTTTTTCTTATAAGTTTACAAGATCTTGTATGGGATGCGAAACCCTTTTTTAATATCTTTTCTGACTAATATTACATATCTTTTCTGACTAATATTACATATCTTTTTTGACTAATCTTACATATCTTTTCTGACTAATATCTAAAAAAAAAACGTTTATTTTGTGTGTTTTCTTTTCTTTAACCAATATATAACCATTACTTGCATGTGGTTTAGACACCATTTTGTCTTAGTATCTTTTCTGACCGATGTAACCGCAACTTGAATGTTTGGTTTTATTATGAATGGGATGATCGTTTCTACTTCAAGGAAATTATGACAAGACATTGATTATTGATTGATCTCTTTAAGGAGTGTACTTCGTTTTTGTTTGTTTAATTAGTAATTGTGTTGTTTACTTTTGACAAGCCGCTGTGTTTTTGTTTCTTACATGTTTAAAGATGATAGTGATAATGAGTTAACCACACATGTTTTTATTTACATGTTAGTCGTTTAAATGCAGTTTGATTGTAACAAGACATAAACAATTTTAAATGAATAACATATGAGATTGAAAACAACATTGGTACACTTTTTTTAAACTTCTTGCAATACTATAAATACAAAGTCCAAGTTTTAATATGAACATTCCCTAACCAAGACTCTAAAGGTAAGAAACAATTATTTGAAATTATATAGAATAATATATTCAATACGTAATATCTTTTTTAAACACAAATTCTAAACACATTTAAATATGCTCATTAGATAATAAATAACGAGGCTTATCAATTATTTAAGGATGTTCACTCCTCTGTTTTAAAATAATAAGCTTTTCAAAAGACTGTTATAAATTGATAGAATAAAAATAAAGGAACCTAAAAGCATAGAAAAATGAAAGGTTCGTGTCCTTGTTTTTGAGACATAATAAATTGAAAATTTTTGGGAAATGATTCTCTCTAGATTTTTCATATATTTAACATTGGCACCTTTTTACTTTCAAAACTTTAAAAAAAAATAACAAGGATTTTATAAGATTTTATAAAGGTTTAATATACTATACGTAACGGGTTAGCGGGCAAAACTTTTATTGGCACTACATGGAGAAAAAGTAAAATAACAAAAATATAAAACTTCAAGGAAAATTCAAAATGAAAAGTCCTAAATCAAATGGCAAAATTATAAGCTCAAACACATCAAACGAATGGAAACAATTTTCATGTTCCTGACTTAAAACTAGATGATTCCGAATTTTGGACAAAAAGTCAAAAATAAGAGTTAGATAAAACATATCGCCCACTATGAGCGCCTTGTTATAACAAGAGTGACTGTATAATTACTTCGATATTACCCAACTTGATTTGTGTGAAGTATATGAATACGGGTTTGAAAAGTTTCTATGAAGAGATCCAATTGATTTATCATGTGTGTAGACACGTATAATACATTTCGATCCTTCTCTTCAACTTGACCACAGAAGGAACAAACATTACCTTTAACTTTTCTGTGAAATGTTTTAAATGCAGAATTAGTTATTACGTCCGACTTTAGAAAATTATACAAAAACAGGAACTGAAAATTGTCTCAATCATAAACAAATAAGATAGATTAGTCCAGTGTCTGTTTTCACGGTTAAAAAAAACTATAAAAACTGTATCTAATTTCAACTGTTTGAGATATCAGGTTTTGCATTTGTTTGGATGGGATACTTCAATATCAATGCAACAAACAGTACAGATATTACCATGTATTATGTTAAAAAAATGCATATTGGGAGTTTTTCTTTGGGCAATCATGTCACCCCAATATGTGTTTTACGACAGCAAAACTATAAAATATGTATTATCTGACTTACATACATTTTGTACCGTCCAAAACATATTATTTTTTGCAAAGTTTTGCTAGAAATTGTATCCCATTTTACTGTTCAAATTGAAGTGGAATATTTTTTCTATTTTCTATTGCGATTAGTTATAAACACGCCCAATGGCTCAATTATAAGGTAAAATGAAGCTCACTAATCTGGATCTGGCACGGAGAAAGTACATAATCGTAATTACATGTAACACGATTAACGGATAGGTCATATTGCGATTTCAAATACGGTTCTTATCATCAAGATTGTATTATTCTGTTTTATTTATAAATCCTACACATGTAATGTTAAAATATAAGCTTTATTGTTTTTGTTTTTTTTTTTTGGCTGTTGTGCAGGGTTTCCCCTGGGTCATATCAATTATTTTTTTGGCTACTTTCAATTTTTATTTTTTTTTGCCAACTTACATAAACATATTTTTCGATTTAAATTTTCTTGCTTGCTAACAAAAAAATCAGTTTCCAACATTGTTGTCTAATATATTATAATTGTACCTATTTATGTTTTAATCTTCAACGTATTTTTAAATAAATAAACACTCATTATAAATATTTATTTTTTTTAAAGATACTTTAAAATTGCAATATGAATCAATTAAATCATCATATTTGAATTTTGAAAACACAGGATTCATCGTCAATAAGAATATAGGATATTTCCCGTCTAGTTGAATGATAAAGGTTACAGTCGGAGATTTTTCTTACTTTGGAATATTTTTCTTCAAAACAACAGTTTTTTTCCGCACCATCGTTAAAAAAAGTTTTAGACGTAAAACTATGCTCCGAACGCGTGCGTCATTAAAACAATTATTTCTATCAAAGAGGTAAAAAATTCTTTAGGTGACATGTGAAGCCATTTAACCACTCAATTTCATAAAAAGTCCAATCGTAACATCAACGCACAATTTTAGGTTTTAATAGTCAATAGTAAATCAATACACAAGTCTTTGCATTGATAAGACATATTCATTTACAATATAGAAACCATTACTTTAAATGTATGTTTCAGAAAAATCGGTACCTTTTATAGGGTGAAAGCAATCTAGAGGCATATTAATATAAAATTGCATTTC
This sequence comes from Mytilus coruscus, assembly GCA_017311375.1. Taxonomy (NCBI): domain Eukaryota; kingdom Metazoa; phylum Mollusca; class Bivalvia; order Mytilida; family Mytilidae; genus Mytilus; species Mytilus coruscus. The sequence goes on along the minus strand of CM029598.1, from coordinate 74,513,841 downwards.
GTTATGAAATTCAACATTCATTACAGCACTCATGCTTCTCATGACAACGGCATAACAATGCATTAACAAAAACGTTGCTATAACTCGTCATTTAATTTTTGTATTGCATGAAATACAGTCCCAATAAGAATATAGAATCGTTCAAGTTTTCAAATAAAACCATAGAGAATAATTTCTTAAAACATTGCAAAACGCCTCCGCAATATGTTCAGTGGTATTGTGATAAAGTCTGCCTGACTTTACTGTTGTGTGGAAACATTGAAGTATATCACCAAAAATTGATGCGTGTCATTGATATCTCACAGACATGATTCTCTAATAAGAGGTTTCCCGATTTGCTACGTATCAGTTACGGTTGGTACGTAACCCAACCATTAGCGATGTTTTGGAGGTACCATTTAACATTTTTAATGCACGAGATTATTTTATTCATTATGATAAAATTAAAGAAATCGAATTGCATATCAGCAAAATCTACCGTAACTATTTTATTTGATAGCGATTTCCCCGTTTCTAGAACACTTTGTTTGTGATTCTATATATTAAGATTATCTAGTTAGTGCAAAGTGCATGAATCAAACAGACCTTACACGAACTGAATTGAGACGGCCTTTAAATTCTAAATATAAATTTGGGTTTATGTTAAACTGAAAAAAGAATATTCCCTTATGTATAATAAACAGAATTTGGAATAATTAAAATGCTCTTTATGAACGACTTTCTCAGACATGTGTTACTGATGTTGGTTATATACGTTAACTTTTCAAAATATGTGGATTTTTATATAGCTCTTGCATGATTTTGAAATAAGTAATTATTATTTAAGTAATACATTTCGATTATAACAGAATATTTTACTTGAAAAGATGAGAGAGCTGGGATTTCATATTAATTAAAAAAGGGCACCTTTCTATTTTATTTTTTTTTTTTTTTATCAACAACTTAAGGTTTTTCTACAAATGCATTCAAAGAGATAACTGAAAAATATTGGAAAATAAATATTTACGACTTTATTTCTGATGAAGAAACCACCAAAATCTAAAATTATTGAAATAAAAAAATTGTCATGTAATCATAGTAAATTGGACTGACACTCTTCTTGAAAAAGTTTACGAACGTATCTTATAATTTGACCCTTTCTTCGTACTTTTAACATTGGTAAAATCTCTCATATTAGTGTAAGCCGTTTTTGTATACATGACGAACACTATAAGCATAGTGAGGATAATACGTATTTTGCAGTGTGAACATATGATCTGTAGGAGTTTTTGACGATATCGTATATGTCAATTTGAGAATATATTGATCCTACCACAACGGATTATTGTTTTATTATTATTTCATTATAATGAGGTAAATTTTGTATGTTATATAAAATGGCTCTTATTTTTTTCATATTTTGTAAAAGCCTGCCCCAAAAGTTCTAACCAGTTTATTCTATATTGTATTATTGCTTCTTTTTGCTTTTTTGCAATTTCAGGGGAAATAAATCTAAATTACAATCGTTCATGCAACGGTTACTTGCAACGTATCCACGTGAAATTACTACCAAGTTGTAGCTAAAAATACTCCAAATAGCGTTAATTATGATTCATAAAACATACGTTGACATTAAGTGTATACATAAATTATTATCAAAAGTTCAATGACGGCTCCCAGTTCGTACTACGGTTGCTACGGTAGCAAATCGGGAAACATCTACAATTCGAAAATAATACTAAACTTATAATACGAAAATGATACTATACTAATAATACGAAAATAAGAAAAACGTTTGTTTATAACAATTTTAATTGCTCAAAGATACAAAAAGGATCGGACACAAGTTTAACCAACTTATGAAGTCTTCTCCTTTACATAATATTACAATAACAATTATACAGAGCATGCACAGTTTAGTAGATATATATTTAAGGTAATAGTAAAATGAGACATTTGCACAGTCTGAGCAGAAAAAGTAAAAAAGCCTAACACAATTAACAAGGAAAAGGATAGAGAATTGAGAAAAGAAAAAAAAAAAATAGAAATAAAAGAAAAAAAAAAGAAAATAAGAAATAATACAAACATGAACAAAATATATATATATAAATAAATGAAATTCTATGGACACGGTGTTTTGTCTATTCATATCTTATTTGATTATACTACAAGGAATCTTTTGATTTTTATAAGAAAACGTATCTCATAGAGGTATGCATGCAATAGTATGTTTATCAATTGAATCCATATTTCTAATCTTTATGATAATTTCTTTTTTCAGTTAACCATGCAGCCCATAACTTGTCTCTTCTTCGCCATTTTCCTTTTTGGAATAGCAATTCAAGGTAAGATTTCGACGGGAGCTGTGCAAATTTTAAAGATGGCATTAAATTTTATCGCACAGGTCAGAGTAAAATGAAAATGGTAGCAGCTAGTTTCATTTAATAATGAAGGGAGACTTTAGTATCCCAATTGTTTATGCCAACATATATTTAATAAAAGGTCGCGATAGTCTGTTTAAGCTTGATCGCTTGACGTTAGTGTGGTACTTGCGACTTTGATCGCTTCCGACAAAGTTGCACTATAGTCTTTAAATCCTGTGTTGGATACTTCTCAATCTTTCAACAGAGGCCTCATATTAAAGCAACTGTAACCCAAGTTTGTTGCTACACTTTTAGACTACGTACATTCGTTGAATAAACACAACTTTACTTTTATAAAACTAATATGTTGACTAACAAATTGTGCTGTTAAAATTGATATAAAGTCTATATAAAGTCTATAGAATAAAATATGAAACTGCACGAATATGGATGCAAATCAAATTCCTTACAGAAAAGAGATAAATGGCAATGATACTTTCCTAAGAAAGATTGTGTCTATTGAAATAGTAATTAAATAAAAACAGCGCTTAAATGACGTTTGTAAATGCTGGCATTTATGTGTCTGTTTGTTAGGGGACGACTATTTGATTTTCTTAGGTAGTGGTGAAGAAAGGTAAAAATGGTTTTGATAGTAAATATGTGTTCCTCGAAAGAACTGATAATGAATAATCTTGCCTTAGACATGATAAAATTCGATATTTTACTCCTAGAAATGCAGGAAAAACTACAATAGCATTATTCCTTTGCACGACTTTTTATTTTTCAATTGCATGAGTAATTTATGCCATCAATTAATGCAGTATATCCCGTTTTCTTAAAATCCGTCTTTCTGAATCCTGCTATTGAGATTTTGCTAATCATTATCAATTAACGCTCAAATGTTGATAACTACAGAATAAAATCATTTGGCGTAGAAGAGAGTCGTGCGTTTAGTTGATTTAGCAATGTAGAAAGGTCAAGTCTTATTCAACGTGACGTTTATCAGCATCCATGGACAGGGGTGTTAGGATAGACTGACTTTGTAGACTACCCGCGGGATAAGAGTGTGACACATGATATGTACATTTTCTAAGGGCGTCGGGTGCATGAAATTATATAACGTGTTGTTTTCCTTTTGGTCTAATGTTGAAGACTGTAGGGCCTGTCTATGTATACATAAAAAGAAGATGTGGTATGATTGCCAATGCGACAACTCTCCACAAGGAACCAAATGACACAGAAATCAACAACTATAGGTCACCGTACGGCCTTCAAAGCCCATTTTTTATGTCGTTCAATTAACGCATAACGTCTGTCAAACAAAAATATAGAGAGAGTGCTTAAATGCAATGTCTTATTTTTTTCATTTGTAAACAATCGTTTTTGCCGCTAATGCTGTTATAATTTTATTATTGATTTTGTTTCAGGAACAACCGCTAGATGCTATTCATGGGTAAGATACAAACGAAACATGTTTATCTATTTGTGATAAATTTTGCCGTTTAAAGTTATTTTTTTATTTCTTCTTTTATAAATTTTAGAAAGATAAAAGACATTTCAGTATAAAATCTAAATCTAAATGATGTAATAATTAATCAGATATACCACGGGAGCAATCAGACATAAGTCATAGAAAAACAAACAAAACCATGGCAACGGGTTAGCACTTCCTGCTCCAATAGTTCACCCGTCGACTCTATTTATGATCTAAATATGATCGAGAAAAAACTGTAGAAAATGGAGGTGAATTGTATGAATGCCATTGAGACAACTATCTAGAAACGAGGATGGAATGACTACATCTCATCGTACGGTCTGCAACAATAAACAAAAAACCATACCGTATCCTAAACTTAAATAGATCCATCCATTAGAAAGTTTTAAATGAGTGAATATAGAATACCAACGGCCTAACTTATGAAAGATAAAAATCTGTAACATTAACAGTTGTGGCAGATAGAAACCAACGAAAAACACTGAGTTGCAGTTCCCTGATAGGCATGTGAAGAATTTGACTTCGTTAAACATGTTCGTGAGCGCTCCACACTTTCCTTTTACCTGGAGCTACAAAGTATTTGACTGTAAAAATCACTTGGAAAGGGTTTGAATAATGAGATAGGCACTTGGCACAACATCAAATAGCAAAGAAAGACAAGATACACAACATATCGTTCAAAGACTACACATATACATTCCATTTAAGCCCTTCAGCAATGACCACACTATTCTTTATCCTTTAATATATGTAAATATATATATAACGCATTTTTTAATCAATATAGAATATGGTTCATCATATTTTTTACCCTAGAGTTTGTCCCCCATGGAAGAAATGTATATCAATACGTTGGTACTCATATTATAGATGTGCTTCCTTAGTGGGCTTTGGAAATATATGTCCTTATAGAATGGGAAACTATGGTATATAACGTTTTCTTTTCATCTATATACAATATGATTCATCATTTTTTTTAGCCTAGAGTATGTCCCCCATGGAAGCGATGCATATCAATTCCATGGTACCCATATTATAGATGTGTTCAAAGATATAGCATTGGGAAAATAGGTCCTTATAGAATGGGAAATTATGGTAGTTGGAGTAATTATGCAAGTAGAGGAGGGGGATATGGCGGTAGCGGTATAGGTGATTATGGAGGTAGCGGTATCGGTGGTTATGGCGGTAGCGGTATGGGTGGTTATGGAGGTAGTGGTATGGGTGGTTATGGAGGTAGTGGTATGGGTGGTTATGGAGGTAGTGGTATGGGTGGTTATGGAGGTATCGGTATGGTTGGTTATGGAGGTAGTGGTATCGGTGGTTATGGAGGTAGTGGTATGGGTTACGGATATGGCAGTTCTGGTGGTTATGGTGGTTATGGAGATGATGGGTACGGGTCTGGTAGCTATGGTTACGGGGGTATCGGTGGTTATGGTAGTAGCGGAGGTTATGGCGGTACTGGTGGTTATGGCAGTAGTGGAGGTTACAGAGGTATGGGTGGTTATGGCGGTATTGGTGGTTATGGTGGCTTTGGCGGAAGAAGTGGTTATGGTGGATATGGCAAACATGGTGGTCATGGAAGGAAGAAAAGCGTCTGTGAGTATCATACTTAACTGACTTGTTGCATACCTAATTTTTAATAGGTTGTGCATGGAACAAAAAGCAGGATGATTATTATTAGTAAAATGTGCGTTTCGTATATTTATTTTTTGTATCGTTGCAGAAACAAATTGACAAATTGAAACCTCTTACTTTTATATTTTCTGATCATGTTATTGCATTGATTGAAGAATACACAAACCTTTCATATCATATAGTCTATGATTTGTTGATTTTTTCAGGTAATTAGAACCAATACCCTGATGCATATACTTTCAAAATGAATGTTTTAATTTTATTTCATTTATATGATTTTCACTGAACTAGTACACATGTTTGTTCAGTGGGCAAATGAAGCCCGGCTCCGGAGGCGGGATTTTCTCGCTGTGTTGAAGACCCATTGGTGGCCTTGGGGTGTTTTATGCTCTTTGGTCGGGTTGTTGTCTCTTTGCACTTTCCCCATTTCCATTCTCAAATTTATCAATTGTTTTTTATAAAAAGTAGTGAATATTCTTCCCTTAGACATTAGGGTATAATTTTAACAAAATATCATGGAAATGTTTAAATACTTTTTATATGTTTTCTTTTCATTCTATTCGCAAATAGAGTGATTAATTTTTTGTGTGCAATGATAATATTTTTTGTAAGATCCATAAGACTTTAATAGTACAGTATTTGATTTGCACCAAATGATTTATCTTTTACAGATTAAATGCAAAGGATTGGACAATACAGAAACAGACCTGACAATTGATATATTTTTTAAATAAATGTATATGCAGCATTTGTTTGGTTTTGGTATTTATATAAATAGTTAATGTTTCAATCCGTAAAGCAAGTTATGCCTTCCACTGCATATATCGAAAAAGATTCTCGTCACATTACATTAATTTTTGGAAATTTTTTCATGCCAAAGGTATCGATATTAAATTAAGATATCGTTATAATGAATGGAATTATCAATATGATAACGTTGGATTACAAGATGATGGAATCGAACTGTTTAATCCCAACTTACGATAACACATTAGGCAATAGTGCAATCATGGTTAAAATCAACAGCATTGGCATGATATCCATTCTACACTTTGTTTTGAGTTAAAATACCTAATGAGGATCTAGCATTAAAGGATTTTAATTTGCAATTTGATAATTATCATTATCAATGCTATCATAAAAAGTAACTTAGTTACTAAGAAGTGTCAATGTTGATTTGCAAAATATTTATGAAAAGCTATCTCGTTTTGTCATTATATTGACGCAATAGGTTTTCTATACAATGTTTACTTGAAACTACTCGATGGAAATTCGAGATTACACGATGTTCACGTGCAACTGTCGGATTTTATTCAGTGGAAAATCATAGTATATGATTACAACCAGTTTAAAAACGAATCTTAATTTTCGAAAATCTACAAAAGTACAAATGCAGTATCTTTTTCCAGACAATTTGTAATTTTTGAAATGAGATTAACCAATTATACTTAGTCTCTAATTTTAGTCTCTGATCTATGATTTATTATTATTAATTGTTTTGGGCTTTTAACTAGCTTTCAGGAACTGCGAGTACTCTCAAATTGCACTTTCTTGTTAATTTGACCTGTTGACGCAATTTGTAATGCATTTTTGTTAATCAATGTTTACTTATTTTGTGTTATATCTCGTCTCACTATTTTTAATATGTTCCACTTTTGATTTCGTATGACGATAAATTTTAAAGTTATTGTATTTAAATTTACCTGTGTACGTTATTTTAATTAACGCCATTTTGTCCAAGGTTATAGTTGTCTTTTTGATATTGTTTTACATCTCCGCCGCCTTTTGTTTTATTAATATTGTATTTATATTGTATCATAGATCAAATTTATTCGTTCAGTGTTTGTTTACTTGATTTTGTTAATATTTCTTTTTTATTGAGTTAAGCCATTTCAATTGATATTTTATAGTGTGTCTTTCTATGTTGTAATGTTACACTACTATTTTAGGTTACGGTGAAGGTTGGCGCTTGCTAAAACGTTTAAACCCCCTGCATTTGTTTACACCTGTCCTAAGTCAGGAACCTGTTGTTCAGTGGTTGTCGTTTGTTGATGTAGTTCATAAGTTTTTCTCGTTTCTCGTTTTTTTATATACATTAGACCGTTGGTTTTCCTGTTTAAATTGTTTTACATTAGTCATTTTGGGGCCCTTTATAGCTTGCTGTTCGGTGTGAGCCAAGGCTCCGTGTTGACGGCCGTACTTTGACCTATAATGGTTTACTTTTACAAATTGTGACTTGGATGGAGAGTTGTCTCGTTGGCACTCATACCACATCTTCTTATATCTATATGTGTTGCCCAAACTTATTTAGTCAAAATAACGGAATGATTGTCAACTGTCGTACAAGTTTGAACTTTAGCTACCTGCAAAACCAGGTTTAACCCATTATTTTCTCCATAAAAAGCCTGTCCCATGTCAGCATTATTACAGTTGTTTTGCAGTCGTTTGTTCGATATACTAGTAGTTCAGCACTTTGTTAGTCATGTTTAATGAACTTTTCCGTTTTGACTTTACCTTTTAGCACGGTATTTTTGTTAAACAAAATTTCAAAGAATACATATGATAAATGATAATTAATCTCCGGTCAGTATCGCGTTCATATGACAACGATTTTCTTCGAGGGAAAAGCGGGCTATAATTGCCCAATCAGGAATGATCTAGGGGGTATACATATAATAAATATTTTCACCAATAATATGACCAAAAATGACGACCTCTTTCCACCAGCGAACATCCTTTTATTTTGTTTGTTCTTCCAACTGTTTGTTTCGAGCACCAGCAATGAGACTTATGTAGATGAAATGCGCGTCTGTTGTACCAAATTACAGGCCTTGAATTTTTGATAATTTTTATAGTGTATCACGTTTCTTAATTGTTGACGTCATACGCAGCAATGTTGTTTTCAAATGAAGAAAAAACAAGTTAGCAAAAAATAAAACAGTTGTTTAGCACTGCAATGTGGGTCACTATACGACGAATTTATTTTTCGATTTCATCTATTTCTTGGGAGTCTCAAATTCTCATTTTCGTTTAAAAAGCATTTTATGCATTCAACAGCCAGAAACAATTATTTGTATATACATCTTAAACAAAGGATGTTATTGAATATATAAATCCCCTGTCCGTTCGTATTTCTGTCTGTCTGTCTGTCTGTCTGTCTGTCTGTCTGTCCATCCATGTGCCCTGTGAGATCATCTCATTCTTACCAGCTAGCTGGATATATCATACAATTACGACCCAAAGAAAAAATAACTCGTTCCAGAGAACTTTGAAACCACTGATGGATATGCATCACTTTTAAACGGCAATAATTGTTTTATTTTGCCAAACTAATAGTTGAAGGGCCTGTTGAACCATTGAAGACGCAACGTACTGCAGTAACAGATTGTCAAAAAACTTAAGTTAGCAAATTATTTTGTCCCTTAGAATTTCTCGTATGTACAACAAATATGGACGGCCATGGAAAGGACCGTTCTTTAAGTTAATATCCCCGACACTATATGAATTTGCAAGACTTCTCCCCTCGTCACTTGATGGGCATCCATAAACGTGCCAATTACCGTTTTGTTTACATTCATCTCTGACGTCATTTTGATTGGAGATAACTCAAATAAAAATTAGAAGCCCAAAAGGTTATTCACTAGTGAATAATAAGGTTTCCGTCGCTGAGTGTAATTGTTTAGGGTTATTCATCCTTCTTGGCATTTAAATGAAAACTAACAGAATTATTCCATGTCACGTAATAACGTGTTACCCAGTAGAATTGTTTATCATATATGTTAGGTATATTACCATGAATAACTATCAGTATATACATAGAGAATATCGTATGGCTTTTTCATTATCACCTCTGTATCAACCCGACACACCAATATTATCCCAAGAGCTGCTCGACGGATTATATTGGTTGAGGGTTGATACAGTGTGTGATATTGAAAAAGCCATATCATATACACTTTATTATATATCTCAAGTAGATGTTTTTTCATGTGACGTGACTTCATACATATTAGGGGTTTGATGAAGCCTTTGCAACGGTGACTGAAATCGATGACGTGACGTCATACAGATCAAAGGTATGATAAAGCCTTTGCAACCGTGACTGATATCGATATCATCACAGATGGATGATACAGCACGATTACCGTTGACCGTATTACACATTCAATTTATCTGTATTTACTAAGAAGTATATAATAAATATAAATATCACACAGTTCACAGTTGAAGAACATGACTTGGGGATTTGAAAACGAAAATAACATCGGTACTACATGTTACAGATGAAATAAATCACTAATAATATTTCAATATAGTGTAACCCTTTGTTTACAACTTTTTCACTCACATTTTGAAATTCGACAGTCAGAATCAAAGATTGAATCTGGCCGACATATATATATTTGTTATTTGACCATAATCACATTACTAAAAGACCTTCATTACATCATACAGTTCTGCAATGTGAGGTTTAAGTTACACACTATACTACTTTAGCAAAAGAGATTGTTTTAATTTGTAGGTATAGAACCTCTAAATAAGACCCGATAAAAAAAAATAACATTAACGTTACTAATGTTTCTACATCAGATTCGCATTTGACAAGAAATGTCTCTTTAGTGTTACTCGAGGCCGGAATTTCTTGAAATCCAAAGCTAATTAAAAAATGAAGAGCTAGAAACCAAAAAAGGATAAAAAGAGTAGCCAAATCTGGACAAGGAATTAGAGCTTTGTATAAGGGAGATGTATTCCTTAATTTAAAATGATTTCATCACGTTGTAACAGCAAAATAATTACACAATATCGTATTTCCATGCCAGTACCGAAGCACTGACTACTGAGCTGGTTGTACCCTTGGGGACAAACAGTCCCCAGAACAAACAAGAAAGTACAAGTAGTATATAGTATAGGCAAAATAGCTCCTACGCATGGATGTAATTTTCTCAATAGGTAAAAATTTGGGTAATCTTGGTATCAAATCAAAGCTTAAGGACTTGGAATCAGTGTGAAACTATTGTTTAACCCTTTTGTGAAGTTTCTTTTGAAAAATAGAAAATAAATGAAATTAAAAAAGGAGGCCATGCTGTAATGGTACTACCAGTTTTCTAATCTTTCTGAAACCCGTGCGCTCTAATGACCATAAAAAATATGACGATAGGACATATGTTTTTTCACTACGAAATGTTGAAAATATCTATAAATTGCATACCGCTGTGATACACTATTACGATATATACTGATGAGAAATTTGAGGGAATCGCATTTGCTGCAAACGAAGTGATACCGGATTACTCGAAAGGATAAGAGTCTTCAGAATAGTTAGGAAAATGTAATTCATAAGTATTCCTATAAAAATGTCATTTGACAAAGAAGCTTCAAATATAAGATTCCAATCAGAAAAGATTCCAAAAATATGAGAAATATTTGGCTCATGTAAACTACTGTCGACGGTCTTCCTACAGTATCCATCATCCGTATTTTTTTCCACATGGTCATCTTCTACTGGGGAAAAACTCAATAAATATTGTAAAACAAACTTTACAAGAATTGAACTCGCAGTCTTTTTCGTTATAAAACAATTGCAATATTAAATGCACGTAGACTGCAGCGCTGAAGATTTAAACTCAAACGCCGAAGATGTAAAATCATCCGAAAGGCATATAGAGTCCCTGGCTGGATATATAAACTCTTTATAGGCGCTAGAGTTACATCTTTAGCGCTGGAGTTTACATCCTGAGCGCTGAATGTTAATCTGCAGATCTAGACATTAATAACCTTAACTGTTGAGACCACACGGCTCTGAAGAAACATGACAGTTCTCCAACAGTTTGTTCTTTGAATCTGTAAAAAAATCATCTAAAACTAGTTCTCGATTTCGAAAATACACAAATATCGTTACTTTTATAACCTGTACGAAGTAAATAGTGAATCTCTTTAAAACAAAAATGTGATTAAGAAATCTTATGTGTTAACGGCATAAAAAACAACTGTGACCTTAATGATAATGTATGATTTTATAAAACTGACCACGTTTGTACCCTACATAACACTGATTTGTGAGATATGAGAACAAAATGTCAAAGCCTGGATATGGTTTGTTTCAATATAGCAGTCAATTAGTCAATCCAAATTAAGGTGGTACCAAACACCTTGACTAAAATTAATTTGGCTCGTTTAATTTTCATTAAATTTTGACCAAATATTTACTTTGATCCTTTGACAAAAATATGAAAATTTCAAAAAACATGAACCACACACTTAATCGGAAAAATTTCATTGGATATATAGCAGTTTGACAAACACTTTGATCATTGAGAAGCTTAATATGTCCTTAACAATAGAACGTGATTAAAACATTCAGCTGATTTTCAAAGCGTTATCTCCCTGTAGTGTTATGTACCACCTTAAACATTTAAGATTACTGAGATGTGAATTATAATACAGCAACAAAAACTCCCACAAATATTTATTTACCGGAGGCTTTCGTTATCTTTCTGAAATGTTTTTTAAAAACAACTGATTTTCTTTCTTAAAAATCTCGCATTTTGGTTACATATAGGCAGTAATATAATGATGTTCAAGAGAGGCGAAGGATACTTACCAAAGGGACATTCAAATTCAAGACGAAATTAAACTCCATGGCTAAATAAGAAAAAGGCAAACAAACAAACAAACAACAGTACACAAAATACAACATAGAAAACCAGACTGAGCAACACGAACCCCACCAAAAAAACTGAGAGTGATCTCAGGTGTTCGAAAGGGTAAGCAAATCCTGCTCCACATGTGGCAAATTTCATATAGCCAATAACAAAACAAATCAAGGTAACAAATACAAACTGAGGGATAAACTCTAAATGACATAGATTGATATAAGCACTTGTTGCTTGTTTCTAAATCATATTTGTGAATATGAATTCAATTTGTAATTTGTATAATTCAGAATGAAATAGTGTTTACATTAACTCTAAATGAAGCGAGACCGAGTTGATCGACAGGGTAAGTGTCTCCTGATCATGCATCTTTCGCCACAGGTTACACAGAGATTGTTATATCTTTTCTAAACTTATGTGGCTGTTTTCATTGTTGAATGCATTAACATTGCATGGCAATATGACGACGATCATTTTCCTTATTGTATAGTAGTTGCATGGCCAAAGGATGCATCCTATAACACATCACCACTTTTTAAAAAATGAAACAAAATGAAACAGGAAACATAATAGCTTTGACGTCAGCAACGGATTTGGGGCCGTGTCTTTTTTTTTTAATTTGTGTTGCGTCAAGTCACATTTTCATCCTGTATGACGAATAGGTCACAAAATTAAAATACATCAGTAGCAAACTAAACACAGTTATGTTTGAACATTTAAATAATTAAAGTTCAACAATTAAATCTGGTGATCTTCATTTCAATATAAAATGTATCTATATTGAACCAAATAACGATTTAGGACATTCATGACTCAAATTCAAATGTTCTTTGTGCAAAAAAAAAAAAAAAAATACGGTGGAATTAATTAGAAAATACATGTACTGTTCAATACAATTTTATTTCATAAAATATCTCAATTATCTGGTCATTCTTTGCAGTTTTTATCTTTTGTGATTAATCTGCAAAAAATAAAGCATGAAGTTGAAATCAAATCCATACAATGAGTGTTTATGTGTTATTTCAAAAATTGCCATTGAACATGCTGTAAAAGGACTTTAGGTTATACAACTGTTAATTCGTTTAAAGAAAGAAAGAAAGAAAAGGAAAAGAAAAAAACAAATAGTGTTTGATCCAGTTAACAACTCTCGAAACATATGTATTTCCGTCAGCGCAATATTATTACCTGAGGAAACCTGTTTTTAAAACGTAAGAGGTGCTCTTTGTGCCATATTTTTCATACCAAAAAACGTCTTGTGACATCAAAGACTATAAGAAACTTACAACTTACAATTAAAATGTAGTTATATTGATGGAGAAATTTATAATATATCTAACCAATCCTAAATTCAAAAATTTATAAATTATATAACTATATTATATACTTACAACCACTTTTCTTCCTTCCGAATCCTCTACCATAATTAATACCTCGGTTACCCCAACCTCCGCTGTTGTATCTACCCCAGATACCATAGATTCCGCCTCTCCAAGGACCTCCTGAGTGTCCCCAACTTTGAGCACAATAGTAATATGGATACCATTGAGTTGGTATACATCGCTTCCATGGTGGACATACTCTAGGCTAAATAAGGAAATAAGACAGATCCGATGAATGAAATTCTTAATTATCTAAATGAAATCAGAAAGTGTTTATATTTAGTAACTTTACAAATATATCCCAATAAACTTTTCAAGGGATACTACTAGTGTCGTATTTCGGAAGGTTATTTGTGACAACAGACTTTCAAATTGTGGATTTCTTCATTGTATTACATGATATGAACAAGTTTATAATATAACTATTGTCTTTTATTAACATAATTACATTCAATAATTACGAAATTGTTTTTATATGAAATTCCTCTATTAAGAAGTATTGGTTTTGTTTTATCATTCCTTTTAAAAATCTATAAATTAAAGATAGCAACGAAATTAATAATACTAAAAGAATTAAACAAAAAAATATGAAAATACAAAATTTGAAATTAAACCCCAAACATGAAAGTATTAATTTAGAATTGTAAAAGTTCTGTCTTACCCATGAATAGCATCTAGCAGTTGTTTCTAAAATAATAAGTAATTAAATGAATAGCAGCAATGTCACATATAAGACAACGGGTAACAAATAACAAGTTTCAGGCAATGACGATGTAAACATTGTCGCAACAATAAAAATGTGGTGTGGTACACGTCATTGAGACAGCCACAAAACGTCACACATATAATCAAACCAAATGACATGTACATCCCTTTTTGGTCATATAGCTCCTTAGGTATTAAAGTGTATATACACATTGGCAATCAAACTTTTGGGCTTCTGCATTCCTGAGTTAGTTGAATCCAGAAAAGAGCTTCTGACGTAGCAAAGTTATATAGTATTGTTTTTTTCTCTCTCAGTTTCTAGCATATGTTGTCATTTTAGCGTTATTTTTTACATTGCCATATAAGCGGGAGGTTTGGCTAGCCACAAAACCAGGTTCAACCCATCATTTTTTTCTTAAAATGTCCTGTACCAAGTCTGGAATATGGCAGTCTTATCAAATAGTCCGTTTCTATGTATGTTAGCGTTTGTTATTGTAGCAGTTCAGTGTTTGTGTTGTTCCGTTGTTTTCCTCTTATACATGTTATAGTTGATGTATTTTCGTCGGTTTTGGTTTGTGACCCGGATTTTTAGTTAAATTGATTAATGACTATTGAACAGCGGTATACTACTATTGCCTTTATATGGTCGATACTGCATCTAGTGGAGTGCTAGTCCCCGAAAGTCAATGTTTCGGTTCTGACATGATTTATAACATATACATATATAATTCTCCATTGATGAATTTAGAAATTACAAAAAGAATTCAGAAACCAAGGTTCATACAAATTTGGCCTTTATATGATTGAGCTATTCTTTTTATGTCTCTTTTTGGTCATATTGGTCCTCATGTTCATGTACTCAAGTATTTATACGTCCTTACCCTTAAATACGTTGTCTTGAGTGTTCCTGATGAAGGCAAATTCGGAAAAGCGTGTTAGACGCACGAAATATATATATATATAACATGTGAGTTTTAAATATCTGTGAGATAATAGGTAATATGTCATAGGAGTGCTAATATGACGAACAGCAGTAATTTCAATGTGCCTACAGTCAATGTTCATTATAAACCTATCCTATCATTTGTTCATGTAATTTGTTAAACATACCAACAATATCGTAATATACCTTTACTATGAGTAGTTTTTAAAGTCAGACAATCAAGAGAAACAAACAATATCAATTAAGAATGTTGGTTCGACTTTTTCTACTAAAAGGGATTTCAAAAAGAAGATGTGGAATTAATTTTGTGGTTAGCCTCTCCTATTAGGAATAAAATAAAATGTTATCTATCATCTTCATTTTCCATTAGTCAGACTTTTACGATAAAATTTTAGGACATCTTAACATTTTCTTAGACATGGTTGAAATCATACCTTGTATTGCTATTCCAAACAGGAAAATGGCGACGAAGAGACAAGTGATGGGTTTCATGGTTAGCTAAAACAAAAGATACAATTTATCTGTAAACAAAAATGTACATGTACTGATTACAAATGGATTAGTAATGTGGGTATTTTTAAAATATGACCGATACGCATTTGAAACTTTCCCTTAATTTTATTTGACAATGAATAGGAATATGTTACATGGTCATGTGAGATACCAAATCTATTGAAATGAATGTGAAGCAATGATGGAAGTCTGGATGTGATAACAAATAGTAAGTAGTTGTCTTACAGGTATATCAAAGATAGCAATCTCATTTAGCGTTATACTATGCTATGCTAGTTCCATGGAGTTATCTGATAACTGTCTTCCAAGATCACTTCTGTAATCAGTTGTCCTATGAATGTCACTAATGACGCAAGATCTGCCTACCTTTCCAAAGCATCAGAGATCATCACAGTTGTTTTGGTGGAGTTTGTGCTTTCTTTTGTTTCGTGTGTCGTGTTTTGTCAACTGTTGGTTTATTTTCTTAATGATGTTGTCTGTTTTATTTCGAATTATGATTTCTAATTGTCTCCTTTGTATCTTCTGCATCAAGTGTAGAGTAACCAGAAATACCGATTCCGTCTCATGATCGCTTAAGATATCTTACGTAGCTATACTGAAGGTGTTCAATAAAAATACAGTGAACCCAACGTCAAAAGCAAAAATGTTGTTTAAAATAATTATTCAATTCACATTATTATTAGAGTGCAATGGGAGGGATACAAATCAAATTACACTTTGAAATTGAAAGTTAGTTGAATTTTAGAAACCTTGGTTATCTAGTTAGAATAATCGTGCAACTTCGAATTAAAATTTAAAATTGAACTTCGAGTTGTTATTTCAAGCTTAACTTCGTAATATAAACATAAAATAGTGTCAAATTTGGTATATTGGAAGATGTAAAGGCAGCAGTTCGAGGTAAAATTATGTACATACAATCAGGCATGGGGCGAATTGCATTACATTACAATTACTTTGATAAAACCAGCATTATCTTACAATTACAATTACATGTATTTTGGAAAGTAATGCATTACATTACAATTACTTTACCAAAGTATTGCACTATATTACACATTCTATACGTTCTATAAATTTTATTATTAAAAGTAACATTATATATACAATATTTTATATTGAAATCCTGGTAGCCCTTAAATATAGTATTAAAAGTCTACACAAGGTGCCTGTTACAAAAAATTATGCAATAAGTTTCTTAAAGTATCAACAAAGAGACTTAATGTTTGGTATATATGCAAAAGCCGATTGCAAAATTGTTACATAAAATTGATTTATCAAGATTTGAACCATTGAAAAGAAAAATACCTAAAGAGTAGAAAGATGCATATGTTACTTGTCAAATACGAATATGATATATAATTGTCACATCAGTCGACAAAATTACAAAGAGAACTTTATCAAGAGAGTTAATCAGTGTTTTATGTTTGTCCTAGCAGTTTACGCCTTTAGAATATTTTACTTTATTTGATTTTATTAATAACTGTTACTTCTCATACAACTTTTTACAATCAATTCCAAGGAAAAATTAAAAGGATATTTCGGAACATCGTTGAATAACTGTTGCCTTAATTAATTTTGATATTAAATAGAGCTTAAAATTTGTAATAATTAAAAAGCCATGCTTAAAAAATTATTACCTTTTCCTTTGTGCAGAAAATTTATGCCTCTTTTTGTTGACCCTCTTATAAAAGCTTTTGCTAAAAACGCTGGTTTACAACGATATATTTTAGATATTTTTAAACCTATTATGTCTTACCTGTTTGGCAACCTTGATTATGGAATGTAAAATATTGATATTAGACTCGTATTTATAGTATTGCAACGAGTTTTGAAGCGCTGCTGACCAATATTACCGCAACTTGTAAATGTGGTTTTGTCACTAAAATGATGAGCAGTTTGACATCCAGGACAATATGGTTTTTATTTATTGATAGATCACTCTATGGTTTATAAGTCGATTTTTGTTTTAAACATTTGTAATTTTGTTGTTTATTACTGACAGGACGTAGAATTTTTGTGCTTTACATATGTTTTGAATAATAGTAAAAATGAGTTAACAAAAACGCATTTCATTTTTCTCTACTTTATAGCATTGCATGTTTAATGTACTTTTATTGTTGAACAAGACAAAAACAAATCAAATCAAAAAAGTACGAAATTAAAAACAATTCTGATTCAGGTTTCAAAACACGCTGCAGTATTATAAATACGAGTGCAAGATTTGATATTTACATTCCCGTATCAAGGTTGCATTAAAGGTAAGAAATAATAGTTTTAAAAAATAAATATAACGATAAAGATGAAAACTACAAAGGGTTTGCAAAAGCTTTTATAAACGGGGTAGCAAAACTATGTTATTGGAAGAAAAAGAAATGAATTAAAGCATTGTTAAAAGATAAACAAGAATTGTATTCTGTATATACATAAGCTAATAATTTCTTGAAAATACCTTTTATTTTTCTTGGAAATTTATTATGAAACAGTTTGTATGTGAAGACGATTTAGTTCAAACTACTAGACTTCGCATAAAACACTGATTAAGGTGGTACATAACACTACAGGGAGATAACTCTGTAAAAATCGGCGGAATGTTTTAATCACGTTCTATTGTTATGGAAATATTAAGCTTCTCAATGATCAAAATTAGTGTTTGTCAATCTGCTATATATCCAATGAAATTTTTCCGATTAAATGTGTGGGTCAAGTTTTTTGAAATTTTAATATTTTTGTCAAGGAGTCAAAGTAAATATTTTGTCAAAATTTTGTGAAAATTAAACGAGCCAAATTAATTTTAGTCAAGGTGTTTGGTATTACCTTAACTACCTCAATAAATTCCGTTTTGTAATTTTGATAACAGTGTCGATTAGTGAGTGATTTGTATATCATATTTCTATCGACAACATATACTGATTTAATATTAACATAGGTCAATTTATTGATATCTCAAGAAACGTATTGTTTCGACAACATTTTAACTGAAACTAAACATCCAAATAACGCCATTTGTTTTCACCGTGTGTGAAATCGGGCCGTTTGTTTTTCTCGTTTGAATTGTTTTGCATTTGTAATATTGGGCCTTTTATAGCTGACTATGCGGTATGAATTTTGCTCATTGTTGAAGGCCGTACGGAGACCTATAGTTGTTAGCTTCTCTGTCATTTGGTCTCAGAGGGAGAATATCCCATTGGCAATCATACCACATCTTCTTATTTTTATATTATAATTTAACTTCTACTTGAATTTTAACTTGGATTTTCAACTCGAAATTTTAAATCGAAGTTTAACGGTAGTTTAAAGTCGAACACCAAGTTAACTTTAATTGAATTTCTTTTCGAAGTCAAGCTCTAATTCGATATAGAGCTGCTGGTTGACGTCTGGTTCCCGGGGGAATCATTAACTTTGTAGTTAGTGCTGACATGTTGACATGATTGATAACTAATTTTCTGAAATTCCCCGTTAATAAATTTCGAAATTATTAAGAATCACGTATTCAATTATTTATACACGGCTTTCAAATGTACGATACAGTTTTGATCATACGGTGAATTTTTAGGACAATTTGCATACACGCTATTTTTTACCTGGTCAATTTAGATATGAAAAAGATATACCTTCATGTGCTACTTTTAGAGATAAAAGGGGTCGAAATTTTAGACATTTGGTCAAAATTTCATTTTCTTGGAAATGTCTATCCTATGGACAGACATACCTCCTAACTTGTTTTTTGTTTCAAAAGATAAACACTTAGCAGATTTTTGTAAATTCATCTGGAATATCTTCTTTACACAAGTGTGGCTTTAAATTTATATAACAGTTATTTGTAATTAATTAATTTTAATTTAATTTTCATAATTTTAGAAAAAAACGGCAATTTTGCTGTATATTTATCTAATTCAAAAAAATTACATCGGTGATTTGTTCATAAAATTTGGTACAAATAATCTTCATGCATAATCAAACTAAGTGGCATTTAAAAAAAATGGGGTCCATGCATGTACTTGTTTTCATGTTAATGATTAAAATCGAAAAATGCCGATATGTCACAGTTTGACGTCGCTAAAAAAAAACATTCTATGTTAGCAACGTCTTTATCTCCTCTGTTACTGTATCGTATGCTCTTAGTAACCGTTTCTAAGAAAAACAGACTACAACATTGCTAAAAACAAAGAAGACGAAAAGGAAAACAAGTCTCCAAAAACACAGAACACTAACAACAAGGGACTAAGCAACGCAAACCCCACTAAAACACTGAGGCAACAAGTGATTGTTTATCATTACAAAATACGAGAAATAACAACAAGGGACTAAGCAACGCAAACCCCACTAAACCACTGAGGCAACTAGTGATTGTTTATCATTACAAAATAAGAGAAATAACAACAAGGGACTAAGCAATGCAAACCCCACTAAAACACTGAGGCAACTAGTGATTGTTTATCATTACAAAATAAGAGAAATAACAACAAGGGACTAAGCAACGCAAACCCCACTAAAACACTGAGGCAACTAGTGATTGTTTATCATTACAAAATAAGAGAAATAACAACAAGGGACTACGCAACGCAAACCCCACTAAAACACTGAGGCAACTAGTGATTGTTTATCATTACAAAATAAGAGAAATAACAACAAGGGACTAAGCAACGCAAACCCCACTAAAACACTGAGGCAACTAGTGATTGTTTATCATTACAAAATAAGAGAAATAACAACAAGGGACTAAGCAACGCAAACCCCACTAAACCACTGAGGCAACTAGTGATTGTTTATCATTACAAAATAAGAGAAATAACAACAAGGGACTAAGCAATGCAAACCCCACTAAAACACTGAGGCAACTAGTGATTGTTTATCATTACAAAATAAGAGAAATAACAACAAGGGACTAAGCAACGCAAACCCCACTAAAACACTGAGGCAACTAGTGATTGTTTATCATTACAAAATAAGAGAAATAACAACAAGGGACTAAGCAACGCAAACCCCACTAAAACACTGAGGCAACTAGTGATTGTTTATCATTACAAAATAAGAGAAATAACAACAAGGGACTAAGCAACGCAAACCCCACTAAAACACGGAGGCAACTAGTGATTGTTTATCATTACAAAATACGAGAAATAACAACAAGGGACTAAGCAACGCAAACCCCACTAAACCACTGAGGCAACTAGTGATTGTTTATCATTACAAAATAAGAGAAATAACAACAAGGGACTAAGCAATGCAAACCCCACTAAAACACTGAGGCAACTAGTGATTGTTTATCATTACAAAATAAGAGAAATAACAACAAGGGACTAAGCAATGCAAACCCCACTAAAACACTGAGGCAACTAGTGATTGTTTATCATTACAAAATCAGAGAAATAACAACAAGGGACTAAGCAACGCAAACCCCACTAAAACACTGAGGCAACTAGTGATTGTTTATCATTACAAAATAAGAGAAATAACAACAAGGGATTAAGCAACGCAAACCCCACTAAAACACTGAGGCAACTAGTGATTGTTTATTATTACAAACTAAGAGAAATAACAACAAGGGACTAAGCAATGCAAACCCCACTAAAACACTGAGGCAACTAGTGATTGTTTATCATTACAAAATAAGAGAAATAACAACAAGGGACTAAGCAACGCAAACCCCACTAAAACACTGAGGCAACTAGTGATTGTTTATCATTACAAAATAAGAGAAATAACAACAAGGGACTAAGCAACGCAAACCCCACTAAAACACTGAGGCAACTAGTGATTGTTTATCATTACAAAATAAGAGAAATAACAACAAGGGACTAAGCAATGCAAACCCCACTAAAACACTGAGGCAACTAGTGATTGTTTATCATTACAAAATAAGAGAAATAACAACAAGGGACTAAGCAATACGAACCGCACTAAACCACTGAGTCAACTAGTGATTGTTTATCATTACAAAATAAAAGAAATATTTTCGTACGCACAGAGGTCATTATTTTGTAAATTTTACCAATCAGCATATGGATTATTTAAATCTTTGTTTTAGCTAACCATGAAGCCTATGACTTGCCTTTTCGTCTGCATTTTCTTGTTTGGAATAGCAATACAAGGTATGATTTCAACCATGTTTAAGAAAAGTATCAAATGCTTTTGAATCTTATTGCACAATTCTGGCTGAAGTAAGAAATGATAGCATTTAATGTACTTTTGACAGGAGGAGCTTAGTATCCAAATAAATCTACATCTTCCATACAGAATCGCGTCGGGTCACGGGTTAGGTCTAAGACAAAGTCGAGCCCCAAGCTTTAAAAATTGATAATGGATATTTCTCTTGTATGTCTGATCTCATGAGTTTCAAAGAAAATTACGTTTGAGCTACAGATAGAAAGTGTTGGCCTATTCAACAAATTACATAAATACAGAAATGGGATAATTCTGAAAAAAACGAGAAGTAGGTCTCATTGCGGTGTAACCGTGACACGTGAAAGTCAAATTATTATGCGTGAAAACGGGAAACGAAGTTTGGCGGAACACTTGGAATTAAAAGCGTTATTATAACAATGATAAGCGGGATACGGGAATCTGACAAAACAATAAGCGGTATCAGGGATCAGAACCCCCCGCATTGAGACTCCCTAAGAACAGTGCACTTTTATTGCTTGTCTTAATTCTAGCACCCCAGCTGGGACCTATTAAAATTTGCGATACATCATGTTTCTCAGATTTTTACATATATTTATATTGAAATACATGTATATCAGGTTCGACTTGCAAAAGGAAGGGTCTTGCCTAGCTGAGTCAGACAACGAACTTGCTATGGAAATCGCTTTTATTAAAGCATGATATCATTTTGGAAGTTTGGAGAAAAAAATGTTATTTTAGGAAAACTGTTCCATGAAATATAAACATAATACGAAACTTGTATCCACTTTGTCCCTTCAAACAGATAATGAATTATTACTAAGGGGCACACAAATAAGCTCACAAATGTCCAAAACACAATATTTCACATATTATATTTTAATATTGAAACCCACTTTGCTAGAGAGCATGTATTTCTGTGTTGGTAAAAGCCTGTAACTTGTTGATAGTGTATCGATGGTATGTGCAACATACAGTCTTCAACAGTAGACACATATAAAAACTATGTCAAGCTCTCGATCATTTCATTGACGCGTACCCCTAGTATTTATTGACGCAATAATGTTTACAGCGTATACGTATGTGTTACCCATTGCCTTATATGTGATATCACTTATTCTTATTATTTCAGAAACAACTGCTAGATGCTATTCATGGGTAAGATATGTGTTAAACATAGAATTTATTGTGACGTCTATTTTCATTGAACTAGTACACATTTTGGTAAGGGGCCAGCTGAAGCCCAACTCCACGTGTAAGATTTTCTCGCTGTGTTGAAGACCCATTGGCGGCCTTCAGCTGTTTTCTGCTTTTTGGACGGGTTGTTGTCTCTTTGACACATTCCCCATTTCCATTCTCAATTTTATTATCTAAGTACTATCATTTGACCTACTGAATTATACTTAGTACCGGGTTTGTACTTACATTAGCAACACGACGGTGACACATTTGGAGCAGGATCTGCTTACCCTTCTGGGACACTATAGATCACCCTGGTTTTTGATGGGGTTCGTGTTGCTCAATCTTCAGTTTTTTATGTTGTGATTTGTGAACTGTTGTTTGTATTTTCGTCGTTATTCGTTTTTTGCCATGACATTGTCAGATTATTTTCGACTTATGGGTTTGAATATCCATTTAATATCTTGCGGCTCTCTTTTACGAGTTTGAATTTTTGTTCTTGTTTTGTCAAAATTTCTTTGTATGATCTAGTTAATTTATAATATTAGTCTTATCTTTTTTTATTTTTAATCGTTTTTGTTATAATGGGATGATAAAAACAAAAATCGTTTACTTTTTGGTAATCTCATTTTGGGACTTTTATCTCATGCAACAAAACAAACGATGTTTTGAAAATCTGTTGTCATTCGGAACACTACTGGTCGTTCAGAATTTACACACTATTAATAATACTGGAAATTTTAATTGGAATATATTGCAAAGGATTTTAAAAAAATTAGCTATCTCTAATTTCTTTAAGCTTATTGAGACTACAATTCATCAACTATTTACCAATTCTTTTCAGCCTCGAGTATGTCCACCTTGGAAGAGATGCATTCCTCTCCCCTGGTACCCATATTACAGATGTGTTCAAATATGGAGACATGGAAATTCAGGAAGTCCTTGGAAAATGGGAATCTATGGTAGTTGGAGTAGCTACGGCAGTGGAGGAAGGGGTTATGGAGGTGGCGGTATTGGTTATGGAGGCGGCGGTATGGGTGGTTACGGAGGCGGTATGGATGGTTACGGAGATGGCGGTATGGGAGGTTACGGTGGTTACGGAGGCGGTGGTATGGATGGTTATGGCGGTTATGGTTATGGCGGTTATGGGTCTGGCGGTTATGGATCTGGTGGTTATGGATCTGGTGGTTATGGATCTGGTGGTTATGGATCTGGCAGTTATGGCAGAAAGAAACGAGTTTGTAAGTATGAAATACGGCTCGATTATGAGTTTTTTTTTTAATTGCTTAATATATGTATAAATTACACAATTAGTATAAATAATAATGTTGTTAATGCTATTGCATTTTGATATATGTATTGGTGTCACTAAACTTTCACCATTATCTTAAGAAAATGGAACATCGAGCGTCTGTCAATTGTATCAAACACTTTTTATCTGATACTATACATTTATTTCCCGTGCCTGAGGGAGATATGAAGATTTGTTCACCCAAGGGATGCATACCTTACGAGGGCTTTGCCCGAGGAAATATGATTTTTCGAGGGTGGACAAATCTTCATATCTTCCGAAGCCAAGGGAAATGTATTCCACTGCCTATGCTTTGTTTACTACCTGAACATAAAATATTAGATTACATACATTTGTTATCTTTTCTCATTTTTTTTTTATAACTGAACACGACATAAACATTGATAACCAGTACGGATCAAAAGTTAATTATTAGTCTTTTTGTTTTAACGTCTGGAATAAATTTGAAAACGATAATGAATTTACTATCGCTATTTAAAAATAAAACCTTCAAAACGTTATGAACATTAACCGCGCGTAACGTCGCACGGTGAAGTCCCGATCTTCAGAGGGAAATATGATGCTCAGAGGAAATATGATGCGCAGAGGAAATATGATGCTCAGAGGGGAATATGAAGTTTTGTTCAATGACACGTGGGATAGTCTCATCCAATCAAATATTGATTAAGCTATCAATATGTACAAACAGTGGAATACTACTACTAGTATTGCACTGACGGAAGAACGTTTTAAACTACTTTCATATCACATTAATGATTTCATTAGTTTTTTTTTTTTTTTTTTTTATTATTTTCGTAGTGATTATAAGCAATGACTAGATATATACACACTTTTAAATAAAACTGAAATATATAGAAGAGTTATTATTCCCTCGGTTAAAAGTTGTTTACTAGATAAGAGAGATTACTACCTAAGGCTTTTCGTCTTTCTACGTTATATATAAATGAAATTTAGCAAAATTATACAAGAATGTTCACGGAATGAAAAAAAAAGAATAACATTAGTTAAGAGACTAAAATCGCATAAACATTTCATCTTCTGTTCCCTCTTTCCTAAACGAATGAACAGGTCTATCACGTAAAGCCTTATTTCAAATGATATTTTACAAATACATACACAAAATATCATTAAAATATAAAGAATCGATTTCAACAGCATGTGTTTATTCCTTGCAGATTAGTGACAAAAAGATGGAAATTACAACGACTGACCAAATATTTGAATATCTTATTGAATAAATTTGCATATTGAGCAGTACATGTATTTGCTAACTTAAGCCAACGTTTTTCTCCGAGTATTTTTTTTTTTTTTTTTTGAGGGAGGGGGGTATAGATAACACTAAGGATATATGATGTGATTGGCAGTGTGGCAACTATCCATCATAGGCCAAAAGACGAGGATTCTTGTTGATAAACCCCTTTTTTAGTCCTCACCACTTTCAATGGAATCACAATGCCCAATATATATATAAATTATAGATACAATGTATATGTCATACAAGTACAATAAATATTAATTATAAAAAATAAGAAGATGTGGTATGATTACCAATGAGACAACTCTCCACCAGAGACCAAATGACATAGAAATTAACAATTATAGGTCACCGTACGGCCTTCAACAATGCGCAAAACCCATACCGCATAGTCAGCTATAAAAAACCTGAAATGACAAATGCAAAACAATTCAAACGAGAAAACTAACGGCCTGATTTATGTACAAAACAATGAATGAAAAACAAGTATGATATACAGCAAACAGCGACAAACACTGAATTACAGGCTCCTGACTTGGGACAGGCACATACGAATGTGACGGGGTCGAACTAGTTTTTTGGCATGCTACATAATTTTCTAGCAGTCCCTATAGAATGCAACGGCCAAAAATCAAATACATTTGGTGAAATATAACATATGTCTGGAATGCATTATAAGTTTCTCTTTAGGCTTTGTTATGGGAAGAGAGTTTGAAATATAGCGAGAGAGTCATCTAAAGGAAACTTTCCTTTTTGGGTCCCTGTCGCCCTTATCGATCCTTAATACTCAAACCAAACTTTTACTCTTTAACACTGGAGTGTCCATCTCTATCGCTCGACTAACAATATTCAACGCTGGACTTTACATTTGCATTGTTGAACTTTACATTTTTAGAAAAACTTTTATTGGACAAATCAAAAAACATAAGCACAAAAAAAAAAAAAAAACTAACAAAAATGTCGTTAGTGTGTTGCTACTCCTCATTTGTCATTCAACGTATCAGAAAACAGGAAATGGGTGAGTGACAGATCAGAAAAGTCCATAATACACCATTCAACTTTCCGTCTTCGAGCTGCTGCCAAATATGAGGACATTCATCATATCCAGTATATTTTATGTCCAGCATATTCTGAGAAATGCGTGTATTTGTTCTACAAACAGATGTACGGACAAGCAGACGGAATGACAAGGCGATTGCAATTAGATATCAGCAAAGACATACCTTGATTTTGGACAGCTTCCATAAATAAATGGCGGGTTTAAATTATTTTTAAAAATTTTAAGAAAGTTAAAAGAGGGACATGCAATACAAATCTTTAGGGATTTTTTCTTTTGGTCCGGTTTTGGTCTGTCCTCTCTTGGTTGCCATTTTTTCTTGGTTTCTACACTCGTGGCTGCTTAGGTGAAATTGTCCACTACAGCTGACACAGCTAATTTTATTAGCATTGTTGCAACAGCTACTGGAAAACCACAATACTGTCATTTATTTTCACTTAAGTTATGAGTTCGAACCCTGCACGTGGCAGGAACGTTCGTCTGCATCTTAATTGACTAGTTTATATATCACAACTCTGTCGCTATGCCCATGTCTGTAGTGACATTTTGGATTTCAATGAACGTAATCTATGTATTCTGGTAAATTATTAAGTCAGGGATTTCGTTGCAAAAAATAACTTAAAACCTTTACTTAATTCTTCCATATATAGATACACAGATTTGTTTGTAAGTTTGGCTGTACCTGTAGAAACTTATTTCAAACGGGATTTTTACGAAGATGTTGTTTACCGAGCCCAAAAATTAAGATACGATCCAGATAAACTATCGATTCTTTCAATAAACTTATTCTAAAATGTTACCTTTTCAACACTTATTAGATCTTTGAATATTGTTTTTATTGGTATAAATATTGATTTTGTTATCTGCAAATTAAAACCAAACTATCAAAACATTATTGTTACATGTATATACATATGCATATTCACGGTTCTATAATCTGTCGATACCTGTAATTTGGTATTGCACAAGGTCAAGTTTTTCTCTTACTGTTAATGACGTCTTTACACTAAATCCATTGGATGTTGGATGTGTACTGATTGAAATTTTAGTCTAAGATACATGCTTTTTTTTAATTAGTTTTTATTGGCTTTGAACCAGCTGTCAGTAACTGCGAGTACTCTCAGATCTATAATTAGTATCTTTTTTGTTGTGGTTTGCCATGTCCGGTCTGTGCTTTGTATCGATCTGATGAGTTCAGTTCTTTTCAACTTATTTTGATATTTTGTTCATATATTGTGCTTTTACACCACTGTCCCAGGTAAGGGGAGGATTTAGCGGCCGCAAACATGTTTAACCCCGACAAATTATATATGTGCCTATCCTAAGTCAGGAGCCTGTAATTCAGTGGTTTTCGTTGGTTCATGTTTTTTGTACATTGTTTTGTTATAAATTAGGCCGTTAGTTTTCTCAATTGAATTGTTTCATATTTTTCATGTCGGGGCCTTTATAGCCGATTATATGGTATGGGTTTTTCTCATTGCTATATGCCGTACGGTTGCCTTTAATTGCTTACATCCACTTCATTTGAACTTTGGTGAATAGTTGTCTTATTGGCAATCATACCACGTCTCCTTATTGTTTTAGGATTGCAAGTTTTCCTGCCGCATTTCGGTGGTTCTCTCCAGGCACTCGGGCTTCCTCCACCTACAACTGGCCGCTACGATATATAGCCAAGAGTACAGAAAGTGGCGTTAAACACAAACAATCAACCAATCAAAACATATATTATACAAGATCGATCAACTATGAACAATGCAATGAATGTATTCAACTTCTTCCGAAACAATTAATAATTCACTAATCAGTAAAACATACAATGAACTTCATTTCATGCAGATAATATAAAACCATTGCATATTTTAGATATTTTTATTTCTTCGCTACAATTCCCTTGCATATAAATCTATAATCTAGACAATAACAGATCTTTAAAATATAAGGCACATTATCATAAATTTTTCTTCAAAAATTCAACAAGGTCATTCATTGCACGAATTCCTACTTGAAATGGCATGGGACCGTCAAAAAAGAAAATCATACCATGGAAACCATCTGCATAATGTGCCAAATGCACTTTAGCACCAGCCTTTTTTAGGCGCTGATAATAGATTAGTCCGTCATCACGTAAAACGTCATATCCGGCTGTTAACACATATGTAAGCGGCAAGTCTTTGTATTTGGCGTCCGGCACCATCAGAGGTGAAAAATCAGGGTTTAAAATTGTCTCTTGTATTTTATCTGATAATTCAGTTTTTCCAAAATTTGTTTTTTTCTTCATGTTTCGTAAACTAGGTGTTCTTATATGTTCTTTCATGTACCAATCTGGACTAACATATTTAGCATACAATGATTCTTTAAGTTTTTGAGATGTGTGTCTGTTAGCTAAGATATCATCAATATAGTTGTAACTGATATTTCCATAATTTAGCCAATAGGTCAACATTGACACATCGGTAAGCATTCCTGGAATGTAATCTTTATTTTCAATATATGACGGTGTTTGTAGATCAAATAATTGTAAACAAGGGTAAATTGGGACAGAAATTTTGATTTCTTTCTTCATTGCCATGGCAACGGCTGCTGATAAGTGGCCTCCTGCACTGTCACCGGAAATAGCTACACGTGACGGATCTACATGTAAGGATTTTGCATTATTGACGACGTACTTAGTTGCTGTTAAACAGTCTTCGAATGGTATTGGATGAGGATGCTCTGGCGACTGTCTGTAACTGTAAAACAAACATACAAAATAAACAGCAGCAGTTGCCCTTTTCTAGATTTAGACATTTCAATTTCTAACGGAAACTACATACTAAAATTTACGACAAAAGAGACGATTTTTCATTTCCTATTGTTAATTTTCCATTTTAGACGGCGATGTGCCTTTGGCTCCATCATACGGTGTTTATATATCCCAACTCGTTCGGTATGCCCGTGTGTGTTCTGATGTTATAGATTTTAACGAACGTAATCAATGCATCACTGGGAAATTATTGTGTCAGGGATTTCGATACCATAAATTACTTAAAACTTTTACTAAATTCTTTCATAGATACAAAGATTTGATTAGTAAATTTGGCTGTACCTGTAGAAAACTTATTAAAATGGTATTTCACATCCTAAATTTTACGGTAATATTGTACTTAAAGCGAGGAAATCACTATGTGATCCGTGTAAACTCATCGAACCTTTAAACAAACTTATAAGTAAGGGTTATCGTACCAATATTGTAATAAGATCTCTGAATATAGTTTACATTGGCACTAATATCGATTTTGTCATTAGCAAATTAAAACATAACTAAGTTGTATCTTCTTTTGAGGCGGGATGTTTAGAGACACACACACGTTATTTTTATCTCTTAAGTAGCTCCTCACTATCCTACTACCTGTCGATACATTTATTTTGGCATTGCACAAGTCATGTCTTCTCTGACTGTTCATGACGTTAAAATACTAAATCCCTGGGATGTGTTTTAGTTGATTTTAGTCTCTGATGCATGATTTTTATCATTAATTGTTTTGGCTTTTAACTAGCTGTCAGTAACTGCGAGTACTCTCAAATCGTACTTTCTTTTAATTCGACCTGTTGATACTATTTTTAATACTTTTTTGTTATTTTATATTTTAATCTGGATCTTGTCTGTATACCAGCTTTGATTATTTGGAATATCTACTAATTTTCACTTCTTCATACTACATTTGTATGAACATCAAGATTATTCTCCTTTAATCTGTACAGGGAAGTTTTATTGTTGATATTTACCCCTTATGTATCTAGTGTTAAATTAGGTATTTATATGACAGACCTTTCTTGGTATTCCTAATTATTGGAAGATTTTATATAGACAGAAAAAGTATACCTAAAACGACAAAGTTATTTTTCATTTACCTGTATATATTATGAAAATCGGTTTTTCAAAAGTGATTATTTTCTAAGGGTTTAATATTTCGCGGTGGTGTATTGCCATGGCTTTATTTGGACTTGTTTGTTTGCTTTTGGCCTTGAATGTTTGTCCTAATATTTCATTAACTATGTATTTACTTTCAGGTATCACAGATTGAATTTATTCGTTCATAGTGTGTTAATTTACGTTTTGATTGAGTTAAGCCTTCAATTGATGTTTTATCGTGTGTTTTCTATGTTGTGATGTTATACTATTGTTTCAGAAAAGGGAGAAGGTTTGGTACCATTAAAACGTTTAATCCCGCTGCAAATGTTTGCACCTGTCCTAAGTCAGGAATCTGATGTACAGTAGTTGTCGTTTGTTTATGTAATTTATACGTGTTTCTCGTTTCTCGTTTTTATATAGACTAGACCGTTGGTTTTACCGTTTGAATGGTTTTACACTAGTACTTTTGGGGCCCTTTATAGCTTGTTGTTCGGTGTGAGCCAAGGCTCCGTGTTGAAGGCCGTACATTGACCTATAATGGTTTACTTTATAAATTGTTATTTGGATGGAGAGTTGTCTCATTGGCACTCACACCACATCTTCCTATATCTATAAAATTAGCTTATAACATTATTTTTCTATTTTTGCAATTGTTTAAATCTTATGAAAAGAAGGTATGTGTTCGAATAACAATTCCCAAACCAACATTAAACACAAATATGTTTGCAAAAGACACCAGGTCCACTCACACTATCATCTTTCAATGTGGAGTGAGGTTCACGTCATAATAAACATATGAGCTAAGTTTCAAGTTGAAGTAACCACAACTTCATGGTAAACTATAACTTTACCTTAACCTTTCTTTGTCGGGGCATAAAAAGAAATAACAGCTTAAGCGCCATTTGATGACACAAAAGAAAACAAGTGAAACTGCGAGCTACTGATCACTGATGATACCCCAATCCCAAATATTTGACGGTAAACAGGAAGTTGTTGAGTGAGTAATCTGAAAACGCATCACACGGTATAGCTGACTTATATAAACACTGAAACCAAATTTCAGAAATCCTTGTAATGTAGTTCCTGAGAAAAATGTGACGAAAATTTTCAACTTGGATGTGTTGTGCAAAATGATGTAGTGTTCGGTAAACAGGAAACCGTTGAGTGATCAATCTGAAAACGCATCACACGGTATAGCCGACTTATATAAACCCTGAAACCAAATTTCAGAATCCTTGTATTGTAGTTCCTGAGAAAAATGCGACGAACAATTTTCATGGGACGGAAGGACGGACTGACGGACTGACGGACTGACAGACTGACGGACTGACGGATGGATGGACAGACAGAGGTGAAACAGTATATCCCAACATTTTTAAAGCGGGGGTATAAAAAGTGTTAGCCGACAAAATGTTTAAACTAGTGATTTATACTTAACATGATTGAAGGCCTCAAACAGAAAATGCTATTTCCCTTTTCTTTGGTATTTCGCATAGTATGTTACAGTGTAAATGTCTGAAGCGATGTGTTTATCACACCTGCAGATTACAAATAAAGCTGGTCATTTTTCATCATAAATGTAAACATAATAAATCAGCAAACAGCTTTAAAAACCAGAGCAGTCTATTCAGTTGAAAAATTAAATGATACATTGTGTATACTCACCTCACAGAAACTACAACCATACCAACTCGCTTAGCTAGTGCCCTTGTTGCTCCGTCATACACATCTAAAAAACATATGTTAAGCATTGATAGTAATAACCATTGAATACAACAATAAAAATAGTAATGACAGATACATGGTACTCTTAAATGAAACAGATGTTTATACTGTAGACGTGGAAATTTTCTAGTGGGTGTTATTTTCACTAATCTCGCAATCACATTAAATGCGCGTACATGCCCCTTTCGCGATTAGTTAGTACAAATCAACATTATTTATGCGAAGGGATAATTTCCGTTCGATTCGCAAATTTGACACATTGAGTGAAAGTTTTGTGTATCAAAATCGCAAAAATAACAACCCGCCCAAAATTTCGACATTTACAGAAATCATACCTTTCGTTTTCCGATGTTATAGCGTTAAGCATACCCAGTTATTGTTATTAGTAGCAATGGACCAATTCAGTTCTCTTTTTCTATATTTGCTATTGAACAAAAACCTTGAAAACACAAGCACTTGTCTCTGAAAAAAAAATTACCTATTTACTTTATTATAATATACTAGGTATTTTTTTTCAGAGACAAAGCCTGTGCTTGAAAAGTCAAAACGTACTTGACGTATGGACTAATCATCACGCACAAAACGGTCACATTTTTAAAATAAAATGCAGCTCTTTGTAAATAAGTCCATTAGAGTCAAACGCAGTTTTTTCTTCTTAACATTGATAAAGATTGATAATGTCAGTATATTTGATTGTTTGTTTCGTAAAACATGACAGTTATTGAATATTGCTAATGATAAACTTTGTACTAACAATTGTACCTATATGTACAGATAACCATGACCAACCACTACCATGATAATACATAAATGCTGGTCTAAACGTCTCCCAACCTATATATAACCACCAACAACCGCCACGATAATACATTAATGCTGGTCTATACATGTACCTACCTACAGATAACCAGTACTAACCAACGCCATGATAATGCACTAATGATAGTCTATACATGTACCTACCTACAGATAACCAGTACTAACCAACGCCATGATAATGCACTAATGATAGTCTATACATGTACCTACCTACAGATAACCAGTACTAACCAACGCCATGATAATGCACTAATGATAGTCTATACATGTACCTACCTACAGATAACCAGTACTAACCAACGCCATGATAATGCACTAATAATAGTCTATACATGTACCTACCTACAGATAACCAGTACTAACCAACGCCATGATAATGCACTAATGATAGTCTATACATGTACCTACCTACAGAAAATCTGGACCAACCACCTCCATGATAATACACTAATGATAGTCTATACATGTACCTACCTACAGATAACCAGTACTAACCAACGCCATGATAATACACTAATGATAGTCTATACATGTACCTACCTACAGAAAACCTTGACCAACCACCTCCATGATAATACACTAATGATAGTCTATACATGTACCTACCTACAGAAAACCTGGACCAGCCACCTCCATGATAATACACTAATGATAGTCTATACATGTACCTACCTACAGAAAACCAGGACCAACCACCTCCATGATAATACACTAATGATAGTCTATACATGTACCTACCTACAGAAAACCAGGACCAACCACCTCCATGATAATACACTAATGATAGTCTATACATGTACCTACCTACAGAAAACCTGGACCAACCACCTCCATGATAATACACTAATGATAGTCTATACATGTACCTACCTACAGAAAACCTGGACCAGCCACCTCCATGATAATACACTAATGATAGTCTATACATGTACCTACCTACAGAAAACTAGGACCAACCACCGCCATGATAATACACTAATGATAATCTATACATGTACCTACCTACAGAAAACCTGGACCAACCACCTCCATGATAATACACTAATGATAGTCTATACATGTACCTACCTACAGAAAATCTGGACCAACCACCTCCATGATAATACACTAATGATAGTCTATACATGTACCTACCTACAGAAAACCAGGACCAACCACCTCTATGATAATACACTAATGATAGTCTATACATGTACCTACCTACAGAAAACCTGGACCAACCACCTCCATGATAATACACTAATGATAGTCTATACATGTACCTACCTACAGAAAACTAGGACCAACCACCGCCATGATAATACACTAATGATAATCTATACATGTACCTACCTACAGAAAACCTGGACCAACCACCTCCATGATAATACACTAATGCCGGTCTATACGTGTAACTACCTACAGAAAACCAGGACCAACCACCTCCACGATAATCCACTAATGCCGGTTTATACGTGTACCTACCTACAGATAACCAGGACCAACCGCCGCCATGATGATAATACGCTAATGAAGGTCTATATGGGTACCTACCTACAAATGACCAGGACCAACCACTAACATGATAATACATAAATACTGGTATAAACGTCTCCCTACCTATACATTACCACCAATAACCGCCATAATAATACATTAATGCTGGTCTATACTTGTACCTACCTACAGAAACCAGTACTAACCAACGCCATGATAATACACTAATGATAGTCTATACATGTACCTACCTACAGAAAACCATGACCAACCACCGCAATAATAAAATACTTAAATGCTGATTTATATATCTACCTACCTACAGATAACCAGGATCAACAACTTCCATGATAATACACTAATGCTGGTCTATACATGTACCTACCTACAGATAACCAGGACCAACCACCGCCATGATAATACACTAATGCCGGTCTTTTGTTTGATTTAAGATTGACAGGTTCATAAACTCTCACACCAACTCCATCAAACACTGTATCATATATCTACAGTAAATATGCAGTAATAACAGTTTTATTTAATTAATGTTATTTTCTTACTGATATATTTTTCTTATTGAAGATTTATCTATATATCCATTCTTTCATTGAACAGTTCATTTTCTATCTGTGGAAACAAATCATTTGTGGAGTTCATAAAACTGATACTTTAATACTGAGTACAATTGAAGAAATTACGAAGGCACATTCAAGTATTCAACAATTTGGTTTGTCACAAGGGCGGATTAAAGGGTAGGAGGGTGCATCCCCTTCACCCCCCCCCCCAAAAAAAAAAAAACCCTTGGGTTATGAAATATGAATAATAGCAATAAAGACGTTTTACGGTAAATGATGTCATACATCATTTTTGGTTGTTGTTTTTTTTTTTTTTTTGGTCAAAGGTTATAAAACATTAACGAGAGATCACTCTTCAAAAGTCAACAGGCTTGAATAGTATTAGAAAACTTAAGGCATCTTATATATTAACACATCTACTGAAATATGCATTGCACGCAACATCTCCTTCATAATGTGTGTAATCTAATGGATGTTTTTAATCTTTATAAGATATGGGATAGGTTGATCTCTTATGTATCTGTGAAGAGAATATCCGTGCAGTCAAAGAAAAAAACAATATATTTTGTTTTAAATAATTGATGCGTTATAATATCATATTAAAACAACTAGGTTCAGAAATAAGAACAATACTTATTCCAATATGCAACACTACTTGGAAGCATTTTAACTTGAAGAAAGCATTATAAATTACGCATGTTAAATAGCATTAAAAGCTAATTTAATTTAAATCCGTGAGGGAAGAAAGAAAAGAGCATATAAGCTAATTGAAATGCATGTAAAATATATAGTTAAAGCATTCATATTAATTGCTATGTGCAATTTTACTTTTCAACATGTAATTCTGTGATATAACGTACAGAGCCCTTTTGTCATCACCAACTGCAAAAATCAAAGTATTGGCATACATACTCTTTGGGAAATGTGCAAGAGAATTCACATGCTTTTTATGTAATTATGTTAATACGAATTTGGCACGTGAACAAAATGGTCAGTTGCTTCCAAAGCCCTTCGTCGACAATTTAGAATCTTTTTAATGTAGTACAAGCATGACTTGTGTTGTAGTCAGGGAAACCCAACGAGACAATGGTAAGTTACAAATACTTTAAGTAAGAGTTGCCCGCCTTCAGACCCTCAATCGGTTAATTTGTTTGTACTTTTACTTTTTAATATTTTATTTCATTCGAATAAAGAAAAAACAATCTAACGTTATTATTTAAATGTATCTATTATTGGAGAACTTTCCACATACACATAACAAAACACAAAGTTACAGTTTTTAGCACTTTATTGAATTTTTCACAAATCGGCATCATAAATACACGCTCTTAGTACTGAATTTAGAGTACTTCCATTTAGTAAACACTAGTACTAATGTTGGTTTTATTTTTACTTATACTGTGATATTATTTATTCAGAAGGTATTACAAACGCTTATATAAAAATGAAAATGAAATAAAGCGATTGCTTAACGTCCAGCAGCATATATTACAATGATATTTGGGACGACCACATTGCAAGTTTATGTGGTATGAAGACACCGTGCTTTGTACTAGGCCGACACGATTAGTCTGTTATTTAACGACAAGATTTTCATGCATTGCAGTCCGTTGAAAGACATATCATCTTAGCCGGGTACTATTTTCTCGTTTTCCAAGCCGATCAGTCTTTGCTCTTACTCCTTCTTGATGTGCACTAAGTAAAGTAGTAAATATCAATTTTAGTCTGAATTTGACCCCCTCTACCCCATTTTTGCCTATGCGAGTGCTTGGTACATGAAACCATGAAAAATCCGTAATAAAGAAGAAGCAGAAAAAATTACATTGGACATTAAATGTTATAAAATATTCACATAATAATTAATCTTCCTGGTATCTAAATATTTTACCACTTCGGATGCTGATTTCCTGTAAAATGTACACACTTTAACTTGTCACGCATGTTTACATACAATAACATATCTATACCTTTAGTTCTGGATCCGAACCCAAACCAAATGGACTTCCGGTGATCAGAGTTGTTAACATCATATCAACACCCTTTCTTGTAAATCTGCACACACCTCCATGTACGCCAAAATTATTAAGGAACAGAATCTAAAAGAATACATATATAAACAACGATGAAATAATAATATCCTGTCGTAAAATTATACATGTAATTAAATAATTCTTTCATTCATTCATTAGTGCATTCAATTTCTTTGTAAAACACCAAAACTTTAATGAACCGACATGCGTCTGAGAGAACATGATTTACGTATTAGTTGTAACAGGCTTCGAACAAGTTTTTAAAGTAGTGGCATATTATTTTGATTCTAGCTGCAGAGTGTGTGTACCCAGGAACATATATATTGATATACTGTTCACAGGTGTACCGGGTTAAAAGAATGGAGAGGAAAGGCATTGACTGGCATCTGAAAGAGAGTGCTATGGATAGAGGCAAAAATAATGTCTTACAGCTTATTTTGAGAAATAAAAAATATGTGTTTCACATGATTTATATGTGCAGTCACACCTGTTAAAGATGGTACATATGTTGTTTGTAAATATACATATTTTAAACAATGAGGGTAAAAGAGAGGCGAAAGATAAAACAGGGATATTCAACCTCATAAGTCGAAAACTGACAATGCCAAGGTAAAAAACGATAACAGACCAAACGACAATCAACAGTAAACAGAAAACACAATAAAAAAAAACCACAGACCCCCAACAAAAACCGGGAATAATCGCAGGTGCTCCGTAAGGGTAAACAGATCATGCTCCACTAGTGGTAAACTGCATATAAACTGTCATTATAAATAAGAAGATGTGGTATGAGTGCCAATGAGACAACTATCCATCCAAGTCACAATGTGTAAAAAGTAAACAATTATGGGTAAAAGTACGGCCTTCAACACGGAGCCTGTCAAGACTATTCAGGTATCAAGCTAGCTTATCTGTTAACAAAATCTAATCTTGGTATAAATTATGATGAGTTTATTTCATACAGTTTCAGGAACCACAATGTAGCAATATACACTTACATTCCAAATTCCTGTTTTACTCTCTACTGAAATATACTGAACATTATATATATATATATAACGGATAACAAGGATTTGCGAAAATAGTACACAGTACAGCAGACTTTGAGACCATTAATTTTATTACAACTTTAAAAACTTATTACACAATTGAAATAATATAAAACAAGAATGTGTCCATAGTACACGGATGCCCCACTCGCACTATCATTTTCTATGTTCAGTGGACCGTGAAATTGGGGCCAAAACTCTAATTTGGCATTAAAATTAGAAAGATCATATCATAGGGAACATGTGTACTAAGTTTCAAGATGATTGGACTTCAACTTCATCAAAAACCACCTTGACCAAAAACTTTAACCTGAAGCGGGACAGACGGACGAACGGACGAGAAAACCCTTTGACGAGCTTCACTGTATAAATGGTAGACTAAAGATCCGTGTGTGTCCGGTTGGATTGACAGGGCGAAGTAGATGGGAGGGGGCAGCGGGTAGGGGGTTAGGGGAGTGGGTCAAATAAAAATGAAAATGATAGAGGGCTCTCACTAACTACTAGACTGTAAGACTATAGGAGGTTTTTTGGGTTGTTTTTTTTTTTTTACTTTTTTTGTTTGTCACTTTCAGAAGTTTGCGCCACCGCCCCCCTTTTTCCCACTACTCCCACGCCACTCATTGTGTTCACAACTGGACATGCACCATCCACATGATCAAGGTCTCAATTCGTTAAAAACATAAAGGTGTAATACTGTAAGAGGACGATGTCGGATGATCATGTATCATATATCATGCATTATAGAGATTATTTTACCACTTTGCCCATCGTTCTGAGTGATGTATCTAGTATTCTGGCGCTCCATACTTCTGTAACTCCTTCTGGTACCTGTGTATCCATATAGTTAAACAAACACAGTGCCAATATACCCACTATAATTGCAAAAAGAGACTGCTTCAAAATATTCCATAGCAAAGAGCCCTACAAAAAAGATAATGTATGTTTATCGATACTCGCTTCGAAATATTCCATATCAATGAGCCCTACAAAAAACGATAATACACGTTTATCGAGACTCGCTTCAAAATATTCCATATCATTGAGCCCTACAATAAACGATAATGTGTGTTTATCGAGATTCGTTTCAAAATATTCCCTATCACTGAGCCCTACAAAAAACGATAATGTATATTTATCGAGACTCGCTTCAAAATATTCCACATCACTGAGCCCTACAAAAACGATAGTGTATGTTTATCAAGATTCGCTTCAAAATATTCCACCGTGATCACTGAGCCCTACAAAAACGATAATGTACGTTTATCGAGACTCGCTTCAAAATATTACATATCACTGGCCCTACAAAAACGATAATTAGATATAGGAAGATGTTGTGTGAGTGCCAATGAGACAACTCTCCATCCAAATAACAATTTATAAAAGTAAACCATTATAGGTCAATGTACGGCCTTCAACACGGAGCCGTGGCTCACACCGAACAACAAGCTATAAAGGGCCCCAAAATTACTAGTGTAAAACCATTCAAACGGGAAAACCAACGGTCTAGTCTATATAAAAAACGAGAAACGAGAAACACGTATAAATTACATAAACAAACGACAACTACTGTACATCAGATTCCTGACTTAGGACAGGTGCAAACATTTGCAGCGGGATTAAACGTTTCAATGGTACCAAACCTTCTCCCTTTTTCTGAAACAATAGTATAACATCACAACATAGAAAAACACACGATAAAATATCAATTGGAAGGCTTAACTCAATCAAAAAACGTAAATTAACACACTATGAACGAATAAATTCGATCTGTGATACCTGAAAGTAAATACATACTTAATAAAATATTAGGGACAAACATTCAAGGCCAAAAAGCAAACAAACAAGTCCAAACAAAGCCATGGCAAGACACCACCGCGAAATATTAAACCGTTAGAAAATAATCACTTTTGAAAAAACCGGTTTTCATAATATATACAGGTAAATGAAAATAACTTTTCGTTTTAGGTATACTACTTCTGTCTATATAAAATCTTCCAATAATTAGGAATACCAAGAAAGGTCTGTCATATAAATACCTAATTTAACACTAGATACATAAGGGGTGAATATCAACAATAAAACTTCCCTGTACAGATTTAAGGAGAATAATCTCGATGTTCATACAAATGTAGTATGAAGAAGTGAAAATTAGTAGATATTCCAAATAATCAAAGCTGGTATACAGACAAGATCCATATTAATATAAAATAACAAAAAAGTATTAAAAATAGTATCAACAGGTCGAATTAAATGTATGTTTATCGAGATTCGCTTCAAAATATTACATATCACTGAGCCCTACAAAAACGATAATGTATGTTTATCGAGACTCGCTTTAAAATATTACATATCACTGAGCCCTACAAAAACGATAATGTATGTTTATCGAGACTCGCTTCAAAATATTACATATCACTGAGTCCTACAAAACGATAATGTATGTTTATCGAGACTCCGGTTCGTTTAATTCATTGTTGATGTGGCTACATGGAAGATCTGTCAGTTGGAAAGAGTTTAGTTGTTTTTTGTAGGCCGAAATCTTTTTCAGAAAACATTTTTTTTACAAATATCTATCAATTTAGTCTATTACCAAAATATGTGTAACGAAAATTCAAACCTTGGCATCAAAATTAATTCAATTTTCATTTATGTGGTTTTCTTTGTAACACAAGTCAGTTAATGCATTCTGAATCTACTTTTTTTTTCTTCCCTTTCTTGCCTGTCAATTGCTTCTAAAAACTTACCCCAAGTTTGTGTAATGCATTAGATTGGTAACTTGTTCTTATTTTGCTTAACTGGTCATTAATGAGGGTCTAGTTGGGGTTTACAGAATAGAAAATACTGAATGGGCAAAAATATAAAGAATAGAGAATAATGGGGTGCTTATATATAAAGAATAGGGAATAATGGGCAAACGATATAAAGAAAAGAGAAAAATTACCTAAAAAATTAAAGAATACAGAAATGAAGGATCTCCCATCCAGACCCTCTTTCATAACAAATGTCGAATTTTCAGTAATGTAACAAGTAAATCTCAAATGAAGATTTGTAGAATCTGAGTTTTGCCGCTCCATGCAAAAATTCATGATTTACATCTATTTTGGCTATTTCAAAATATATTCAATTTCGTGTTTAGCGTAATTTCGGCATATCCAACGCTCTTTTTCAGCGGAATATGCCGATGTTTGCCGATTATTCATACAGAATCAGTGTACTAAAAACATTTCAAATTATTTTTTTTACCTTTTCGGATTTAATGAATTAATTATAAATGAAAATTTTGAACAAATTTTATCCTTGTAAAAAGTGCAATTATGTTTTGGAAACTCAAGTAAAAAAAAGATAAAGTTATCACTGCACAAAAGGGAGTACTTATAACATAACAGCATTCAATATAGAAATGTGTCTATCCTGTTACTA
The DNA here is from genome assembly GCA_017311375.1 of Mytilus coruscus. Taxonomy (NCBI): domain Eukaryota; kingdom Metazoa; phylum Mollusca; class Bivalvia; order Mytilida; family Mytilidae; genus Mytilus; species Mytilus coruscus. The sequence continues at coordinate 74,472,264 of CM029598.1, read as the reverse complement.
TGGATAAAGAAACAGAATAGACTACAACTTCAAAATTGAGAGTGTATAAATATATACTTTTTTTACACATAATGGAGTGTTTGATTATTTTACCTAATCTAAAAATAACAACATCTGTTTTATCTTAACAATTTAGCACTTAACTTACAAAGTCAATAACAGGATATATAAAACTAAAATTGCTAATATCTCGTAAACCTAGTACGTTAACTTCAGTTACCAAACACTTTAATTTTTTTTTAATTCAGGGAATACTTGATATTGTGTTTATCAGAAATTTAAGAAGAAGAAAAATAATGGAATACAAAGAATTGGTGTATGACATTGCTGTTGATTAGTTTTTCAACTGTTAAAAACAAATTGTTACAGACGTATATTTCGGTACAACATGGAAAAAAGTATAACAAAAATACCAAAATCCAAGGCAAATTCAAAAAGGGGAAGTCTATAAAAACTGACAAAATGAAACGCTATCAATTAACGGAATAAGTGAAAAATAACTGCCATATTCCTGACTTGGTACAGGCATTTTCCGAAGAAATGGAAATTTGACAACAAATCTTTGACTATCAATATTATACACAGAAAGAAAATATTTGGTGAAGACTTTTTTCCTGAAAACTTCGTTTTTGTTCATGAAAAACGTGCTAGAAATGTCATCCCCACCTTTTCTTAGTAGACAAAAATTCCTTCTGAAAACAGGAGAGACACAATAGTGCACTACCTATCAAAACATGTTTCTATATAATCGTGTATGACATCATTAAATTCAGATTGAATTCTTTCGATCAAATCTATGGCGAGAACAAGTTTATTAGTATATAAGATCAATATGAACCCTGCATTGTTGTCATTGTTATTGTTTAAACATTTTTATTCTTATTAATTTTTTTGCTATTTTTTTTTTTTTTTTTTTTTGCCTTTCCATACATTTGGTATGCTATAACATACTTTTTGACTTGAAGTTTACAATTTCCTCCTTAAACATGCCAATGTCGTTTAATTGCACTCGCTGTAAGTGGTATCATCCGTACACATATGCTAGACATGCAGAACTGGATTCTAACCATGTGTCAGTCCACATGCAGGCCAGCTGCTACAACTTCAAGGCTAGGAAGACAGCGGACATATTGTTCCGACTTCCGAGTTTACCAGTCTTTGATTTGACTCCAAAATGATCGGTGCTTAGATGAGAGACTACACATAATAGTTTTAATGTCTTTGACGCATCCAACAATCGAAGCATTCGGGGCGAGGACTCTAGCACCATGGCAAAGAAACCGTTGAATTAAACTGCAAAGCACCAATTAATGCCATAATTACCTTCAACTTGGCATCATGTTCGTGTATCAGTTTGCCCAGATCTTTTCCTCCTTCCTTCTTTTTGTGCCCTTTTTGTACCATTCTTCAGCTGAAAAAATACAGCTTAATTTAAAACCATATGGTATTCCTCGTGCGTTTTATTATCAAAAATAGGAAATACGATTCGGTAGTTTTTTATAAATTTATTGTAGTTATCTCCCTTTGGCCAATCATTGGTCTATTTTTACACTTAAAACCTTTCAACTTCGTACTTTATTTGGCCTTTTTAATAACTTTTTTGATATGAGCGTCACTGATGTGTCTTTCCTAGACGAAAGTCGCGTACGGTCTTGCGTTCACAATTTTAATAATGACATATATGATTTCAAAATTTGTTCATGTAAATTTATTTTCGTCAACGTTAATACGTTAGAATTCCGAACTGCACAAAAGTTTTACATATAATTTTTTGGCATATATACATGTAATTGACTGCGTCATTCTGCAAAGTCGTAATATGGCATATTCAAAGTGGGTATATTTTCCCACATACTTATTCAAATGTAAATTCATGAAATAATCGGAAAATAGCGAAAACGAAGAAAACAATGATATTTTTCAAAATTAATTATACGCGTATCAATATTACTAATCTAAGTTAATCTTATAAACTGATATTTATACGAAATGGTTTCTAAATTGTGTTATAGTTAATTATGAGGGGCAGTATCCAACCATCTGTGGCTTCGTACCTTCTTTTGGTAGCGAACACATTTTGCGAATTTTCGAGGGCGGAAGACCTTCAGTTTCGGGATGTCGGGATTAGGCCTTTATTTTTGCGGGAATTCGGGATTGAGCCTTTATTTTCGCGAGAAATCGGGATTGACTTTTATCGGGACTCGGGAATTAATGATTAATTTTTCGGAATCCGGGAAGGATGCTTTATTTATTCGGTAAATCGGGATGACAACCCTTCCTACCCCTCTAGATTGAGCACAAAGTGGACTCTATGTGGGCCTCTAGATATCTTTTGATTGTTTGTGTCCTTAGGTTGGTGTCTAGTTGTCGTACACTCTACTGTTCTTATTAGTCATATTCAGCGATAGCATTGTCCTCCTTTCTGTATATTTCTTTGTGTTTAATTATTAACTATACACGTAAGGGGCTCCCACAGGGTACCCCCCTCAGGTCGCAAGGTCGCTTTTTAATTCGTCGCAAGTGGCGAGGTCGTTTTTAAGGGAAATGTACAGGTCGCAGGTCGTTTTATCCAACATAGAGGTCGGAAGTCGTTTTTATATTTAAAGGGTCCATTTAAGTCATTGTTGTGTCGATTCTTGTGTTATTAAACCAGGGACATATATGTTCCTGATTAAACCTTTCAGTTTTAAATTAGAGATTTGGACATTTTGATGTGCCCTTGGTTTCGGTTGTTCTTGTTTTGTTTGAGGCCATCCAGAGATGGCTGTCTGTAAATGGCAAGTTCCTGCTCTATTGAAGTTCGTGTCGTCAGCTCTAGATTTATTTTTGTGTGGCATTTAATGATCAATATGTGATGTCTTCGTGCCATTAACCCATATCCGTTCTTTTCCATATTGAGACCAAAACAGGACTTGAACTTTTCGATTTTTCAGAACAGTAGTTTCAACCAAACATTCAGTATTTCACTAATCCAACACAATATTCATATTGAGCAAGTCCCCAGAACACTTATAAAATCACCGGCGCTGTAGATCTGGATTTACCTACTGAGATACTTTGAACACGATCTATAGACTGATGGCAACAAGGAAATGTCTTGAAGACAGGGGTGTCCCGCTCGGCGCTTATTTCCATTTTCGATGGAACTCCCCCATTTTTACACAGTTGTTAGTCCATATCATGATAAATAAAGAGTACGGTACAAAATTTCATGAAGATTAGACTTGAAACTTTTTAGGAAATCATCTTAAACGCAAAGATAAACCAAAGTGTAACTGACGAACGAACGGATGGACGAACAGACCGAAAAACTATATTTACCGCAACAATGTTGTCGGGACATAAAACTTGAAACTGATCATCAACCTTACTTAGATACATTTGTATCTTTGGAGCACACACAGAGACGCTAGTAGCTAGTGCCCTATGCGCTAGTGATGACCATCGCCCATAGTGTCCATAGTGTATTTGAAGCAATAACCCAGACCAACTTAAATCTTTTTTAAGAAACACAAATGGTCCAAAAATAATCATAACTTGACAATTTGATAGCTTATCAGGCTCTAGAAACAAAGAAACGAAGACTTCTAACCGACTATAGATCCAATCAAAGTACTGAAGTACTGAACATCGGATGACCGCAAGTTCTTGTGGATCGTCACAAGCACTTGTCTCAGAAAAAAAAATCACATATCTATACCTGAAAGTGAGGTTAATATACAGAGATATATTTTTTTTCTGAGACAGGTTCGTGCGTGGATGATGAATAAATGACAGGGAATTCAACCTAACCATAATAACTATTATATTGTAGTGATACAAATCAGTATACTCTGGTTTGTTGTTATATATTATATTGATATTTGTATATAACAGTTACATGTATATATGTAGGACTCTAAAGTGCCATGGATGGTACTCTAAAGTGCGATGGTCACGCTAAAGTGCGATGGTCTACGCTAAAGTACGATAGTGTCTCACGCTAAAGTGCGATGGTTGTTTGTTTGCTAAATCACGATGTATATCACGCTAAAGTGCGATGAACCAATAGGGTAAGGTTCGAGGGATTAAAACGTTAAAGTATATTGATGTTAAAAAAAATAGTATTTTTGCAAAAGCTAGTATGCTAAGGTATAACATATGTGATAGGCTTTATAATCTACTGGTAGTCTTAAGTGATTGTTTCTAAATTTTGAAGACTAACCACGTAATAATTGCTAAAAGGGTAATTTAGGTGTCACAAAATACTATATTTCCTGTAAATGAATTTTTAACAATTCGGGTGTATTAAATATTTGGATAATTTGTGTAGTTTGCCGTTCAATCAGTCTTTCACAAATACAAAATTCGTTTAGCCGACATTTATAATTTACGCTGAAAACATGTACCTTTATTTTACCGACGTTACTTTTCAATAAAATAGACAATATTTTAACGGGGACCGCAAAGTAAACTGCAACATAAATAATGATTTAAATGTATCCGTTCGCTTCCAATAAAATCACCATACAGGATATTTATGCGAATACTATTTTGTATCTAAATAGTAAAATGGTCGACTGCAGGATACAAGTTCTTCTTCCAGCTACCGAAAAAAAAAACACATTTGCTTCACTGAGACGTCAAAGCACGGTCATGTTTAAATTAATTATTAATAAGTCATTGACATTTGGTTTCACAGTTGTTAATCAAATATTAGTAATTTATCTTCCGGCGTGTTCATTTTTAGTTTGTATAAACGACTGTTAACGTCATAATCAAAATACGTTTCTTACGTCTATACTTTCGCGGACCATCGGACTTTAGCGTATGGAGGCATCGCACTTTAGCGTGTACCATCGCACTTTAGCGTGACCATCGCACTTTAGCGTCCCCATCGCACTTTAGAGTCCTACATATATAATTTTCATCCATTTGTATATCATTCTATTCTACTATTTTAATAATAGTGCAGTGCAAGTGCATGGTGGACACTCTTCTGTAATAATTCGATTTTTCTAATAGATTGGATTTGAGTAGGCATTCATATTTTCCCGCAAAACGTTCTTGGGATATTCTTCCGCATGCGTTAACACAATTTTTCTGTACATGTGCATAGATAATAAAGTTTTTTTACTTAATATATATATATTTCTAACGACAAAACATTTTCATATCATTAATTTATGTTCTAAGAAAAATATCATTATGAGTATTCATGTTATTTTGCACTCGATAATGTCCGCGTATTTGTAGATCGGTTACCAGTCAAAAACGAAAGTTATGTAAGTAGAAATCTCTGTGGCAACAATACATCGGAATACCCTCACGGTCATCGCGATGTAAAAATGGTCACAAATGGTCACAAATAGTTCAAAATTGATTATTTGAAAACTGCATGTTGATTTAAGATGAAAATCGAACTTAACTTGTACTTTATAGTGCTAAACAATTGGGAACAAATGAAATAAATCTTTGATCCTTTCTCAAGTTTTCATCTGGATACCACCATGGCACGGTCAGACAGATGGAAGTACGGACGGATACCCGACCACGTAATACTTCTCTACTGCGTGTAGTGGAATATAATAGAGGGGGCGGACAGGGTAAAGGGAGACAGGGAGAGAGGGGGTGGGAGAAAGGAGAGAGGGGGCGGGAGAAAGGAGAGAAGGGGTAGATAAGGGAGACAAAATTTATAAAAAAATAATAAAAGTGAGCCGGAAATTGAATATTTTATTGAATTAGATAATACAAAGCTTGAAGAAAGTGCTAATAAATGTCATACATGTAGTAGGCTTAATGAAAACGACCTCATAAATACGCCAAGCGTCGTCACTTATTCAATCATTACGATCTCTTATATATGGAGAAAGACTAAAAACTAACAGAATATCAATGATTGTATTCTGAATCCGTGCATTTATAGAAACAAACATGTTACCATCCCTGTGTTTTAGATAAATTGCGTCAAAGTTGACCGATATGCAAAGAATTTGAAAGAAAAGGGATGACGCTACTGCATATCAAATAACGTTATTTTTACGGAGAGGTATGAAAATATGTAACGGGATCTGAATGGTGCTTGTTATTTTGTTTTCATTTCCCTTGTCCGGTTAATTACATTCCGTCCTAACAGGGTGCACAATTAGCTTATAAAGAAATTCAAATCTTCAACTTAACCATGCTAGCCAAACTAGACAAGGGTGATGCCACCGCAACTTCCGTGTGTCAAATATTTCATGCATGTTTAGGACGATTCAATACAATTAGAAATAGTTGTGTTTAAAAGACACATTTAATGCAACCATCAAAAAAGGTTAAACATTCTGTTAGTTGTAAAAATGTTTAATACAAACAATATCTGGATGAAATACATATTCTTAATCAAGTATACTGTATGGTGTGATTTTTTTTAATGAGTTTGCTCATTTTAACATTTTGGTAATATATAAAGGCACCTTACAAATTGTATTCAAAATTTCACTTGAAAAGACAACATTCTGTCATTCGTGAAAAATTATACAATATAAAATCCTGAGAATATATATGCACTCTCTATATAAGTAAAACACTCGGCGCAATATAAAAGTTCAAGCTTGAAATTGTACATGTAGTCGTAGAAGGAGTAAGTAGGGCTATATATTTTGCATGCATTTATATATAATCAAAATGCCAAATAAAGCAACCTGTCATTTAAAACAAAAAACAAACAAAAATCCTGACAATATGCGCACTTTTAGTATATATACTAACGCCTGGTACATAATTTAAAGTTGAATCTTAAAAACTTAGCAATAAGAAATACACTGAATAAACCCTAAGTTATATATACCAAGTCAGGGACGGGCGGTCAAACGGACACGGGTAAAACAGTATGCTTCCGGGACCAAAATGTATATTAAGCGTATCTGATGATGGTCTATTTTATAAGGCATTTTGTGACAAAACATAATTTTGTCTTTGATAGAAAGATGTCTCATAGGCACTACATCTCCTTATTTCATAATGGTTTGAGTTTTCTTCTGAAATACGAGTTGTTTAAAGACTAACAAATCTGTACCTTACGAGATTGACATATGTTTGTATTATAATTAATATGACTAATGTTGTGAACGTGTGATGTTATCATTTGATAGATTTTGTACTTGCTATAGTAAATATACTTATTAACTTTCAAATTCAAGAGACCAAATTATCTTTTCTAAATCTACAAATTAGCAGTATAAAAATTCTCGTCCATCCTGCATTTGTCCTGTGTTATCTAGATGTCTTTGGTTTTTGTGTGTCGTTAATTGGCCAGTTGCAGTCTTATTGAATCTCCCATATCTCCATTTACAACACTTTTATTTAACGTACATACTTGTATGTGTACTTGTTATAAAATCTCTTTTAAAGATCGTAAATAACCTCTGACTTTTTCCGACGCTCATGGAGTCATGTCAGCAATGTGTCCCTCCCCAAAACAACACATTTGTTAATCATTTATGAATCGTTTTGACTCACTGTTTTATGAAATGGTGCATTTTTCATCATCTGTACCTGACTGTACAGCATGTCCAGCTCAAACAAACAAAAAATACAACCATCCCTGTACACCGAAGCGTAAATTAACTTGAACCTATATTAAAATCAATCAGGTCCAGGACCAATCCAGTATATCTTATTATAATCCTTCGTAATTAATTCCATTTTCTATGTGCATATATTTAGAGTAATTTGGAGCTGGTATACTCAGCATATGATACATATTTCTTGTTGTGGAATACATTTTTCAGAATTTATTTTCATATTTTTTAAGACATTCACATTTCCATGCTTGTAGTATAATTATTGTGTGCGTGTATTTTTACAGATCCAGATCGGGTCTGTGTTTCTTATACTAAACGAGGTGTTTCGGTTATGGTCATGTATACGTAGGCCTATCCTCATAAGATATACTTCCGAAATCATATCGGATTTCTTCTGAACAGTCCAATAACAGTTATTGTTTTCTTCTTATTTAGCATCATTTGGATTTCTACTTTAAAAAAAAAAATCATCGGCAAACGGCGTGCATCAAATTCAGTTGCAAATTCAATGCAAACAGACATCTTAACAGTCAGTGAAAAAATATTGAGGTTCTTGAAGCAGAAGAAACAACACTTCTATCTTGTGAAAGGACAAGACAGGGACTAGCTATCAAAAAAGCAACAAATTTGATCGAATTTTATTAAAACGAGATTTCTACACATTAGTTTTTCATGTTTGAGGTCGGGAGACAAGAGAAAGGGGGTGGGAGAAAGGAGAAAAGGGGCGGGGAAAGGAGAAAGGGGCGGGAGAAATGAGAAAGGTACCCCCCTGTCTGCCCCTCATAATAAAGTAGACAAAAGTGTGACAGATGGCCGGAAAAAACAGTATGGCTGACCATGGTTGGTGGGACCAAAAGTCAGCAGTTTATGTTTAATGTTTAAACAGACATATGATTTGGGCATTTTATTTTATCATAGGGAAATAGGCTGAGACAGAGAACCAGTAATCGCGCGCCGTTTTGCCGATCAGTCAGATACTAGTAACCGAAATGGCGACAAAGGACCACAAAGGAAAACATCGCGCCCAAAATGGCAAGGTCGTTTTAGCGTCGGTGAAGTCGAAGGTCGTTTCTTCCAAATTTTACAGGTCGCAGGTCGTTTTTAGAAGGCCCTCGGGTCGGAAGTCGCCTCTAAAAAGACCGGAGGTCGCAGGTCGTTTTTGACCCTGCGGGAGCCTCACGTAAGTATTAAGTATCACCTAACCTTAAATCACTCAAAAGTTGTTTATGACAGGATAGAAAGTCTATACATGTTACATTTTTAAAAACACATGGATAAACACCAGTACATGTATCAATCATTCGATTAAAAATATATGTTAAGGAAGATGCTATGAAAGGAGCGCTCAGTTTTAAAATATTTGGACCTATATTGTCAGAACCAGAAGATGTCTTAACATCTAATTTGTGTACTATACAGACAATTACTTTTGATAGTATAGTATAGTTTTATTCAAGCAAATTCAAGCACATATACAAAAATTCACAAGACAAGACAATAATATATATATATAAACCAAAGCCTAGGTGGTCGTGTGGTCTAGCGCGTCAGATACAGTGCAGGCGATTTGGTGTCACGATATCTCAGTAGCATGAGTTCGAATCCCGGCGAGGGAAGAACAAAAAATTTGCGAAAGCAAATTTACAGATCTAACATTGTTGGGCTGATGTTTAGACGAGTTTTGTATATATATATACATCTTTTCCGCAAGTTTATTGTTTTCTGTTTGGTAATAATTTAATAATAAGATCTTGTGATCCGTTTATTTGGCAATCGCCAATGGCAGTCAGCAGGGTTTAAGAACATCAGTTGTTCAACCTGCTAGTCAAATGCGTTTTGTTAAAATATACTTTTTCACTCTTTTGGTCTTTTGGAAAATGTTGTTTGTGCTGTATTTAGACCCCTCTATCAAGAAATTTGTTTTGCATGCACACGTATAAAAATTGCGGTTTTTATCCAACGCAATCATAGGTTTGAACGTTGTTTTAAATTTAGACTTGTTTATATTTTTTCGTTTGGGCTTGTATTATATTTGCCTTCGGGTTTATATGATCCGTTCATCCTATTTTGACTCTTTCAAAATTCAAGAGTCTATCCTAAATTGAGGTAAATTATATGGCCTTCCAAATACCGTTTCGATTCCTAATATCACTGAAGAGACATTAATTGTCAAAATCCGGATATGGTGTACAAATTTGTGCACCTCATTTTGCGGTATACCATCTTTTCCGCAAGTTTATTGTTTTCTGTTTGGTAATAATTTAATAATAAGATCTGTTTTACTACATCTTGTGATCCGTTTATTTGGCAATCGCCAATGGCAGTCAGCAGGGTTTAAGAACATCAGTTGTTCAACCTGCTAGTCAAATGCGTTTTGTTAAAATATACTTTTTCACTCATTTGGTCTTTTGGAAAATGTTGTTTGTGCTGTATTTAGACCCCTCTATCAAGAAATTTGTTTTGCATGCACACGTATAAAAATTGCGGTTTTTATCCAACGCAATCATAGGTTTGAACGTTGTTTTCAATTTAGACTTGTTTATATAGATATATATATACTTTCAAAATAGTATCATAATATATTTTAAAAACAGTGCTTAGAAAAAAGCCTGGGATATCCCATAAAAGCTTACATAATATAGCTTATTTCCAATGGGCTCCCTTCTTTGAAAATATATAAAAATAATATTTCAATTTATTGTTAAAATTTGACTTTCACCAAAAAAAAATGTTGTTCATAATGCAAAGTCACAGTATAACAAAAGCTACACGTCATATAATTTCTACTTTTCAAATCATATTCTGTAAAAGGAGAAAACTCCCTGATCTGCAGCCTATTTTCATTTTGATTTCGAGTCAATGGGACGAACCATTATCCATGTCATGGTGTGCACCGGGCAATTAGTTAAATAACAAAGTGAAGTAAGTTTTGGATTTATGTATGTGAATTACTTTTGTTTAACATTGCATGATATTTATATTGACTGATTCATATTAAGAACTACTGATAAAAAAAAAACATAAATTTACTGTTCTATATATATAATTCCACCCCTGCTTAAACTCAAGGCGTCACTGGATGCCTTTTACAGCTTATTCAAATTTTGTTATATACATGTAGCTCTAGTATATATTTCATAATGCTATACCACTCGTCTCAACCGGATTGATTTTCCCGAAGAAATTCACCTGTTGTAACCTTCTCCATAAAGATGTATGAGAGATTGTGTCAAATGCTCTTGAAAAATCAACAAAGTGCAAAAGAGTTTTTTTTTCCAAGCGCTTGATAATGAATTGATATTTACGAATGTAATACAAAGATATTATCCAATGTGTTATAGCCTTTTCTAGCTCCTGTAAGAATTATTATAACCGTATTCCTTTCTTTTTAACTACTTTTTGGTGTACTTTTATGTTTTATAATGGGCACTCAATTTGTTCAATGTAAATATTCAATTATTTTGTAAAGTACATGTGTAAATTACAAAACTATTATTATAAATACTTATAATGTTATTCCATGTGGATTTTTCAAAATAAATAACGGTTCGCTTGGATACGAACACGAATACTTTATTAAACCAATTATGATTGTATACTACATAGACATATAGCTACTGGCACCATGGCATTATGTATATATATATATGGAGAGCAGATATATTTATGCTAGCATACATGCACGTGTATGTATCTACCGGTAGTTTAGAGCACAATTCAAATGAATAAAAGTAAACAGACGAAAAGCGCTTCTGGTATATCCGTTTCACCGGTAATGCATGCAAGCATTATGTAACAAACATAAACTTTTAGTTACCTCTTTACAAGCAGAACCAAATACAATGAAAGTTCCAACTATAAACTGGCGTCCGAAGCTGCACAAAACTCCTTACAAATATAGATTTATTTCGTCTTCAAGCCATTGTTCCACTACTAAACTATCTATCCTACTTACTAGTACACTTGGTACAATCAAAAACCTGGTAATAAATTGTTCAAATAAGGCTTTTGAAAATAGTGGAATTAATTACTTTTGAAGTGTCAAAAATTCGTTGGAAGTACTTGATAAATTGCATGCTTATATTGGTGATTTCGAATCTGTTCAAAGTTTTGATTTTTCTACCCTATATACCACTTTGCCTCATAATCTAATTAAGAAAAAATTCACACACCTGATTAAATGGGCATTTAAAATGTCGGAATGCGAATATATATGTTCAATCTCTTAGATCATTTTTTAGTAACAACAAACAAAAGAACTATGTCAATTGGACCTGCTCTGATACTATAACTGCCCTTGAACTTTTACTAGATAACATTTTTTGTTCGCTATGGAGATTCCGTATATCGTCAGGTTATCGGAATTCTCATGGGGACTAACTGTGCACCACTTATTGCGGACCTGTTTCTGTATTGTTATGAGTTACAGTTTATGACTAAAATCAGCAAAGACCCATCGAAACAACATCTGATTCAAAAATTTAATAACACTTTTAGATATTTAGATGATATATTGGCTCTCAATAATGACGACTTCAGTATCTACACTAAAGAGATTTATCCTGTCGAACTGACTTTAAATAAAGCTAACAATGAACACTGCCCTTTCCTGGATCTTGATATCTATATCTTTAACGGGAAGCTTAATACCAAAATTTATGATAAAAGAGATGATTTTTCATTCCCTATTGTTTATTATCCATTTTTAGATGTTGACGTTCCCTTGTCACCATCTTATGGTGTTTATATATTTCAACTTGTTCGATTCGCTCGTGTTTGTAACAATGTATTTGATTTCAACAAAAGAAATCTCTGTATTACTGAAAAATTATTACACCAGGGTTTTCGATATCACAAACTATTCAAAGTATTTACTAAATTTTATCATCGGTACAAGGACATCGTTCGTAAATATAAATCAACATGTAGGCATATTATACGTTCAGGTATTTCACATCCAATATTTTATGGTAATATTCTTTACAAAGAACAAAAATGTCGGCATTCACCTCAAAAGCTAACCAAACCTTTAAACAGACTTATTCGGAAAGGATATAGTTACGATACTGTTGTCAGGTCATTAAGGATTGCATATTTTGGTATTAATATTGATTCACTCATAGGGTCTTTGCATCGGAAATAAATACTATTATTATTCTAAAACCAGCTGTTGGCATGATACGGGTTATGTTCTTCTCATATATTTTATGATGGTATGATACTAAACCCCTAACGGGAGGGATTGTACTTGATTTTCATATGATTAAGACATAATCTTTCAATCAGTTTAATTGTGGTCTGGAGCTGGCATGTCTGTAACTGCTAGTAGTCCTTTGTTAATGCATGTATCATTGTCATTTTGCTTAGTTTCTTTTATTACCTATTCTGACATCGGACTCGGATTTCTTTTAAACTGAGTTTTACTATACGTATTGCTATGTGTTTCTGTATTCTACATTGGCTAGAGGTATAGGGGGAGGGTTGAGATCTCACAAAACATGTTTAACCCCGCTGCATTTTTGCGCCTGTCCCAAGTCAGGAGTCTCTGGCCTTTGTTAGTCTTGTATGTTTTTTAATTTTAGTTCATTTATATGTTTTGGAGTTTAGTGTGACGTCCATTTTCACTGAACTAGTACACAATTTTATTTAGGGGCCAGCTGAGGACCACCTCCGGGTGCGGGATTTTCCCGCTGCGTTGGAGACCCATTGGTGGCCTTCGGCTGTTGTCTGCTCTTTGGTCGGGTTGTTGTCTCTTTGACATATTCCCCATTTCCATTCTCAATTCTATTCAATATCAAAGAAAGTAATTATAATACTATTTTTTTTTATTTTTTCTTTCTTTTTTTCTCTTTTTTCTTTCTACTTTTTACCTTGTATTTACAATTAGTTTCAAAAATATATTCACATGATGTTAGAAGCATCTAACTCTATACCTTAACTTTAACATAGTAAGTAATTAATAAAATATCCATACAAAAGATGTGCATTGAACGCAACACACATAAGGCTAACACTTTTATATCATTTATATATATATGTATATATTGATAATATCTATAGTCTTATATAATAAACCATAAAAATTCGTTTAAAGCTTATATTATATTTTTTGTCTAAATTTTCATTATCACCGACTTCAATTTTGTCTTATCGATGATGTCTTTACCTTTTAATTGAAGAACAAATTTCAAATTAATTTTGAAGTTATATTTCCAAATACTATAAATATCTTGTGGTGTTATAGGCGTTTTGTTGTATTTTATTGAATTCCTGATTTTCCATAGAGTCCATTTAGAATATGTAATAATTGTGTTTAGAAAATTGTCATATTTGAATATTCCTGTGTTTATTCCTAATATCATGTCCTTTTCAACAATAGGAGTATTTATTCCTATGTTTGACTGGATGAGTATTTCTTGTAGCTTGTTTACAATTAACTTTGATGTACTACAACTAAAAAATAAGTGTTGCAGGGTTTCTATATTGTTGTCATTTTGACAAATATGGCAGTTTCCATTTGAGAGTTTCATTTTTTGTAATCTACATTCAGTTTATAGAATATTGTGCATTGATCTCCATTGAAATTCCTTTACTTTATTTTCAATTATCATTTGTTTTAATCCCGACCACAAATTTTCCCAAAGTAAATTGTTTCCAAATATTTCCTCCCACTTAATTTGACATTTTGGAGATACGTCTTTATTTAATAGCGTACGAATATTTTTTAGTTTTAACTTTGACGGTTTTATTATTTGGTTGTTTAAGTTCGTAATCTCAAGGTCATTTGATATCTTTAATTTTATTTCATTATGCAGATTCTGGTTTCCGCAAGATTTCAAAATTTGCACGAAATCTTTAGGAATTGCCTGTTTAATTCTAGAAAATTCGGAAATACAATTTCTCCGATCAATGAGCTTCCTATAAATTTCATTGCAGCTGATAAAATCAGTATTTTCTGAATTCCAAATGTCCTTGATAGTTTTGATATCGCTTTTTAAAAATGAAGGGTAGAACAATGGTTTATTTTTGAACAAAATAGAAGAGTTCCCAAATATTCTCGTATTTAAAACATTTCTTTTATTGAATGGTATATCAATATTTTGTATGAAACCTGACCAAGTATTTAAAATTTTCTGATAAAACTGTGGTAGTTGGTTTATATCTAAACCATTCAAATTTGAACATTTACATACAAAAAAGGTATCATTATATTTTACATCAAATTTCCGTAGCCAATTCTTACCAATCGCATTCCAGCTTTCCAATGGTTCCTGCAGTAAGCGATATAAAAGTTTTATTTGTTTACTTTTTATGAACATATCTATACTTACCATACCCATCCCCCCTTTTATTTCATGCAAGCAGCAGACCTTTCTGTCTACCTGGTTAACTTTTCCGTCCCATATAAAATTAGCCTCGCTTATATTTCTACCTTTAACAAATCCTTTCTGATCTGTATGAATAATTTTGGTAATACTATTTTTAGCCTTTCAGATAAAATCTTTGCAATAATTTTATAATCACAATTTAGTAAAGTAAGCGGCCTCCAATTTTTTATATTTTCCCTTTCTCTTCGTTTATGTAGTAAGGTTAGGACCCCCTTATGTTGAGAATTACTCAATACATTATCATTAAAGATTTCCTGTAGTAGAGTAAAGAAATCGTCTTTTATTATGTTCCAGTATAAAATATAAAATTCTGATATTATACCAATCTTCGCCAGGTGATTTGTTCTGTTTAAGTAATTTAAGTACCTTTTCTACTTCGCAGATATTTATATCTCTATCTAACATTTCTTTGTCCTCTATACTTACTTTATCTATTATGAACTGACAGAGTTTTTCGCCCGCTGTTTTGTCCCAGCCTTCGTGGCAAAAAGTTTAGTGTAAAATTTTATTTGTTCATTCAAGATAGAATCAATGTCACATTTATACTCACCTTTTTCTGTTTTTACACGTTGCCATAATTTGTTCTGCCCGTTTTTCTTTTCCAAATTGAAAAAGTATTTAGTCGAATTTTCCCCATCTTCAGCCCATTTCGTTCGTGATCTTATTTTTGCAGACATAGTCTTATTTGTATAATATTCCTTAATCTTATTTTCTATTTCTAAAATTTTGTCAGGCGAAGTATTTGATTCATTCGATTGAAGTTTTAATTTTTCAAGTTGTTTTTCTAAAGTTATGATATATTTTTGCTTTGATAAACAGTTTAATTTTTTACTAATTTCCATAGTCAAAAATTTAATCTTTGATTTTGTTACATCCCACCATTCTTGAATGCTATCAAATCGATCTTTACTTGTTACCCAATTTTCCCAAAACGTTTTAAATGCATTTGAAAATTCATCTGTCTTAATTGTATTTAGATTCATGATCCACATTCCCGGTCCTCTTTCAATATCATCTAATTCAATTTTTGAAGTAACTATGTCATGATCACTAAAAGGAAATGTGAATATATGCGTATTTGAAATTTTGCAGCTTAGAGATTTCGTACAAAAAATATAATCTATTCGTGATTTTGAATTATCTCTTTGAAAACTATACCTTCTATTTGTTGGAAATTTAGATCTCCATATATCATCTAAATCAAATTTCAATAAAAGACTCTTTAGTTCCTTTAAACCTGTATCCTCATTTTGATGCGAAGGGGCCCTATCTAGTCTTCTGTCTAACGCACAGTTGAAATCCCCTAAGAAGACATTATAATGATCTGTGCTATCATCTGCATACAAGTCATTTAAGTTTTTTACGTTTTCAAAAAAATATTTCCTGTCTGAACCATTATTTGGGGTGTACAAATTAATTATATGGTACACAGCAGTATTAGTTTTAATTTCACCAATTTGTATTCTACCGTTATTATCAATCATTGAGACACCGAAACAATGTGTAAAATCTTTTCTTCAGAGAATCCCTACACCTCTCGAATCGTTTGTACCACAATTCCAGAAACTTTCACCACCCCCATTTTCTTTCCATTCCCTGTTCCAAAGCCCTGTTTCATCATGTGTACAATGTGTTTCTTGTAGACAGACAAGATCTATATTTTGTGAAACAATCCAGTTAAATACTAATGCACGTTTTTTATTATTTCTTAATCCATTCACATTTATTGATGCTATTTTTAAACTCATTTTATTTATATATAAAAGAGATTTGTGTTTACTTCTGATGTAACATTTAGTGACACGTAATGATTTTTTGCTATTGTTCTCATACAATAGACTCGGGTACCTGTAAAATTCATGAAAAGTAATTACATCTACGTAATCTTTAACATATACACTATGTACCCTAATATCATATATGACATATAAGGTGTTTAAATTACCGTATTTGATCAAACCTAACAGTCTATCATAGACATTATACTGAAAATTCATGTTCGTCACATATTTCCTGAGATAGTTCTTTTCATTCACATGATATATGAAATCACATCTACAGTCTACAAACATTAGAAAATATATACAAATATGATGTACGAAAGTAGTGGACACATTTACAAAATTAAAAATTTGCATGCATTTTTTTTTTCTTCATTTTTTGGCTAATTAAAATAAAGTTTGATTTTGACATATTTTGAGTTAAGCTATTTTAGATTCAGTATTGGACCGCTTACTCATTCTATCCGCGGAGGTAGGTGTTGCTGTTCCGTTGCTTCTCTTACGTTTAGGGTCCGTCGGTGTGTGTAGCTCCTGTACGCACGGTTTTGGAGAAAGAAAGAAATCGCTAAGTTTTCTGTTTATATTTTGTGCCCCTTCAATACTTATATGAACACCGCTGTTGTCGGCTTTGTCAAACATAGATCTGATAATCGTGCCATTTCTGTAAAACAGTTTCTCCAAATCAACAAAATCTACATTGTCTTCGCGAGCGCACAGTTTTCGGATAAACTTGTTCACATTTGTTGCCGATTGATTTAGTCTGTTTATTTACGCACTGTTACCTTTACGTGGTATGATGCTACAAAGACCAACATGAGACTCTGGATAGGCGGACTTCACTTGAGCTACTGCTTTTGTCACAAGTGAATTTATTTGGTCACAATCATCCTTATGTTTACTTATGTCATTAGTCCCGAGACAAATCGCAACTTTATCTACTTTATGACTGTCTGATTTCTGAGCTGCAAGATCCAGACTTTGAGGGAAATTTTCAAAATTTGCACCTGATTTTGAAGCATTTATCACCTTTTCATCAGTTTCACCGAGTCTGATACAATTGGATGCGCCAATAAGGATATTTACCGTATTAGCTGTGTCATTTTTTCCGTCTTCGAAAAGAGTATCATTATCGCAATCTGAATGTGCGTCACTTTTATTTTCTTGTCTACCCTCAAATATTTCCGGACCATATTTACCATATTCCTCTTTTTCTTGGTCGTGTTTGAAACTCTCACAGTCTCGTCTAGGATGACCTTTTAAGTTGCAGTAAGAACAATAAGGTTCGTTAGGGCAAGCATTAGCTAAATGACCAATAGCAGCAGTTATAACATCGTCGTTCATTTAAAATTTTTGGACGATCTTTACATTGATATGAGGGATGGCCAGTTAATTTACAATGAATTATAATACTAATTAATATTAATCAAAAAACGTAAAACTTTACTTTAACACGGAAGTGTACGGAAACAATGATGATGATGATGGAGGATTGCTATAACGTCCAGCCGCAAATAAAAACGCATATTCAGGACGAGAACTTGTTAATGTATTGTGATTATTATAAATCCTATTTTGCACTAGACCGACACGACGAGCTTACTCCAAGCCGACCAGTATTTGCTCTTACTCCTTAATGCCGTGTGCTTAGCGGAGAAACAGCGTGAAAATACTAATTTCAAATTTAACCAATGTGTACATTAATGTCTTATGTAACTAAGGTCACTTTACTTTCTCGCTATCTTTACTGATATTTTTTACTATATATTATAAATAGGGAAGAAGTTGTCAAAAAGAATATTTCAACTACGCACTTTTAAAATTGCAATTGTTTCAAATTAAGAATACAATTAAATTTAAATTAAGTAATGTAAAATTAAGAACGAATAAGACTGCGTTACCTGTTCTACTATAGTTCCACGTGGTTATAGACCGGTTATGGGAAAATGCAAGGACGGGTCAAGATAAAGCTCGTTACTATCTTCTCATTATCTTAGCAGTGTGGTATTATAAATTAGAAGTACATTTCTTATCTATGTACTTTTACTTATAATGAATTAATAAAGTGAAGCTTTAAAACAACTGATACATTATAGTAAGGGATCGACTGACCATTTGATATTGGGGGTTGCAACCACATGTTTCTAGGCTAGCTTATTTATTTTCACTTTTCTACACAGTTATGTACCGATTGTGGGGCAGACTATTTATTTTCATACTACCTTCGGAAGGATTTTTTTTTTCATTTTTTACTAGTCAACCGTATTAATTTCCAAAAGAATACGCATTCCTAACCTAAACTGCTAAATAAGGAATAGGTTTTGACAATATATACTCCTACGATACTTACCAAAGGAAACATAAATGTTAGCAATCAAAATCTGGCTTTAGTGGCACTCACACCACATCTTCCTATATCTATTTAGAGTTACATACTCTAGATGCATTGTTAATCAGATGTAGATACTAAAAAATTGCAAAAATCTGTTCGAGTACATACAATCTAAATCTCTTTCCTATTTCATTTGTATAAAACGTATACGTTCTGCATCTCTTTTCCTTTACACTAGTATTCCTGATTCTGATACTAAAGACATATTGATATAATTACTCATAGTTTGTTTTTTTTAACTTATAATTTCTTAAAAAGAAATGCCTATGCAGATACAATTGGGATAAATCATACTTTGCAATAACAACAAGAACGCTGTGATTAAAAAAAAAAAAAAAACTTCTCCAAAACTGTCATCATAACGATGCTTGACTTTTTGTAATGACAGCATACTTGTAATGTTTAGTGGGACGCGTTTTATTTCAACAAACAATCGGCCTTCCTATGGGAGCCAACTGTGCTCCTCGACTTGCTGACTTATTCTTTTATTCTTAGGAGTCGGACTTCTTACAGGAGCTTATCAGAAATAATGAAAAGAAGCTAACAGTATTCTTTAACTTCACGTTCTGCTATATAAATACTGTCCTCTCATTAAATAATTCAACATTTAGTGACATTTCATATCACCACTGGTGCTATATAAGAAAGCAAAAATTATTTAAAGTATTGACGTAAGGTTTCCTGGTACGATTCCAAGATGTGGTGGCTGATGAATTGATAATATATGGTTCATCTCCGTACGCGCTCTTCAAACGCAGAGTTATGAATTCAATGTTCCTTTTCCGATCGAACGTGACTGTGTATAACAGAGTCGGACACCTTCTCGTTAATTTGCTTCCTATAATACGTGAGACATCAGTGCACCATACATCTAGAATCTTGCAGTCCTTGCTATGTATATAGTATGCTCGTTTGTCTAAAGATCCTTGCTTACTGTCTAACGATAGGGAGATGTGGTATGATTGCCAATGAGAAAACTATCCAACATAAACCAATGAAAAATGTGTAAGCAACTATATGTCACCGTATGACCTTCAACCAAGAGCAAGACCATCATATGACAGTATAGTAAGTCATAAAAGGCCCCCGATTTATGACCAAAACACTAATCGAAAAAAATATGACAGATGGCGGCGATCAACGGCGGCCATCACTGACTTACAGGATCCTGATTTTGGACATGCATATAATATACAGAATGTGGCTGAGGGTTAAACATGTTTCTGAGTGTTCAACCCTTCCCTATCCTGGGACAGTGGTGTAACAGCAAAACATACGAAAAAAACTCAATCTAATTAAAATATAGAACTCGGATTTCGTTATACTACATACGAGATCTAACAACTACCCGTATAAGGTTTCACTTCTGAAGGATTTTGCATGTGACTTTTTCAACCAATCAGAATTCTAGTTATCGAATCTGAACAGCGCACGCGGAACATATACTTGAATGAGGTTCATTAAAAGGTCCCGAGGGTATCCAAAAATAAAAACAATGGGACTTAAAATTTATCGCTTCGATTGTTAATCGTTTGGAAATAGTTTTTAAATCTCTTTCGTCGTCATATTGTAACTATAGCCATGAATATTTGAAAAATGTGACGTTTGTCATAGTTTTCAGATGTGCCTCATATGCTTTATGACTTGAGGTCGGATCGTAATCGTGGAAGTTAAAGAGTACAGTAAACACGTTTAAACTGTACACTATGCTTCCCTCTTCCACTTCCAGATGTGGATCAAGGATTTTGATAAGGGGTGCAAACTATGCATAGTTTGAAGGGACATGTAACTTGTCATGATAAAACAATACACCAAAATCAAATCAATATCTTCAAGCACGAAGAAAAAAAGTGTGGAAAACCGATTTGCCTGACTGACGGATGGACAGACAGACGGACGGAGTGCAAACCTAAAGTCCCCTTCAACTTTGTCAGTAGGGGACTAATAACCAGGCATTTTGTAATATCAATATATGATTTAGATAGCAGTGAATTTAGCTCGAACTGAAAATTCTTGCTTTTTTACCTTTTAAATAAATCCTTACATTTATAGCTAGCAATAAACCAGACTTCCAAATAACGTTGCATTTTGTAAGATCAATATATGATTGAGATAGCTGTAGAGTTTTATTAAAATCCAAGTTAATTTGAAAAAGTTATAGACATTTTTAAAGGTGACTATCTGAATTTAGTCCAAAATGAAAATTCTAGCTTTTTTTCACCTTTTAATCAAATTTTTAAATTTGAAAGCAATAAACTAAATTATCAATAACCTGTCCTTTTATAAGATCAATATATAATTGACATAGATGGCTGATTCAGGCTGGGTCAAGACCAGTTGAGATTAAATGAAAAGTTCAAAACTGATTCGAGCATTGGTCAAGACTGGTCAAGTATTTGTGGAGACTTGTATATTTAGACATAAATTAGGCCATTTTTTTTTACTAGTTTGGAATGTTTTACATTTGTCATTTCAGGCCTTTTATTGCTATACGGTATGGGCTTTGCTCATTGTTGAAGGCCATATGGTGACCTATAGTTGTTCATTTCTGTGTCATTTGGTCTCTTGTGGAGAGTTGCCTCATTGGTAATCATACCACATCCTTTTATTTTTATATTTACCATAACCAAGATTATCAAGTACTCAATCTGACTTAAGTAAGTCTAGACAAAGGTCACCTACATTTAAGTACTGTTGAGTCTTGTCAAGTAAAATTTGTGCTTGACCTTTCTGGTAAATTGGTTGAGTACAAAATATGGTCTTTTCAGACTCTGAGCAGTTTGTAGTGCATGCCAGACAAACATGTTCACCTTACATTCATTACATACACCAAACATAGTGGTCTTATATTTTTGAGTACTCGGAAAAAAGACCAAATCAAATCTTACCATTGACAAATGAACCATGAAAATGAGGTCACAGTCATATGAATTCTGCCAAACAAACATATTCAATATATACCGGTACCTATCATTTCATATACTTAATCAGATAAACTGATAAAAAAACCCAAAAATTAGCACTGACAAATGAACCTGGAATGAAAATGAGGGATAGGTCAAATGAAACTTGCCAGACAAGACATGAACACCTTATAATCATTCCATAAGAAGAATATAGTAGCCCTATTGCTTCAAGTGTCTGCAAAATAGACCAAAATCATAAATAATAAATGTCATATAATGAATCGTGAAAAGGTCAAGTTCAGAAAAAATGCCTGTGTCGGACATGTTCACCTTAAAATCATTCCATACACCAAATGTAGAGGCCTAATTGCTAGTCTCTGAAAAATAGACTAAACCACAACAACTAAAGATTGAACCATGAAAAAGAGGTCAAGGTTCAATGAAAACTGCTAGTCCAACATGCACATGTACATCTAACAATTATTCCATACACCAAATACAGTTGACCTATTGCTTATAGAATCTGAGATACAGACTTGACCATAATACATTTGTAAGTGAAAATTTCACATGAGAAAAAAAAGCATGATTTTTATTCAAGCAGTCACTGAACCATAAAAATTAGGTCAAGGACAATGGACATTTTGATGGACAGAAACTTAGTGACTACACATAAGGTACACAAAAATGTATCTGTGTACAAGGTATGAAACATCCAGGTCATCTATCTTCTGAAATATCAAACTTTATTCAAATAGTTTATGCAGCTGCATGATTATGCTGATTGTAATCCCTAAGTGTCGCATTTTGCAACAATGGTCTCAGGTGACACAAAAACTATTTCAATCACATTTCATATGCCTGTACCAAGCATAAACCCTGTTGTAGACTTGTAGTACATGTTGCATGGCATATAGTTTTTATTTTTTTTTTATTTCTAGAATTGTGTATTAAATGCATATGACAGATCTATATATAAAATAGATGAGGTACATGTAAATGTAGTGATGTACATGTACATGAATGATTATCACAGACACAATGAACAAGATATTTCTGCTAAATTTATTCACTACTTTTATAGACACATTAAAGACTAGAGCTTGACATATTGCATAGACAATTGCCTTTCCTTCTACTGAAGCCTTATATATACATGTAGGTTTCATTCTAGATGTCATTTAATTATTTTTTGCAATTTCAGTTGCTGTCAGTCTACTACAAAGCAGGGTTAATATTCATATGTCATATCACATTAACATATTCTCGTCCTGAATATGCATATTAATTTGCCACTGGACTGTAAGCAGCTATCTATCATCATCATCATTGACATATATATAAACATTTCATATATAGTATCTCTTCTTGTTCATATGTAAACTTTGACCAACTGCTTTATATACATTTTGTAGAATCTGGGAAATGGAATTAACCACAATTTGCACAAAAAAATTAACCTTAATCACTGATGGGTGAAATGAGGTTGGGGTCACGTGAACACCAGCTTTTGTTTGATTTTATTTTTACCTAATATATATATACCTTAATCATGTTAATGTTTTATTTAGATATCTGTAGACTTATAAGTTGAAACAAGAGTGCACACACTGAAATGTCTCACCTTCTATATATACTGACCATTGATTTTATGTTGATAGTCCTACATATAAAGTTTTACTACAAGTATCACATTAACATTTATGATCCAAGAAAATGAGGTCAAGGTCAGATAAACCATGGCGGAAATACATGTACACCTTTAATATAATCATTCCATACACAGAATATAGATGACCTATTGCTTGTAGTATAAAAGAAACAGACCAAACCATGGAAATTCCATATTGACCAATGAACCATGAAAGTGAAGTCAAGGTCAGATGAACCCTGCCTATCAGATATGTACACCTTAAAATCATTCCATGCATCAAATATAGTTGACCTATTGCTTATAGTATCTAAGAAACAAAGTCAACCTGGAAAACTGAACATTGACCAATGAACCATGAAAATGAGATGAAGGTCAGATGATACCTATCAGACAGACATATACACCTTACAAATACAATCATTTCATACACCAAATATAGTTGACCTATTGCTTAAAGTTTAAAAAAAAACAGACCAAAACACAATAAAATGCTCCGCAGGGCGCAGCTTGATACGACCGCAGAGGTCGAACCCTGAATAGTTGGGGCAAGTATGGACACAACATTCAAGCTTGATACAGCTCTGAATTTGGATTGTGATTAAATATTTGACACAGCATAGGTTTCTGACACAGAATGAATGTGGTCTAAGAACTTAAAAATTTTAAATTGGACATTCATCTATTATGGTCCAATATCCAAAATCTAAATACATGGTTAGATTCAGCATATCAAAGAACCCCAAGAGTTCAATTTTTGATGAAATCAAACAAAGTTTAATTTTGGACCCTTTTGACCTCAATGTGGACAAAGTTGATAACGGGGCCCAAAAATCAAAAATCTAAATACATGGTTAGATTCAGCATATCAAAGAACCCCAATAATTCAATTTTTGATGAAATCAAACTAAGTTTAATTTTGGACCCTTTGGACCTCAGTGTGGACAAAGTTGATAACAGGGCCCAAAAATCAAAATACATGGTTAGATTCAGCATATCAAAGAACCCCATATATTCAATTTTGTTGAAATCAAACAAAGTTTAATTTTGGACCCGATTTGGACCAACTTGAAAACTGGGCCCATAATCAAAAATCTAAATACATGTTTAGATTCAGCATATCAAAGAACCCTAAGAATTCAATTTTGTTAAAATCAAACTAAGTTTAATTTTGGACCCTTTGGACCTTAATGTAGACCAATTTGAAAACGGGACCAAAATTAAGAATCTAAATACACGGTTAGATTCGGCATATCAAAGAACCCCAATAATTCAATTTTGATGAAATCAAACAAAGTTTAATTTTGGACCCTTTGGACCTCAATGTGGACCAATTTAAAACGGGGCCCAAAATCCAAAAACTTAATACACAGTTAGATTCAGCATATTAAAGAACCCCAAGAGTTCAAGAATAAAACCCCATTGAAATTGGTCAAGAAATAAGCAATTTATACAAAGTATCTTCTTTTGCACAATACTGTGCAATTGAATATTTCTTGCAATTGCGCAATACTGTGCAATTGAATATTTCTTGCTATTGCACAATACTGTACAATTGACAATTTCTTGCTATTGCGCAATATTGTGCTATTGGATATTTCTTGCTATTGCGCAATACTGTGCAATTGAAGATTTCTTGCTATTGCGCAATACTGTGCAATTGAAAATTTCTTGCTATTGCACAATACTTATTATATAATAATTTACACATCCTGTTTGGTGTGTATCTCCTGCCATATCATTATTATTTGCTTTTAAATATAAATCAGAAATAACCAACTTAAAATGGAAAATTTTAAAGAAAAAAAAGGAAAAATGGAAAAAAAAAAATCCCCCAAATTTTTTGAACCCCCTTATGATTCATCACCCCCAAACTCAATCCCAGCCTTCCCTTTGAGGTATGGTACCTTGCAGTACAATTTCAGAGATCCATACACTTGAACACAAGTTATTGTCTGGAAACTAGAAAATGCTTATTTTTGGCCCTTTTTGGCCCATAATTCCTAAACGTTTCAGGCAATTACCCCAAACTCAATTCCAGCTTTCCTTTGTGATAAGGAACCTTGTAGTACAATTTCAGAAAGATCCATACACTTACACACAAGTTATTGTCATGAAACTAGAAAATGCTTGTTTTTGCCCTTTTGGCCCCTAATTCCTAAAATTTTGAGGCAATTACCCCCAAAAATCAATCCCAGCATTCCCTTTGTGATATGGAACCTTGTGGTACAAAGTCAGAGAGATCCATACACTAACACACAAGTTATGTCTGGAAGTTACAAAAATGCTTATTTTTGGCCCCTAATTCCTTAACTGTTGGTACCATAACCCCCAAAATCAATCCAAACCTTCCTTTTGTGATATTGAACCTCATGGTAAAATTTCATAGAGATCCATTCACTTAAACTAAAGTTAGAGTGCGAAAACCAATGCGTCTTCGGACGACGACGACGACGCCAACGTCATACCAATATACGACCGCAAAATTTTTTTGCGGTCGTATAAAAACTTAACATAAGCAATGAATCATGAAAAATGAGGTCAAGGTCAAATAAAACCTGCCAGACTGACATGTACATAGTAAAATATTTCCATACACCAAATATAGCTGACCTATTGCATACAGTATTAGAAAAACAAAGCACAAAAACTTAACATTGAGCAATGAACCATTAAAATGAGGTCAAGGTCAAATAAAAAACCTGCCAGACTGATATGTACATCGTAAAATATTTCCCTACACCAAATATAGTTGACCTACTGCATACAGTATTAGAAAAAGACCAAAACACAAACACTTAATATTGAGCAATGAACCGTGAAAATGAGGTCAAGGTCAAATAAAACCTGCCAGACTGATATGTACATGTACATCGTAAAATATTTCCATACACCAAATATAGTTGACCTTTTGCATACAGTATTAGAAAAACAGACCAAAACACAAAAACTAAACTTTTACCACTGAACCATGAAAATGAGGTCAAGGTCAGATGACACCTGCCAGCTGGACATGTACACCATGTACATCTTACAATCATTACATACACCAAATATAGTAGGCCTATTGCTTATCGTATCTTGAGATATGGTTTTGACCACAAAAACTTTACCTCGTTCACTGATCCATGAAATGACTCAGAGGTCCAGGTCAAATGAAAACTGTCTGACAGGCATGAGGAACTTGCAAGGTATGCACATACCAAATATAGTTATACAATTACTCATATTAAGAGAGAAATTAACATTACAAAAAATCTGAACTTTTTTTTCAAGTAGTCACTGAACCATGAAAATGAGGTCAAGGACAATGGACATATGACAGACGGAAACTTCATATCATAACGCATCTAAAAAAATGTACACGTATATACAAAGTATGAAGCATCCAGGTCTTCTACCTTCTGAAATATTAAGTTTTAAGAAGTTATAAATTACATGTAGTTAATAACGCCGAATCACTATCCCTATGTCGAGCTTTCTGCGACAAAAAATTGAGAGACAAGTTGAACCCTGTCTGACAACACATGTAAACCTTGGATCCCATACATGTATACCAAATATAGTTATCTTATTACTTAACATATGCCACAAATTCACTTCATAAAATCACTACACATGTAGTTTTTTAAGGAGTCGCTGATCAATGAAAATAAGGATAAGGACAATGGACATACATGTATGACTTGACAGAAACTTCTAAACATAAGGATTCTTTATACATTATGATTTTAAGTATGAAAATCCATGATTTCTACCCTCTGAAATATAAAACTTTGTATATATAGTAAATGTTGTTGTCTGATTAGCATTTCATGTCTTGCATTCTGAAACTTTTGTCACAAGCAGGACAAAACTGGAGACCTTGGAGGAATTAAGCTTCCTTATCAGCCTCATGGTGATAGTCAGTAAATAAAAGATACATATATCTGGAGGAAAATGAACAAGGAAGATACAAAAAGTGCATGTAGTCTTCAGTTCCAGAACCAGTGGCGGATCCAGAGGGGGGTTCCCGGGGTTGGAACCCCCCCTTTTTTTCTTGACGATCAATGCATTTGAATGGGACATATAGTTGGACCCCCCCCCTTTTTATCCTGGGTTCAAATTGCGACATTGGCGACGCACAGAGCGGTCCCTGAGTTGGGAACACCCCCTTTTAAAAATGGCTGGATCCGCCCCTGAGAACAGACATAGTTGTCAGAAAAATTATTTTTTAATTACATGTATCTGGTTTATCCGTTCAAATAAAGACAGAAGAAATCTATCTATTACTAACTGTTCTGAACTGCATTTTATTTAATGAACTTATAGCACTGTCAATATGTACAATGTACCTGACAAGCAACAATCTTTCAGTTCACAAGTACAACAGCTTGATCCATATGCATGATATGTGATCCAAAATGTGCAGAATGCTATTATGGTGGGAGGTTTAACTTCACTTTATTCTCAATAAAATTGAGAATGGAAATGGGGAATGTGTCAAAGAGACAACAACCCGACCACAGAACAGACAACAACAGAAGGTCACCAATAGGTCTTCAATGCAGCGAGAAATTCCCGCACCGGAGGCGTCCTTAAGCTGGCCCTAAACAAATATATATACTAGTTCAGTGATAATGGACGTCATACTAAACTCCAAATTATACACAAGAAACTAAAAGTAAAATAATACAAGACTAACAAAGGCCAGAGGCTCCTGACTTGGGACAGGCGCAAAAATGCGGCGGGTTAAACATGTTTATGAGATCTCAACCTCCCCTATACCTCTAGCCAATGTAGAAAAGTAAACGCATAACAATACGCACATTAAAAGTCAGTTAAAGAGAAGTCCGAGTCCGATGTCAGAAGATGTAACAAAAGAAAATAAACAAAATGACAATAATACATAAATAACAACAGACTACTAGCAGTTAACTGACATGCCAGCTCCAGACCTCAATTAAACTGATTGAAAGATTATGTCTTCATCATATGAATATCAGGCACAATCCCTCCGTTAGGGTTTAGTATCATACCATCATAAAATATATGAGAAGAGCATAACCCGTGTCATGCCAACAACTGGTTTTTAAATAAATGTGTTTAGTTCCGATGCAAAGACCCTATAAGTGAATCAATATTAAAGCCAAAATATGCAATCTTTAATGACCTGACAACAGTATCGTCTCAACATTACTAACTTTGAATATTAAATCCTATATCACCTTCATTGCTGGTGATCATCATGTCATGTACATGTAGAACTTATTTTTAAACTTCTATTGGAAACCAGATTGGTCAAATATGTCTTCATAACGAGTTGAATATGGAATGTCTTGGACTAGGTTCCATGGCTACCAAAGATTTAAAGAATGTCTGTTGGTCTTAAATCTGTATTGTATATGACTGTTGCATGTATAAATGAAAAAGGCTTTTATATCTTTGCTTTTGTACAGACATCATTGACATTTATATTAGCAAACAATTTGCATTTCCTGGCATATCTATTTGTTTGGTGGCTGAACATTTCCAAATGCATATTTCATGTTTTTCACATCCTTTTTAGTTTTCTGATGAAAATGCTGTTGCTTCCAGTTGATACAGATTCTATAGCTGAGCCTGTGTCTGGCCATTTCTTTATGTCTGGCATGTGTGTGAATTATTCTTAGTGACTCTCAATTTCATTTCCCCAAACTTTCTGTGTCTGATTCCTTTCCATGAAGCTATATAAACCAGGAAAGAATGTCTGCTCCTGAAATATCAATTTAAATATATTTATGGAATATTCAAAACAATGCTGATTCCATTATAAAGCTTATTTAAGATTATTTAACATCCATTTCAAAGGATCTCATTTAATTTTTTTTTCTTTAATAATTATTACTAGCTTTTCGAGACTAAAAGGTGAATAAAAAATGTACATGCATGTTTGTTTAGGGTTTCCCTACCTACATGTACATGTACATACCCTGTTACTTAATACTAGTGTTTATTCAAACACATTTTAATTGATATGTTCCTTTGGTTAATGACAGAATGTTTTATTGTCCGTAAGTAAATGTTACTTACATGATGTGGCTGCTATCACTAAACATTGTATTAAACATGTAAATTTATAAATTGACATTGTGAATCCATTTCTAGGGCCCACATCTTCTTATCTTTGAACATTTTTGGGGGAAATAAAAACACTGGCCCTTGAGTAATCCTTTTTAGGATTAGTCCTTGAGGTGTGGATTCCTTAATCAAATTTGTACATATACGTATTTATTATCAGAATCAGTACACAAATCTTTAAACTTGTACACAGCTGTATTTCATTTCATTTTACATTTTTACTTTTTGTTTAGCATCATCATTTCCAGACATTAATTTTATAAGATACCTACTGATTTTGTTTGATGGTTGGTTGTTTTCTGAACAATTTAACATACATGTATGTACTATGATAGAGATAGCCTCATCTGTCTTGTTCTTCTATATATTGATCAAGTATATGTATTGGACATGTTGAAAGTAAAGAGAGAGTATTCTACATGTATCAGTCAAGAGCATAATTACTTAAACAAGTCTTCAAAATTATTTATACTAGTAATGTTACAAATGAAAACAAAGCAGTGGCGGACCAGAAATTTTCATGCCATGCTTCAGTGAAACCCTATATAATCAATCAAATTTTTTCCAAAAAAGGGGGCCGGCGCCCTCTGGGCTCCCCCTCTAAATCCGCCTCTGCAAAGTTACTCGTGTAGTTAAAGCTAAATATTTGAGCATGAAAGACTACAATATATGGGGAATGTATCCATAGGACACCGATGATGCCCACTCTTGCAGATCATATAAAGTTATAAAGAGACATAACTGAAGAACGGTAAAAGTGATGCTACCCAAATTTGTGCTTAATCCCGAGTTTTGTGGTAATACGTATTGTGTATAAGTTTCATAACATTTGGTTGAGGCAAACTAAAGTTAAAGAATGGAAACGAAAAATTCAGCAATTTTACCACTTGTAAAGGGGCATAACTCTGGAACGGTTAAAGTGACGCCAATAAAATTCAAACTTGATCTGTGTTTTGTGGTAATAAGCATTGTGTATCGGTTTCATAACATTGGGTTGATGCAAACTAAAGTTAGAGAAAGGAAACCAACTTTTGATGTACGGACAGACGCACAGACAGATGGACAGTCACAAGGGTAAAACTTAATGCCCCCTCAGCTACGTATACTGGGGAGACATAAAAATGTATTTTCTGCATTGTATCTGGTTAACATACATGTACATGAACAGGATGAAGTTATTTTTCTCACAAAGCATTAAACTAAATTTAATGAACACTGAAACACTAATAGCCATTCTGACCCACTGTGGCCGAGTCCAAGAATAGTGAACAATTAATTTCTTTCTTGGCAGAAAATTTCTCCTAGCAATTATCTGGAGCACCACATGATATCTACATGTATCAGTGTGTGACAGAAGTAAAACAAGTATGCTGATATTAAAACTTCTTCTGCATGTGCAGGCATAAGTATACATGTATATTTTTGCAAAGTACACAGTAGAAATATCATTATGATCTATAATTAGTCTATATACTATTATTAATGAATTTAGATTTATCTGATCCCATATCTTCATTGACATTGTCAATTATAATTTTTTGGTAGGAGAATGCGTTGGAAGACTTGCAAAGTATTTTCTGGGATATTGTCATGTTTTTTTAAAGTACACTGTGAATCCTCCACAAATATTTTTTTTTTGAGAAGTTGCCCAATAGCAATGATGGAAAAATGTCAACCTTTAATAATAATACTTTAATTTCGAGAATTTACCTTTGAATGCGGACTTGATTATCGGTACAGACTTAAGTTTGGAAACTTGGACCGCAGACTACGATTTTACCATTGGTTCTAGTGTCTGTACCGTGTTCCTTCATTTTCCGTGCAACACGCCAACAGCGAACAGGTAGCAGATATCTGGTATGTAAACTCTTTCCATAGCCCGCTTGAAGCATGTTGGAAGCCTGACCATGCAATCTTTGATCTCCAAAATAGTTTCCGAAATTTGCCTCTTCTCAAATTTCAATTCTTTCACCTTGTCCTAAGGCAAATTTTCAGTTTATGCATTTTCTAAGTTGTTTTCCAGGGAAATCATAGAGAGGGAGCCTAAGTCGCTTCAGATGATAATCAGACAATGGCGGATTTATTTCGGAAATATCTAGATTTTACATAATAAATAGACATAAAGTCCGAACATACCGATAAATAATCCTTCTAATTCGATTGGCTTAAAGTTTTTGGTGTTTTTATTTCGATAAGTGTATGAACCCTTGACCGGTTATTTTGGGGTCTTCTTCTACACTCCCAAAATAGGATAACAAATTATTGTCACGTGCTCGTGTGTCAAAACACACGAATGCACTCCATTAAAGTGTTTTCTACGTGTATTATAAAATATAAAAATGGGAGAGTATAATTGAAAATGTTTCAGAGCATCAAATTACATGATAAAATGTTTCAGAGCATCAAATTACATGATAAAATGTTTCAGAGCATCAAATTACATGATCTAAGCCAAGAATAAAAAGGCAGATTGTTTGTTTGTTCTTAATATTTCTTGAATTAATGTCTTTTCGTCCACTGACGATATCTAAAAACGGGGGCGGGGGGAGGGAATTAAATGTTTGATTCTAAATGTCTTTACAATCGTAAAATCTTCTTCAACGCGGATGAATTAATATTCAGCAAGAAATTTACATAAAATGTTTGTTTTTTCTTTTAATTAAATTAATTTTCACCTGAGGATAAAAAAGTGTCGGTGCTTTTACATAATTGACATAATTTTGATTTCGGGTACAAGGTAACACTGCTTCCTCGTGTAAGCATTAATTTGATTAAAATTTTACAATTTTTGAAGATTTTTAAATGACAAAAATGTCAATGTCTTGTTTTTAACTATAGATATAAAAAATACTGCATTGAAAAGCCCTTAAAACTTGAAAATGATCCTCTGTCTCCACAAAAACAATGACTAAAAATGTGACTTGGTGTAAGTCGCCCACATATGTTGGATATTAAAAGGGACTCCGTGTAGTGGTATTATAATATAATCATTGAAGGCTCTGAGAGTCTCATTAAATTATAGCCTCAGATAATAGCTAGCACTAGCTACAATATTATCACGTCAAAACTAAATTATAGCCTCAGATAATAGCTAGCACTAGCTACAATATTATCATGTCAAAACTTCTTTTTTATCATATTATTCAGTCACATCTTTCCGTATTTATTCTCTGTTCTTTTAATTCACTATATTGACAATTTAACAAGTAGACGATTCCAGAATGTATATAACTAATGCAAGTATACAGTGGTTGGATATCAGGGTTCAAATTAGCGGTGGTCCGAGGTCCATGACCTTCCACTGTTGCAATCGGACTTACGTTTTGGTTAATAGCTACGCCCGACGGACCTTCGATTTTAAAGGAAATAAAAATGATCTTTGCTGACCTTTTTTAACCATCTGTATCGTCATTTTTAAGCCATATTATTATTGAAATTGAGATAAAAAATGTTTCATCCCTGATCTTGCCGACGAGTGATAAAAGTTATTTTTAAATTTGTATTTCTTGGAAACACAAGGTTATAAATAGTTGCCAGAAGTCACGTGACAAATCATTTAATCATTTAGACATTTTAGAACAAAAAGAGTCCATTTCACTTTGGTGTCACGTCTTCCAAGAGAAAGCCTGAAGATTACGAACGGTCTTCAACCACAGGCACTTGTTTCTATCCATGGGAAGGTCGACTATCCATAAATATAGAAGGGTATTCAACCTTCCCATGGATAGAAACAAGTGCCTGTGTCTTCAACGTCTTCAAAAGAAATCAAATGAAGATCTCACTACAGACCAAAAATGCGATGGTGATAAACGGGAACAGACATTTAAGCCCCACTGAAAATCGATCGAACCGTGGCTATATTTTGATGAATCAACTGGTCTAATGTCATGCACATACTGCCAGAAGTTCCCCACCCATTTAGAAAAACTTACAACACTTACAACACTGCATATGTAAGCGTACTTTCATTCCGCCGTGTATTTATTCCGGGTAACTGTTTTCATTGCGTAAACCCTGAGGGTTTACGCAGTATATATTGGACGATAGATGTAGTCTTTCGGAACACCGGATGTTATTCGGAACACTTCTTTTCTTTCTATGACCACCTTTCAAATACATGCGCAATAGCTTACTAATCTGTTGAATAAGCATTAGCATCTTAAGTTGCTATAGAGATATTTTACGTATGATCTGAAATTTATTATGATATAATATATTCTTGCACACGATTACAAGCTGCTAATATTAACCTACATGCGTAGTATTTTAATTAGAGTCAAACGTTGAAACCAGCTGTGTTTAGATATGAGATAAGATTTCATGTAAACAATGCGCTTTATATTCTGAACGAGAATAATTAAAAATAAAATCTTTAGAAAGAGTTTTAGTAGCATTTTATTTTAGATTTTAAGTTTAGGAAGATGTACATGATGTAAAAAGCAAGCTATTTATTTTTTATACTGAAATTAAAGGAAGTCTTTCTTGCATATGATTAAATTACAGTTATTTTTGTGATTAAATATTGCAACTTTAATAAAAAAAATGGTTATTAAAATGTAATTAAATAGATATTGAATATGAAAAATAAAATAAAACGGAAACCTACAACTAAAATATATTAAAAAAAATACACTTGACTATGCAAATGTGTTGTCGTTTTCGTTTGTTAATACAATACATGCAAACATTAATTTGTTTCTAACTTGAACCTGTTTAAACGAATTTTTTTTCTACGTTTATAAAAGTATGTTTTCAACAACATGAGCATGAATTATTGAAAGTTCAAATAGGATCAGAAAAGAATTATTAAACGATGTTTCTACTTCTGTAGCAGTTAGAAAATAACAACAAACGCCCCAAAACGTTTTCAAAACTTTAGTTAGTAACAATTGCACCCTAAAAGTGCCGCTTTAATTACGATCATAAATCTTAAAATTAATCATGCATGCAATTTCGGTAGACTTAATGGGGTCAGCGATAAGATATCAAATGTCTATTTTTAGATACCGAGTGATGACAGATGCAGATAGAGATAAGAACAAATACTTTCTATTTATAGTTACCTTAGCCACAAATACTTTCTATTTATAGTTACCTTAGCCACAAATACTTTCTATTTATAGTAACCTTAGCCACAAATACTTTCTATTTATAGTTACCTTAGCCAGGGAACTAATTATCACTTCTGTAGTAATTAATTTTAAAATGTTCCTCTTTATAAAAACAAAATAATTATTTTTTTGTGAAAACAATCAGATAATGAATTTTCGGTTTTAATAGATTATGTATAAATTTGATATTTAGGTTTTTTATGCATGTAAAATAATTTTATGAAATTTTGAAGTTTGTTTTATTAATGATAATTTTTTAAAATTTTTTATCAAAAGCAACAAAGCTTTGTGTGATCATTTTGATAATGTACTGATATAAACGCGTTCTCTATAAATTAATTAAAAGCTCCTGGTCAACAGTTCTCATAACTGTGTAAACTAAACTTCCTCTGATGTCTTATATAATCGCTACGGTGTATGGGTTGTATGTGTTTCTTTGTGGTGTTAAATTAGCCTTGCAAAAACAAATCGGTTGTTGTACTAATTAATTAGTTAACAAGACAGTAAGTGAGTATAAAATTATTTTTAATTGATACTGAGAGATTCTTAATTATATAGAGCGACGCCTGTTGTTACCATTTGTTGCTGACATAATAGCTACATTGTAAAGTCCAAGCAGGTGTACATGTTTGTTTAACTTCTTAAAAATATGTGTTCTTAGAAGTATGTTTCTGAAGAATGTATTTTGGTTGTACTTAATCATAGCAAAGATTTTCAGACTTGAGTGTATATATATATGAATATGTATAGAAATATTTTTATAAACTTGCTTTTTCATTAATAAATGCATGATTTTTAAGTTTTAAGTAAACTTTGATTGGAACTTCTTTAACAGAATCATGCTCTCTTGTAAATATTTTAAGAGCTGTAAATTTTATAACTGGACATTATTTCTCTATAAATTAATTGGCTCACACTGAACAAACATAGAAGCACCAAGAAACTTGACATTGAATGACATATATAATTGGAGATTACTTTCTCTAGATTCAGCTGGTTTGAGTTAAAAAAAAATCAATTTTGAAATCAATTAATTTTCATTCAAAACAGATTCGCTTTAAAATTCAGAAGATGTGGTATGAATGTCATTGACACAATGTGGTACAATTAGGCAAAATGTAAATTTACAGGTTACATTTTTCTTTCAATACAAACCATCTCAGTGATCAGTAGGTTATACAGTGCACCCAAATGACTAGACTAGTATAAGAGAAGAAGGATAGGTCAATATAAGAAACCTACAAGGCTACTTCAGTTCAATTAAAATATTTAGATTATTCTATTGAAATAATCAAATGTCAGAGAGAAATGTGTTTTAAAGTGGTAGGAATACCAAAGAGAACTCTCAGTAAGATACAGTGTAGTTAAAGTAAGGAATTACAGGTTATAATACAGCCTTCAATATTTGGCTCACTTTGAACTGCATCCTACTAAGGGTACCAAAACACTGTTATAACAATTCAAACAACATGCTTCTGACAAAGACATGTGCTTATGAATATACCTGTTTTAAAAATTTTACATACATACCATAAAACATTAATGTAACTATACCATGTAAAGACACTTTTTAAAAGTTAATGAAAGATAAAAGGAACACCTTACAATTTTCATAATTGTGAATTTAAAACAAACTCATGTTTAACAAAGGGTATTCAGTGATAAATTCAGTTTGTATATGTTATTTTTTTAATTTAAATTTCAATTTAGTTTGTATATTTGTAAGAACTTAAACTTTTCATAGCACAAATCACACAACTTTAAATTGCCAATGCTTACAACCCCAAGCATCACTAAAACCTTGCAGAGCTGGTGTAAGGATCTTAATAATACAATAACAAGTCCTTGTTCAAATAACTTTGAACATACACTACAGCTCAGGTGGATTCTGCTTTGTCTACCGGCCCACCAAAGGAGTGGGCACCGGGTGAGCAAAATTCTACCTTGTCCACTCTGCCCACCCATAGGAGTGGGCATGTAGTTCTTTGTTAAATCTAAAAACATGCAAGTACAATCACTTGAAAAAGCAGATAAGCATTTGTAATCAATATTTTACAAAAAGAGATTATAGCTAGAGTGGGCACGGGTGGGCAGGTGGAAAAAGCAAAATCAAACACAGGCTGTTGTGTATCTCAAATTCCCCAAAAAAAACAGCTATTAAGTTTCACATATTGCATTTCTTTTTATAAGCACAAAATCATTAATTTGTTATTAAGCCTAGAAACTAACTCTATTCTTAAAAATATCTAATATTTAATACCAAACATGCATTTTGGGTTTACGATTGCATTTCTTTTTAAAGAAAGCAACTTGTTTGAGAATATTAGATGTAAATAGTGTGAAAGCGTCGATCTTGATATTGTTGTTTAAAAATAACTTTTATCACTCGTCGGCAAGGTCAGGGATGAAACATTTTTTATCTCAATTTCAATAATAATATGGCTTAAAAATGACGATACAGATGGTTAAAAAAGGTCAGCAAAGATCATTTTTATTTCCTTTAAAATTGAAGGTCCGTCGAGCGTAGCTATTAACCAAAACGTAAGTCCGATTGCAACAGTGGAAGGTCACGGAACTCGGACCACCGCTAATTTGAACCCCTGTTTGATATTGACAAAGAAAATATGATTTTATATCCAAGTCGACCGAAGAGCAAATACACAGAAAAACTTCGGCAATCCAATAAATATAAATATTACAATTAGTGACAATTTAAAAGCATATGCTTTTATAGATTTGCATTGAAAAATTATTTAAATCTTATTCGTTAATAAGCATTATTGTGTTATCGCGTGTTCAAAATGAGTACTAATCACTTCATCAATGTATGGAATTAAAGCACTAGACTAAGTGTAATTAATCCCGGTATAAAATCACTAGTGTAATCATTCCTGGTTCAAAAACACTAGTGTGAACATTCCTTACTTGGATGAAAACTCTCCACTTTTTATATAAATCAGCTATGCAAGTTTCAAATACACTAAACACTATTGAGCCACATTTTATATATATTTCCCCTTCAAAAAAACCTTTTTAGAACCTTATAATGACTGGTGGATGTTTTACACTGGACCCGGATAGAAAAGCCTAGTGAATTTTTGTTGGTGGATAAAAATCACTGGGGATTTTCTTCCTCCGGATAAAGTACACTGGCGGAATCAAACCACTGTTACACATACAATATTGTAAAAAAAAGGAAACCCTTCAGTGACTATGAATTTATACTTGAAACCCAGTGCAAAAATGGTGTTGATGTGTAAGCAGTACTTCAATATTGAAGTTTGTAAACTGTTTATTCGCTGGATAGCCCATTATATGAGAAACGAAACATCACATCAGTTCAAATATGATGAAACAAACTAACCTTACTCCAAAAGCACATTAATTTTGTATCTTATTGAGATATGAAATATTTCATGTAAAAGTAGGACCTGGGATTTAGGTTGTGGACCTTTCAGTTTGGAGTGTCAAAGGTCCTGGACCTTCCAGTACCAAATGTTAATTTGAACCCCTGGATATAATCGAAATTTCGTATTTCATATAATTATCCTGCCCTTAAAACCTGTCCAATGTTTTTTTAAGGAAGAACCTCTCATATATAGCGTTCATGCAAGTTGGCTACTTTATCTTCCGCATTGTTCACTGAATCAGCATAGGCGGATCTAGGCCCCCTTTAGAGGGACAAAAAGGTTAATTATATAGGGAATCACTGATCCATGACTGTAACGGACCCCCCAATAAAAACTTCGGGATCTGCCACTGGAATGGCTAATTGTAATGCACAAACTTTCAGGAAAATATAAATATTTGGCAAGGATGCCACATTTTCTTTAGGAAGTATCCAATATTCCGTCAATGAAACAAATCTGGAAAAGGGTTGAATCATTTTTTATATCAGAGACATATACATGTATATATATATATGTGTCTCTGGTTGAATAATTGTATATTTATAAAATCTGGATTGCAGATCTTTGATGAAAAAGTAACGTTTTTAAATTATGACGATTTGAAGCTTGACATAAAAAAATCAGGTAGGCACCGTTTATAAAATATTTTCTTTAATACCTCTAGATTTAGATTCTATGCCTTTTGGGAGTTTTAAAATATATATACCCGTATTTACTCATCAAGAACAGAGCTCTATTCATTTGTTGTTTACAAACCATGAAAGTAAGTATCTATATAGACGCTGGTGTTACTCCAAAAAATGTTATCGTTCGCTGCCGACGAAACACCTTTCAATATCGTGAATAATTGTTAAACAATACGGATACAGGAATTAGGAGTTTCCAATTCACTTGGATACCAAAATTCTCTCCCTCGTCCATGCATTCAAGAAAGAGGATATCTTAAAAACTCATAGGCGTGTTTAACGTTTAGTTTTTGTATTTCAACCAAACTGGATGCAGACACTCAATTTTCTTTAACAAACTGTGCCCTTTTCTGGACAAACACGTTCCTTAACTTTATATGAGGCAGATTTCACACAGAAGCTTCTTTGAGCATGTTACAAGAAATATAAGAAGCTGACATCATCCTTTTAACATGCGTACTTATCTTTCTTATTCTTTTCTTATTTGTTGTTTCCAGCTGCAGAGTCAGCAATGTATTTTAAAGGGAACCATAAGTCATATGTCGATAATATTTGGGATGCAGTTGTCAGAGGCTGAATAAAAGTTGGCAGTCAGGGTGCCCGCCCCTTATGAAGCTTCATTTAGGGTTAATCCAGATTTTGCCGGTTCCACTCCAAACTTTGTCTAGGTTGGGGACTCCTCCAAGACCCTTTTCAAAATCCTGGATCTGCATCTGGTTGTATTAACTGAAGCAAATCTTATTTCCATGGAGATTTTAGCCCAGCCCATGGTCAGGGTTTATTGACTTTAAGAGCTTTTGCATGCAGGGACATGAATGAGTTATTTTCAGTAGATTCATTTGGTCTCTAGATCTGGTGGAGAGTTGTCTTTTCATGATTGGCAATCATACCACATATTTTTATTTATTATAAGAGTGACATTTCTGTGTGTCAACTGTTTGTTCTTAAATGTTAAGCTGTTACACTGTCACAGATAACAGGATAATTTAGCACTTACAGTATGTGTAAGCCCACCACATTCTCATTCTGTATGACCTTGTTCTAAGCAGTGGCGGATCAAAGGGGGTTCGGGGTTGGAACCCCCCCTTTTATTTGGACGATCAATGCATTTGAATGGGGACATATAGTTGGAACCCCTTTATCCTGGGTTGGGAACCCCCCCTTTTTAAAATGGCTGGATCCGCCCCTGCTAAGTAAGTAGTGGGAAACTCTGTGGTTGTTGTTGGTTGCTTTTGGTCATATCAACTTTTATTTGTTTGACACTTGCATTTATAAATGTATGAGGATCCTGATTTTACACCAACAAACTACACTACTTATAAAAACACAAAAATGTACAATGCGACTGGGATAATCCAGTTTTATCTGCATACAAACGGTATTCTTTGCTTATCCTAGGACCATGTATCTTAAAAGTAAAACAAACAACAACAAAAACTGCCAGCACTAGATACATTATAAACCCAATATCTCAGGACCACCAAATTGAACAAGATAATAAAAGATTGCAAATAATTTGGAAAAGGGTTAAACAAATATTAGTCTAATTGGAGCTTGGTAATGTAGCTATTTATAGCTGCTTACTGAAAAGTGTGAATAGAAAAAGAAAATAAAGTGTCTTTATTTACACTGATATCCATTTATCTCTCATACACTGAATATTTTTGTTGTTGTGTTAATAATTGAACATCTTTATAAAACACACTGTTTATTTATTTCCCTCTTTAGAACAAAAGCTGCTTCATATTAATCAATATGTAGATCACAATTATAACCTTCGTCTTCACCAGTTTTCCATTCTAACCTGAAATTATAATGTAATACATGTAGTGAAAAACAAATCCAATATAAGAAAAAATACAATATGCAATTTAAAAGTACAATGTAAATGTGAATTATATATTAATGTCTAATGACAATAACACATCTCATTTTATTGCATATATAAAAAAAGTTTAAAAAAAAACCCTTACATTTTCAATGCTTTATCAAATTATCATATATTAAATGTGTAAATTTTACAAAAACATTTCAACCTAAAAATTTGAATTGAAATAATCAATGATTGTGTGTTCTTAAAAAGTGGCAGCCCTGTCAGTCTGGAACCCAAAAATCAAGAAGGTCAATGTAGTCCTGATTGCAAACTATGAAAAGTTTGTGGTTGTTTTATTCTCTTATTTTAGATTGTCTGGTATTTTTATATTGGTATACATGTAGCTGCTCAGTGGCAGATCCAAAACTTTTTGTAAGGGGGCCGGCTGACTGACCAAATGGGGCCGCTCGAGTCATGCTTCAGTAATTCCTTATATAATCAACCAAATTTTTCCCACAAAAGGGACCAAGCCCCCAAAGGATCTGCCTATGCTGCTGATTACAAAGTACATCAATATTTTAAATGTAAACTGTTCAAGCACATTTTCCATGCAGTTTTGCTCAATATAAATTACACCTACATGTACATGTACGAAAGTATGAAAAATCTGCAAATACATGACTGAATATCACTAGAACTGATCAATAGCAATAGATGTAGACTATAAAAAATATTTTGAGAACTTGGCAATTTTAATTATAGACAATAATATTTTAATGTTTGTTTATGTACATGTGCACTTGTTTGTATTCTTAAATCTTTGAACTTCCAATTCATTTGAGACAGAGTTACATTTGTAAGTCAATATACATACAGGAAGAAGAAAGAATATTTTCCATGAAATATTACATGTACATGCAACTTTTCTCACAAGTAAAAATAACTATATAAATATAACTTATTACTTTAATATCTTACCTTAGTTCTTTCATTCATTTTGTACATATAGTTGATGAAAAGTAATGTGTTACAACACTACAACATGTGCAACGTTTTAAAGAATTAAAGAACACTATAGTAGTGTTTTCATAGTCTGTATGAAAAATTGCAAAATCAGCTAGGATGTTGGATTCCTTGTATTTCCATTGACTGAAATTATATGAAGACATAATATCAATATGAACATGACTAGTACTGGATCATTCAAAGCAAAAATAAATATTGTACGCTAGCTAAGGACACATATCTAGAGTAGTATAATTTCATGAATGATGGATATTGTTTTGCAATGGTAAATCATGATTTTATATGCAAATACAGATATAAAAAAACCAACACTATTCATCAACTAGTTTATACCCTAGTGAGACTTTTTTACTTTCAATTAGAAATGTTAATTCCACATATTTTACATGATGGTGAACAAGATATATGCTAACTCTTCCAGATATCAAACTCATACAGTTTATCTAAATGGTTCTATCAAAGATATAAATATGAATATGGCTATTATATTATAGATATAATATAGATATGGCTATTATATTATGGATATAATATGGATATGGCTATTATATTCTAGATATAATATAGATATGACTTTATATCATAGATACATGTACAATATAGATATAGATGTAATATACATGTAGTTATGGCTATTATATTAAAGATATAATCATGATAATATAGATATGGCTATTAAATTATAGATATAATATGGATATGGATATGGCTATTACATTATATTATAGATATAATTTAGAAATCAAATGGCTATTATATTATAGATACTGTATTATATCTTTTACTATTTGTGCACCAGACTCTATGGTCCACAAACAATTAAAAAATATCATATAAAGGACTTTAAGAGCTACAGTTCTGCAGATAATGATAACTATGATGCTATGTAGTGTTTCAAAAATTTGTTTGTCTTTACATCATTTATTTGTCTTTTTTGTCTCATGTTGTAGATTTTGTTTGACTTAAAGGTTTTACATGTCCTTTTGGTGTCTTCTGTTTCTTTTTCTACTTTATTGTTTTCAATATATTAATAAGTTAATATAATTTACATGTATTTAAACAATATCACTTTAGAGTCTACTATATAAATAAAATTTAAAGACAAACATACCCTTGATACAAGATGTATGTAGTTTATTATTTACATGTAAAATCATGTAAATTTTTCTTATATAATGTAGTTATTAAAACAGATATATTGAAATATTCATACCATACAATGCTTACATGTTTCAATGATACATCATGTGTTGAAGTACACAAACAACTGGTTATGGTCGCTCATTTGAATAACAATGAAGAGGCATAACATGTGCGTCAAAATGCATAATTTGCATCCGATCTGCAATGATGTTATCATATAAACATTCGAAAACCTATTAAACTTTTATCGGACCTTAAGTTTTAAGAAATATCTTATCCAAAAGGAACAATTGTCAAAATTCATAAAACCAAGACTTGGTTTTACCAGACATGTGTTTTCGCATCATTTTAGAAACATCGCAGTATTTCTCAAAACCTGAGAAATTTCAATTATCAAAATATGATAACATCAAAATTTTCAACTCAGAGTACCATAAACACTAATCAAATATAAAATTGGGTTGCTCGATTTTCTAAATTCAGACTTTCAAATTCACCACTTACCTCTCTGAGTATGACCGTTTTTTT
Organism: Mytilus coruscus; assembly: GCA_017311375.1. Classification (NCBI taxonomy): domain Eukaryota; kingdom Metazoa; phylum Mollusca; class Bivalvia; order Mytilida; family Mytilidae; genus Mytilus; species Mytilus coruscus. The sequence continues at coordinate 74,428,786 of CM029598.1, read as the reverse complement.
CCAAAATGGCGTGTATCCGGAAGTTAGGTAGGCCTGGTTTTTCCATTCCTGCGTCGCCATCTTCAACATATTCCTAGGTCGCGTTCATAAGGAGCATTCTGATTGGTCGATATAAATTCTTTCTGGGGTCAAATATTACGTAAAAAAAGGTCACAAAAGTGAAAGCGATTAGGGTCATCGTTAGATCTCGTATGTAGTATAACGAAATCCGAGTTCTATATTTTAATTAGATTGTTCTTCCCTAAGTTTATTTATTTTGTATTTACATTGTATCATAGATCAAATTTATTTGTTCAGTGTATGTTCACTGGTGTTATTATGTCTTTTGATTGAGTTAAGCCATTTCAATTGATATTTTATAGTGTGTCTTTCTATGTTGTGATGTTACACTATTGTTTCAGATAAGGGTGAAGGTTTGGTACCATTAAAACGTTTAAACCCGCTGCAATTGTTTGCACCTGTACTAAGTCAGGAATCTGATGTTCAGTAGTTGTCGTTTGTTGATGTGGTTCATAAGTGTTTCTCGTTTCTCGTTTTTTATATAGATTAGACCGTTGGTTTCCCATTTGAATGGTTTTACACTAGTTATTTTGGGGCCCTTTATAGCTTGCTGTTCGGTGTGAGCCAAGGCTCCGTGTTGAAGACCGTACTTTGACCTATAATGGTTTACTTTTATAAATTTTGACTTGGATGGACAGTTGTCTCATTGGCACTCATACCACATCTTCTTATAGTCCGAGATTACTCTGACGTCCAACGGCTGTTTTGCCAGACAAGCTGGGGCCGTGGGACGTCAGAGCTCGTCCCATACCAAAAGTGGATATTTGCCCGTCAAAATAGATGCGCTGCTTCGTCGCTTCTGGTGCCAAGGACGGCCTTGGAATTATATAAATCGGGTATCAATTTGTTCATTTTCATTTATCTCTTCATTTATGTAAGTTTCACCTACCTGCCACCCTTTATTTTCTCATATTTAGACAGTTTTCACAGTGACCCACCGATTCTGGCATTTTAACTTTCATTTTGAAAGATTGTCATGTGATCACGAGAAAAAGTAAGGCACAATGGACTATGGAAATGATGTTTGCATATGACCCTAGGTCAATATCAATATATAATCTAACACCTCGCTCATTTACGGTGCAAGCAATGTAAATATCCGACAGCTTCCGAATGTTCTCGTGGTTGGCACTAAATGCTTAATACCGATCTCTTGTAAAGGAGGTGAAAAATCGTGGTTGGCTACTAAATGTTAAATATCGATCTCCTATAAAGGAGGTGTAAAAAGTATAAATATTTGCATATTTGAGTCTCGAGGTCTCGTAACTTGACGTCTATTTGAAAATAAAAGTAAAATGTCTGAATCGATGGGTCACTGTGAAAACTGTCTAAATATGAGAAAATAAAGGGTGGCAGGTAGGTGAAACTTACATAAATGAAGAGATAAATGAAAATGAACAAATTGATACCCGATTTATATAATTCCAAGGCCGTCCTTTGGCACCAGAAGCGACGAAGCAGCGCATCTATTTTGGACGGGCAAATATCCACTTTTGATATGGGACGAGCTCTGACGTCCCACGGCCCCAGCTTGTCTGGCAAAACAGCCGTTGGACGTCAGAGTAATCTCGGACTAATCTTCTTATATCAAATTATATTATTTATCTAATTTTTAAGAAAAAAGAAGTCCCACAATTTTAGGCCAGATTCTATTTGAGCCAATTACTAGATTTTTGAGAAAGAGTGCATAGAAAATTGAACTAACGTTAGTAAATGGTAACACCATTTTTTTTTCTTCAGATTAGCGTTTTTAATGGCAAAAGATCTGGGTGATAAAGGAGGCGGAAAGTCACTTGAATCATTTAATAGATATATATCATGTATATAAGTAAAAATAAATAAATTGATAAAATTGGCGATATTGTATGAATGTTTTATTGACGCAAATGAAACCTATAGTATTCAAAATAAAGTAGCATTGGCGCAAATAAGACAGTGTGGCACAAACGAATTTATTTTTGGCGCAACTTGAATAGATTTCGGCCCAATTTTACATGTTTAGCTATTAGACTCGTCCTCTTTCACAGGTAACGCCTGTCCCATATTTATTTTTATAACAGATTTGTAATTTCTTGTTTAGAATAATTTTAAACCACAAGTTCGATCGATTAGTCTTCAAGTGTCCGGAAAATGTCTCGTCTTACTTTCGTTTCCGATTTACATTTACTTTATTAGTTGTTTCCGGTTACGAAAATTCGACGAAAATCAAAACATGACAAGCTATAAATATAGCAAAATATGAAATTGTTAAGAATTGTGTGAATGTTTCAGTAAGATTACAGCTTGATAAACATTTTAATCTTATACTGGCGAATATGTCAGCTGACAAAGGAACAGACGTAAGCAAGGTCAAAGCACTGGTCAACGCCATGCACAAACAAGGCATTCGTCTTCTTGCGATGGATTTCGATCAGACATTGATATCTATTCACTCTGGTGGTCGATGGAAAGAAACAATTGAAAATCTAGTCAAAGAGGTCCGTCCCTGCATGAAAGATTTGATTCCTGCTTGCCTTGAAAAGGGGATTTACGTTGCCATTGTTACTTACTCAGCACAGTCTTGGTTGATTAAAGATCTGTTGAAAAATTTATATGATAGGTATAATCTAAGCATACAATTTATATTAACCATACAGCGTCTCTGGTTGTGTGGTAGAATGCTATAATGTGATACTTGAGGTTGTGGGTTTCCTACATGTAGCTGGGTCAAACAAATTACCAACTTGCTGCTTCTTTGCAAACGCACAGCATTAGGTGTATGAGGCTTGTCAGCTTGTACTCAGAATAATTTGCCTTTGAAATTTTATATATTTAAGATGATGGCCACTGCTGAAATGTTTAGGTCATTCACATGCTTGTTCACAGTGATATTGAACTGGGGTCTCTGGGTGATTTGGCGTGTTACATGTACAAATATTGAATAGACTCTTGTCTGTTGGAAAAGGTTTTGGCAGTTAGTTGTACTACTTAAACAAATGATTATTTTAGTGCAAATATGAAAATAAGATGTGGTATGAGTGCTTATGCAGTGATCTGGAAGGATTTTTCTCTATGGGCCCAGGGCCCCCAAACATAAATTCAATGGGCCATTTTCAGAATTAATGGGCCGTGTTGTCAAATGAGTGGGCCATTCGTTTACAATGAAAAAAAAAAAAAAAGTGTATATTTCAGCAAAGAGGTAGTGGTTACTGGTATGATTCTAATTGATATCATGGATATTGTTCCTGTGCTTTTGTAATTTCAATTTCAATGAATAACTTCTTCCAAACCGGCAATATTTATGATAACCTTTATATACAATGTTAAAACTGGTACTGTTGCCTTGTTCATGTTCATGTTTTTACATTACATTTGGGTCTTCGCCGATTGCCATCCTTTATTCCAGACGTTCCGTATTAGAGGACGTTTCTGACATTTCCTCTGCACTTCTTGTATTATTATAACATCATCACGATGACAAGAAATAACAGAAGAGAGTTTCGTTAATTGATAAGGGACAACAACAATTCGCTGAAGGCATGTTTACAAAATATTCAAACGAGCCAAAGACCAAAAATTGACAAGGACAGTTTAGCGCCTTTTGTGGACACAAATACTAAATTCATAAAAAGGCTTTTGGGTTTTCAATCAAAATAGCAAGCTTACTTTAAAGATTATAATTAGAAAAACTGTACTAGCCAAATTCACAAATTTTAAGTTGTTTATATAAATTTATACCATGAATGATGGTTAATTACGTTTTTTTGGAAAGGATTAATATAAGTTGCAATAACTTGTTTTCCAATCCACTATAAATAAATATGTTTAAACTAATTACGTTTTTCGGTAATCAGTTATACCGCATGTTGCTGTTATTACCATAGGAAAAGCCCGAGACGTCCCAAAATATATAGCCGATGCTCCTATCATTGGAGGAGCACTACACAGTTTTGTACACACACATGGCGACATGAAACCGATCAGAAATCCATTTTATGATATCTAAGCGTTTCAAAGCGGTGAAAATATTGTGCGCCACGTGGGCGCACATTTGTCACTCTATCGCCATTTCTGGTCGAAAGCGCAATTGGCGCATGGCGCACGTCCTTCCGATCACTGCTTATGACATGCATCACATGTATGAGCATGATGCAGACGGTAAGCAAAGTTCTGAATTTATAGACTCAGTATGTAAACAACATCACTGTAAAATTAAGAATGTGCTACATGTATCCTATTTGTAATAAGTTTTCTACAGGTACAGCCAAAGTTACTTCCAAACTAAATCTTTGTATCTATGAAAGAATTTAAGGTTATAAGTAATTTGTGGTAACAAAATCCTTGACTTCATAATTTACCAGTAATGCATCATTTGTGTACAAAGATTACGTTCATTGAAATTAAAATTGTCATTACCAAGATACATGTAGTTGAGTTGGGATGTGTATTATCATAAGATGGTGCCAAAGGAAAATCACTGACCACTTTAACTATTCACCCAGTGGAGACGATGGAGTGGGTGTGAATTTACAATGGCTTTCTTACTGTTGTACATGTTATCTAAATAAAATGAAATTAAAGTTAGAGAGAATAGCTGATATAGTTTTGATAAGTACATTCCAATTGACCAAAAAAACAATAAATACAGAATTAAGTGAAAGAAAAGAAAGATGAATAGCCTAAAAGTTTTGTACAGTTATGACCCTACAGAAAAAAAAGTTGAGGGCCAGTTGATGGTCATGTGGCGGACAGTTGAGGGCTAGCTGTTTTAGCAAAATAGTTGAGGGCTAGGTGTTGAGCATCTTAGCTCAACTCAAACCTGGCTAAGCACTGTATGTTTAATAGATGTCGCTCAACTGGCCCTCAACTGAAGCTGGCCATATAGTTGAGCAAAAGTTGAGCATTCAGACTTTGAATTTTTGTAGTTGAGGAAAAGTTGAGCATTCAGACTTTGATTTTTTTTATAGTTGAGGAAAAGTTGAGCAATTAGAAATATGACCTGGTGATAAAATGTTATGTGCCATCTGTTTTCTCTGTGTAGTAGTGCAAATGGACAGGAAGTATTATTTAACTATGTACACAAAGTTTGAGGCAAAATTAAGGGAAGCACATGTTTTATACATTTTCTGTATTTTAACTTAACTATAACTTTAACATAAAGATAAAAACAAACAGTATTTCTTTTATTATAAGATATTTAAAATATTCAAGACTGAGGTAATTAACAGTTATTATTAGGGGCAAATCTCAAAGGGATCACATTGTCACAATACCCTCAACAGCCTCAAACATTTAAAATTTGAACTGGCCTTGAGCATGCACATGGCAAACAAAGATGTCTTCTAGCTATCATGAATAAAATACGAATTTTACAATGGATGTAGATAAAAAAGTTACAAATAACTGTATTGACATTGAACATGTTGAACAGTGCAGTGTATTCTTGTGATGACATGACTCTTGGATTTAGGAATATTGATGTTTTAACACATATTTCTGGAAACATCTTTTGGTAAGTACATTGGATTGGAATTTCTCACCATTTTGAATACGTGTATATGCTCTTTTGGTTCAAAATAGTGATATTTAAAGTGTCTTCTTACATGTCTTAACTTTTAAAGTGAAGAAAAATTGAGACAATATATTTCTGCATTAATTTATATATTATCAAAATGTGTAAGGCAGGAGACATATTTATTTTATTATTAAGACAATTTGTTTTAGAAAGTATTACTAATAAAATAAGAATATTCTAATATAATGAATTTGGTATAAAATTAGAGATCTATTTTTATTTACTAGATAACTTTTAAAAGCAAGGATAAAGCATTCATGTAGTCTGTTGTGAGTTGAGATCTTTCAGCAGTATTTTGGCTATAAAATACACAATTTTAAATTTATTTTTCTACAATGTGTAGTCATCAGTTTGCAATTACATGTACCAGCTCAACTTTTAACGACCTAGCCCTCAACTTTTAATGACCTGGTCCTCAACTTTGGCCAGGTAGCCCTCAACTCTAATTGCTCAACTGTTGGACACCTAGCCCTCAACTATGATATTTTCTCAACGTTGCTCAACTAATTTGCATAAAGTTGGGCATTGATAGTTGAGGCAACTTGAGGGCTACCTAATTTGCATGGCAAAAATCCAGGTAGCCCTCAACTATTTGCTCAACTGATGGCCAGCTAGCCCTCAACTGGCCGTCAACTGTTAGTTCAACTGGCGGCCAGTTGAGCAATGCAGTTAGCCATCCTATCATTTTTTCTGTATGGGGAGCCAAGGTAATTCTGGGACATAATAAATTGTATAATAGTCCCAGGGTTATTGTAGCTTTGATTGGTATAAACATTTCATATCCAAAAGGTATTTGGCACTAATTCTTTTGTGCAGCTGAAAAGCAATACATACAAACATGTATGCTCCTTGTCATGCAAGTCTTGACACTTTCACAACACATTCTTAGCTAAATGTAGACATTCAGTCACAGTCATTCAGTATAAAAGTGTAAAACTGGAGTTATTTATGAGGCAGTTGCAGCATCAATATTCTATTAGCATGATTAGTATTAGCTGAGTCTACATGGTCTAGGAGTGATAATTTTATTACAAAAGGAATGAAATTAAGAATCTAATATACATATCTTTATTTTCTACCAGGAAATATGAAACAATGATATATTTGATTAAATCCCTATCCATAACAGTGCTTTTATATCTATGTAAAGGTGCCCTTTAAGTGTAGTCCTCCATGCAAAGGGTGCCTTAAACTGTAGTGCTCCATGCATACAAAGGGTGCCCTTAAAATGTAGTCCACCAAGCAGAGGTGCCCTTAAAGGGTAGCCAACCTTGCTTAGACTTGACAAAGTTAGAGTGCCCTCATGATGGTCATGTGGCGGACAGTTGAGGGCTAGCTGTTTTAGCAAAATAGTTGAGGGCTAGGTGTTGAGCATCTTAGCTCAACTCAAACCTGGCTAAGCACTGTATGTTTAATAGATGTCGCTCAACTGGCCCTCAACTGAAGCTGGCCATATAGTTGAGCAAAAGTTGAGCATTCAGACTTTGAATTTTTTGTAGTTGAGGAAAAGTTGAGCATTCAGACTTTGATTTTTTTTATAGTTGAGCAAAAGTTGAGCAATTAGAAATATGACCTGGTGATAAAATGTTATGTGCCATCTGTTTTCTCTGTGTAGTAGTGCAAATGGACAGGAAGTATTATTTAACTATGTACACAAAGTTTGAGGCAAAATTAAGGGAAGCACATGTTTTTATACATTTTTCTGTATTTTAACTTAACTATAACTTTAACATAAAGATAAAAAACAAACAGTATTTCTTTTATTATAAGATATATCAAATATTCAAGACTGAGGTAATTAACAGTTATTATTAGGGGCAAATCTCAAAGGGATCACACTGTCACAATACCCTCAACAGCCTCAAACATTTAAAATTTGAACTGGCCTTGAGCATGCACATGGCAAACAAAGATGTCTTCTAGCTATCATGAATAAAATACGAATTTTACAATGGATGTAGATAAAAAAAGTTACAAATAACTGTATTGACATTGAACATGTTGAACAGTGCAGTGTATTCTTGTGATGACATGACTCTTGGATTTAGGAATATTGATGTTTTAACACATATTTCTGGAAACATCTTTTGGTAAGTACATTGATTGGAATTTCTCACCATTTTGAATACGTGTATATGCTCTTTTGGTTCAAAATAGTGATATTTAAAGTGTCTTCTTACATGTCTTAACTTTTAAAGTGAAGAAAAATTGAGACAATATATTTCTGCATTAATTTATATATTATCAAAATGTGTAAGGCAGGAGACATATTTATTTTATTATTAAGACAATTTGTTTTAGAAAGTATTACTAATAAAATAAGAATATTCTAATATAATGAATTTGGTATAAAATTAGAGATCTATTTTTATTTACTAGATAACTTTTAAAAGCAAGGATAAAGCATTCATGTAGTCTGTTGTGAGTTGAGATCTTTCAGCAGTATTTTGGCTATAAAATACACAATTTTAAATTTATTTTTCTACAATGTGTAGTCATCAGTTTGCAATTACATGTACCAGCTCAACTTTTAACGACCTAGCCCTCAACTTTTAATGACCTGGTCCTCAACTTTGGCCAGGTAGCCCTCAACTCTAATTGCTCAACTGTTGGACACCTAGCCCTCAACTATGATATTTTCTCAACGTTGCTCAACTAATTTGCATAAAGTTGGGCATTGATAGTTGAGGCAACTTGAGGGCTACCTAATTTGCATGGCAAAAATCCAGGTAGCCCTCAACTATTTGCTCAACTGATGGCCAGCTAGCCCTCAACTGGCCGTCAACTGTTAGTTCAACTGGCGGCCAGTTGAGCAATGCAGTTGGCCATCCTATCATTTTTCTGTATGGGGAGCCAAGGTAATTCTGGGACATAATAAATTGTATAATAGTCCCAGGGTTATTGTAGCTTTGATTGGTATAAACATTTCATATCCAAAAGGTATTTGGCACTAATTCTTTTGTGCAGCTGAAAAGCAATACATACAAACATGTATGCTCCTTGTCATGCAAGTCTTGACACTTTCACAACACATTCTTAGCTAAATGTAGACATTCAGTCACAGTCATTCAGTATAAAAGTGTAAAACTGGAGTTATTTATGAGGCAGTTGCAGCATCAATATTCTATTAGCATGATTAGTATTAGCTGAGTCTACATGGTCTAGGAGTGATAATTTTATTACAAAAAGGAATGAAATTAAGAATCTAATATACATATCTTTATTTTCTACCAGGAAATATGAAACAATGATCATGATGATATATTTGATTAAATCCCTATCCATAACAGTGCTTTTATATCTATGTAAAAGGTGCCCTTTAAGTGTAGTCCTCCATGCAAAGGGTGCCTTAAACTGTAGTGCTCCATGCATACAAAGGGTGCCCTTAAAATGTAGTCCACCAAGCAGAGGGTGCCCTTAAAGGGTAGCCAACCTTGCTTAGACTTGACAAAAGTTAGAGTGCCCTCTAAGAAAAAATTACCCTGCCCTTTTCAAAAGCTGCAGGAAACACTATCCAAAAAAGGGAAATTTACAATTGGGAACATTAGGGAAAGAAAAATCATCCCTTTTGTCACAAATTTTTTGTGGAGTTCCTGTGTAAATCTTGTTCTGAAATCTAAGAAAGGACTGTTATTGCTTTTTATATTTGATTTACAAAATGTATTTAAAGTAAGACCTTTGTGTAATTTTGACACTAGTACATGTATATTAAGAGAACTTGATAGTTCAACAAAAAAAATATCGTCAAGTTAAAGATACATACACTGTATGTGTTGTTGATTTTATCTATCAAATGATATTTAGATGGGTCTTCACTGAGTTTGGCCATAAACTGTGATTCATAACAGTATAGGATCAAGTCTGCTATTAAATGGGCACAATTGGTGCCCATATGAATACATGTTGATAAACTGTATTGCCGAAAAGTACATGAATGTTATCAATAATATAGAAAATTTACAGCTTTAATCATCTCACCACACTTCCAGCATGTCCAATAAGTATATATACATGTACATTTTAAATGTAGCATATTTACCTTTTTATTACCATGTTTACAGAAGAAGGCTTTATACATGTTATATGAGCTGCAGCAGATAAATTTGCAATCAGATTTGGCTATTTTGAAGGACCATTTATTTAAATGGGGAAACTTTTTTTTATAAGATTGTATAGGAGTTACGTGTACAGAGTTGAAAAGTCAAACCTGTCTACTGAATTAAAAGGACCATCAAAAGTATGTTTTTTATCTAAAACATCCGATGAATTTTATACACTCAAAAAGATAAATCCACTATTTTCCTATACTTTATTACAAAAGTTAATGCTTAGTTCTTTGAAAATAGTTGAGGAATCAGTTAAAAGCACTGAAAGATTAGTTTGTAGAATATTTACTATCTAGAGGCTGAGATGAAATGTTTTTTTACAGGTTTTTTGTGTAGTGTAGGTAACCAGTATATACATGTACAAATGTAAAAACTTTTGTGTAGTCTTTACTCTTTACCGCATTCACATTGTTGACTCCTGCAAAATATGTTGGCAGGTACAAACACAAACTACTTTGTGAGTTACTGTACTTTTACTACTTTAAGTTTGTTTCTTATTCTAGAAATAGGCATAATAACATAGCATAATATATACCCTTTTATTTATTTCTAGATTATTTTCAAAACGTGATCATGGTGATATTAAAATATCCACAAATACATGTACATTCATTTATTTAAATAACAATAAATAGATTTTTTAAATGCTGTTATTCATGTTATTATACAGGTACATTCATAGAGTGGGCTGAAAAAAACAAGATTGTGTCACACTCCTTGAAAATATCATGTAATTTACTAATTTGTTATTGACCCGGTTTACATAATAATTGATGCCTACAGTTGTTTTTATATATATGGATAGGAGATTGTCAAGTGTATAATTTATAGGATGTTTAATTTGTTGATTTCGATTGATAGGTTTGCCATGAGACCTAATATTATTTTGTCTTTTATCAATAATAATCATCATATCAATAGAGGAAGTTTTAGATATGTTCCCTTGTCAATTTCATAATCAGGATTATCACCTTTTAAAGCGATTTTGATGTCTCCTTTGATGTTCTTGAAAATACAGATTTATTTAAAGAATTTTCCACTAAATGACAAATTTTTCTGCAATTATCTTTAGTGCATGATCAATTAATTACCCTGTCTGAGGGTCTGAATGGGGTTTACAGAATAGAGAATAATGGGCAAAATGTGCAGAATTAAGGGCCAAAAAAAATATAAAGAATAGAGAATAATGGGCAAAATGTGCAGAATTAAGGGCCAAAAAAATAATAAAGAATAGAGAATAATGGGGTGCTGAAATATAAGAATAGAGAATAATGGGGTGCTGAAATATAAGAATAGAGAAAAATGGGCAAAATAAATAAAGAATAGCTAAAAATGGTATAAAAAATAAAGAAATGAAGGATGCCCAATCCAGACCCTCCTGTCTGTTATATATTAAATTCATCAGTGCCCTGAAGGCATAAACTTTAAACATGAGTACTGTACCCTGGGAATTTTCCTGTAATTTTATATTCATTACATGTACCTACTCCATCACCATGATCACTAAGACAGAGGTTGAACAATTTTCAGTTACTCCATTTGACTTCTTCATTTTTAAATAAATATCTTCAAGGTTTTGTCCTGATTTACAAATTTTTCTAGTCTAATGCTTTAATTCAAATTAACTGTAAAACTAAACATGCTAAAAGGCTATGTATAAAATATTTTTTCCAAGGGAATTTTTTTTTTTTAATCTTTAAAAAGATAAAACATGTTAATCATGTTAATGAATAAATGTTATTATCGCTTCCTTTCTACCAGATTTTTTTAATTTGAGTTCAACCTTTTATCTGGAGAATTGGAACTGCAGAGGCAGATCCAGCCATTTTTTTAAAGAGGGTTCCAACCATATGTCCCCATTCAAAAGCATTGATCGCCAAAAAAAGGGGGTTCCAACCCCCAGAACACCTCCCTCTGGATCTGCCACTGAACTAATCAAGAGATCTACTGTTGACATATGTTCAGTATATGACTGTGCAATTTAAGGCCTCCAAAAATTGTTCCCTGGAGGCTTGTAAATGAGCAACATACAATTTGTATATTGGAGATTTATTTACAGACAAAAATGAGATTTTCATGTCTGTAAAATTATACTTATATGAATAATTAAGACAACTTTTGGAGACAGGCAATTAAACACTCTAGGTCTACAAGAGCAATTTAATTAGTAAAGAAAAATTCTAGAAATAAGGAGCGTATAATTCTATATATCTCCAAAATAAATTTACCACTACTAGTAAAAAAAACCAGTTGTATAAGTACTACCCCTGACTTTTTGTCTAGCTCTAAATCTTTCTGTGTCTAAAAAAAGTTGTGAATAAATTTGACTGAGACTATATGAGGGCCTGGATGGGGTTTACAGAATAGAGAATAATGGACCAATACTACAGAATAATAGGCAAAAAAATGAAGAATAGAGAAAAATAGGACAAAAAAAAGATGGCAGAGAATAATGGGGTGCTAAAATATAAAGAACAGAGAATATGGGCAAAATTTACACAGAATAGAGAGAAATGGCATAAAAATGAAGAATACAGAATTGAAGGAACCCCCATCCAAGCCCTTCTATATGTACATGTACAATGATGTACAATGATGTATATTGTATTAATATTACATGTATTAGAGATCTGCGATCAACTTGAAAACTCCAAATTAAAGTAAAAAAAAACAACATTTTTTCAAGTTCAAAATTAAACTTTTTATTATACGACCGCAAAAAAATTTTGCGGTTGTACATGTATATTGGTATGACGTTGGCGTCGTCGTCATCGTCCGGCATCGTCGTCGTCGTCCGAAGACACATTGGTTTTCGCACTCTAACTTTAGTTTAAGTGAATGGATCTCTTTGAAATTTTACCATAAGGTTCAATACCACAAAAGGAAGGTTGGGATTGATTTTGGGGGTTATGGTACCAACAGTTAAGGAATTAGGGGCCAAAAATAAGCATTTTTGTAACTTCCAGACATAACTTGTGTGTTAGTGTATGGATCTCTCTGACATTGTACCACAAGGTTCCATATTACGAAGGGAATGCTGGGATTGATTTTGGGGGTAATTACTTCCAAATTTTAGGAATTAGGGGCCAAAAAAGGGGCAAAAAACAAGCATTTTTCTAGTTTCATGACAATAACTTGTGTGAAAGTGTATGGATCTTTCTGAAATTGTACTAAAAGGTTCCATATCACAAAGGGAAAGCTGGAATTGAGTTTGGGGGTAATTGCCCCAAACGTTTAGGAATAAGGGGCCAAAAGGGGCCAAAAATAAGCATTTTCTAGTTTCAGACAATAACTTGTGTTCAAGTGTATGGATCTCTCTGAAATTGTACTGCAAGGTACCATACCACAAAGGGGAGGCTGGGATTGATTTTGGAGGTAATTGCCTCAAAATTTTAGAAATTAGGGGCAAAAAAGGGGCAAAAAAACAAGCATTTTTCTTGTTTCAGGACAATAACTTGTGTGTAAGTGTATGGATCTTTATGAAATTGTACTACAAGGTTCCATATCACAAAGGGAAAGCTGGGTTTGAGTTTGGGGGTAATTGCCCTAAACGTTTAAGAATTTGGGGCCAAAAAGGGGCCAAAAAACAAGCATTTTTCTAGTTTCCAGGCAATAACTTGTGTTCAAGTGTACGGATCTCTCGGAAATTGTACTGCAAGGTACCATACCATAAAAGGGAAGACTGGGATTGAGTTTGGGGGTGATGAATCATAAGGCATGTACATGTAAGGGGTTCAAAAATTGTGGGGGGTTTTCTTTTTTTTCTTTTAAAATTTTCCATTTTAAGTTGGTTATTTCTGATTTATATTTAAAAGCAAATAATAATGATATGGTAGGAGATACACACCAAACAGGATGTGTAAATTATTTTTTTCAATTGCACAGTATTGCACAATAGCAAGAAATCTTCAATTGCACAGTATTGCACAATAGCAAGAAATCTTCAATTGCACAGTATTGCGCAATAGCAAGAAATATCCAATAGCACAATATTGCGCAATAGCAAGAAATTGTCAATTGTACAGTATTGCGCAATAGCAAGAAATATTCAATTGCACAGTATTGTGCAAAAGAAGATACTTTGTATAAATTGCTTATTTCTTGACTAATTTCAATGGGGTTTTTATTCTTGAATTCCTTGGGTTCTTTAATATGCTGAATCTAACCGTGTATTAAGTTTTTGGATTTTGGGCCCCGTTTTTAAATTGGTCCACATTGAGGTCCAAAGGATCCAAAATTAAACTTTGTTTGATTTCATCAAAAATTGAATTATTGGGGTTCTTTGATATGCCGATTCTAACCGTGTATTTAGATTCTTAATTTTTGGTTCCGTTTTCAAATTGGTCTACATTAAGGTCCAAAGGGTCCAAAATTAAACTTAGTTTGATTTTAACAAAAATTGAATTCTTAGGGTTCTTTGATATGCTGAATCTAAACATGTATTTAGATTTTTGATTATGGGCCCAGTTTTCAAGTTGGTCCAAATCGGGGTCCAAAATTAAACTTTGTTTGATTTCAACAAAAATTGAATATATGGGGTTCTTTGATATGCTGAATCTAACCATGTATTTAGATTTTTGATTTTTGGGCCCGTTATCAACTTTGTTCACATTGAGGTCAAAAGGGTCCAAAATTAAACTTTTGTTTGATTTCATCAAAATTGAATTCTTGGGGTTCTTTGATATGCTGAATCTAACCATGTATTTAGATTTTGGATATTGGACCATAATAGGTGAATGTCCAATTTAAAATTTTTTAAATTTTTAGACCACATTCATTCTGTGTCAGAAATCTATGCTGTGTCAAATATTTAATCACAATCCAAATTCAGTGCTGTATCAAGCTTGAATGTTGTGTCCATACTTGCCCCAACTGTTCAGGGTTCGACCTCTGCGGTCGTATCAAGCTGCGCCCAGCGGAGCATTTTATTTATTTTGTAATAGAAATCTTGAATAAAAAGAAGATAAAAAGATACAGAAAAAATAGAAAATTAAATATCTATATAAATGTACTTTTATATAAAAAAAAATTCAAATATGAAAAGTTCAACATGTTGAAAGGTAATAAAAGCTTGATATTTAGTATTAAAAAGTACAAAGTTGAATTAATTATACAGTCATATTAAATATTTAATCTAAAATTTGAAAATATTTTTAAAGATGAACATGATGAATGTACTATTAGTATTAAATGAAAAGTAATTTCTTGATATTTTCCCCACAAGCTTGATTTGTATATTGGTGGAAAGACTAGGATTCCATTTAGAAAACAGCTTTTTACATGCAGAAATTATCTTTTGCTCGATGAGCCTATCAGCAGTTTTTACAGTTTATTTGAAATATGCTTAAACTGGAATAATTTTTAGATCAGGACATAACCTTGATCTTGATCATTCTAAGTATAAAGATGACCCACCAGGTTTTTAAAAATGCAGTATTTCATTTACCCCACAAGGTTATATTTCATTTGCGCCAAAAATAAATACCACAATTGGGCAGGTAAAATATACCAGAAACGTTTTAATATCAGGTGTATCCTGAATATGAGGCTTGTATAAGAAATTTCCTAGAGTATCCACCCTGGATAAGCGAGTTCATACTCATTTCTTGTACAAAACTGAGTCATTTATAGGTATTCAATTGTATAGTGTTCACATAGTCAAGTTGACCAGATGATCATAATTCATAATAGAGGAGGAAATACGTCTGTATTTTTCAAGATCACACATGAAAGATCAAAATAACAAAATTATTGAAAAAGGAGACACATGTGTCATATTGATGTACCTCAAAAAGTTGCTGAGCCACAATCACAACATATGTCGACAGCAAAACCATTATGAGAACATTGAATGAACAGTCAACCACAGTTTCAGAGACTAAAAGAAAGAACAATGTCAGCATTTAAAAAAAGATTTTATGATGAATGTGGTTCATACTGTCATACTGGATCCATTTTAGTGGCGATCCAGGGGGAGGGGGGTTCAGGGGGTTGGAACCCCCTTTTGTTTGACGATTAACTTGCTTTTGAATGGGGACATATGGTTGGAGCCCCCCTTTTAAAAATGGCTCGATCTGCCCCTGTATTTCATTATGCTATTAAAACTTTGTTGTAACATTATTATCAAAAGTCATTTTTATGCCCCACCTACGATAGTAGAGGGGCATTATGTTTTCTGGTCTGTCCGTCCGTCTGTTCGTCCGTCCGTTCGTTTGTTCGTCTATTCGTCCGTCCGTCCGTTCGTCCCGCTTCAGGTTAAAGTTTTTGGTCGAGGTAGTTTTTGATGAAGTTGAAGTCCAATCAACTTGAAACTTAGAATATATGTTCCCTATGATATGATCTTTCTAATTTTAATGCCAAATTAGAGATTTTCCCCCATTTTCATGGTCCACTGAACATAGAAAATGATAGTGCGAGTGGGGCATCTGTGTACTATGGACACATTCTTGTTTCAATATATATTTTATCTATTATTTTATACTATTAACCTGTATAATTGGCACAAATGAAATGTTTTTATTTTTGCCCTAATGAAATATGGTTTGTGGCGCAAATGAAATGCCAATTCATGCAATTGGCGCAAAAGCAAAAGACCAATGAAGACAACTAAAGGGGTTTTAATATTATCATGATTATTAGGTTTATGTTTTTACAACCTAATTTGATTTAATCCTTTGTTTTAATCAATTCTTTCTCATATCCCTACATGGATTTCTTACCAGTGGCGGATCCAGAACTTTTCATAAGAGGGGCCCGCTGACTGACCTAAGGGGGGGGCCCCGCTCCTGTCATGCTTCATTGATTCTCTATATAACCAACCAAATTTTTCCCACAAAGGGGCCCAGGACCCCCCTGGATCCGCCTATGCGTACAACTGACATATCAGATATTAAAATATAGGAATGGCAGGAATAAACTCTTCTGCTCTGCATGAATAACACACCACGGACATGACGGATCATGCAATCAAATCTGATGGCAAAACTTTAAAGTATCTTTCATACAGAAAGGTATGAAAACATTAGAGGAATCTGCAATCTTTTAAAATGCCTTAAAATGTGCTATGTGCATGCATGTTTTTTAACAGTTGAAATCCATACACATAATTAATTTAAACAGCATAAGAAAGGTGACAATCATGACTATGCCATTGACAAATGATTATATGATTATTGTAAATTCAGAAATTATTGCAATGTTTTTATTAAGGATGTTTGCTCCTCTGTTTCAAAATAACAAGCTTTTTAAAAGACTGTTATAAATTGATAGTATATATAAAGTATGGAAAGAAAAAAGCTGAAAAAAATGAAAGGTTCATGTCCTTGTTTTTGAGATATAATCAATTGAAAATTTGGTGGGAAATGTTTTTCTCTAGATTTTTCATACGTTCAGCATTGGCACCATTATTCTTTTAAAAAACTATGAAAAAATAACAAGGATTTTATAAGATTTTCCAAAATGGCTTTATATACTATATGAAATAAAATTATGAAAAGAAAAGTAGGGGTTAGCAGGCAAAATATTTATTGGCATCATATGGATAAAACTAGAGGATTCTGAATACCTGACAAAAAGTCAAAATACAAGAGTAGGGAACATCCTTAATTCAATAAATGCAACAGTTTCATGGTCGCAATGAAAAAAACTTGCTTTCATAATGTCAGTTGTGATTTTCCTTTTTAATCATTTATTATGCTTCACATTTTTTCCAGAGATCAAGGATTTGCAATAATAAATGCATGTATTAATTTCTTCCTGAACAGTATTTTTAAATGGTGTTTAAATATTGTTCAAAATATTGAAGTGTTTTTTTTTTTTACAGAGATGCATTGAAAATAGTAGTGAGAGGGAACACATCCGACTTTTTGGAGAGGAATAATTATGAAATAAACGGGAAAGAGGCTCATATTGCTGATGTGCTAACCTCTTTGTACAAAAATAGACATGAAATTATTAAGCCAAATCAAGTCATCCTTTTCGACGATGATACAGACAATACTAATGAAGCAAAAAAATTTGGACATTGGGCCGTTGAAGTGAAAGAAGACATTTCTTATGACACCTTCACAGAAATCTCAGCAATGTTTCAGTCTAAAAGCTCAAAGTAATTGATACATGTTGTTTCATACATTTCAGTGATTGTGATATGATGTGATATTGTCAAAGCAAATTTTGTTAACCCAGTGACATTTTTTTTCATTTGTAATTGAAATACAGCTGCAAGATCCTGTTTCCACACTTTGCTTACAAACATTTTTGAGACCCTGTTCTGTTAATTATTACATCAACCAATGAAATTTCTTCCTCTTAATTTTTGAAGGTGAATATTGTTTACACAAGTTCAAGGATCTTTAAGTTCACAACAGATAGAAAACAGAGAATTATTAGATCTGTGTTAATTTTAAGCCAGGACACCAGATCTGTATTTCAGTTAGATCCATTTTTTTCATCATTCAACATTTATAGTTTAAGTCCAATATTTTTATACCAGAAATCATTCTTGTGTTAACCTTTCTTATGTTAAAAATGTGATAATTGTATTTTTCCTAATATGCATATTGAGGCATTGATTTTTATTAAGGGACTTGAATTGAGAAAATATTGAACATGGCGAATGAAAATGTTATAACTGCAACAGGCCTTGATTATCAAAAGATCATTCTTATAATTGTCCTTTTTTTCTGTAGTGCTTTTATTTTTTTCAAAAGTCTTATAATTCCTAACAAAAGTCTTATAATTCTTAACTAAGGGAGCTACCATTTGATTTTTATGGGGGGGGCTAGGATGAAATTTGAAAAAAATAGGCAGGACAGGAGTTTTGAGTAAAAAAAAAGGCAGGATGAGACACCTGCAAAAATAAAAAGTCAGGATGACAATTTAGGTAAAAAAAGTCAGGATAAACTTTAAAAAAAAAGGCAGGACCGAACAGAGTGAAAAATAAAAAGGCAGGACAGAGATTACAACTAAAAAAAAAGGCAGGACAAAATTTTTCATCCTAGCCCCCCAATAAAAATCAAATGGTAGCTCCCTAAAGTTTCATAGTTTGCCATGTTTATCATTAAGTTTGATTTTCAAAGTCGTGTAATGAAATATCAAAAGAATGGCAAAATCAATCCACTGGTAGTTCTAGCTTTTTAATTTATTTATGAGTGCCATATTTTACCAGTTTTAAAAAAGTTAGCATTATTCATTTACATGTACATAAAGTACTACATAAAAATCAATAAAATAATTTAAGGTGGTACCAAACACCTTGACTAAAATTAATTTGGCTCGTTTAATTTTCATAAAATTTTGACAAAATATTTACTTTGACCCTTTGACAAAAATATAAAAATTTCAAAAACTTGAACCAGACACTTTATCGGAAAAATTTCATTGGATATATTCAACAGTTTGACAAACACTAATTTTGATCATTGAGAAGCTTAATATTTCCTTAACAATAGAACGTGATTAAAATGTTCAGCTGATTTTTACAGAGTTATCTCCCTGTTTAAAATGTTTAAAATATTTATGTGTGCTATTTATGTTAAATTGTTTGTCAATCATTTGAAGTCAGAAAAGTTTTTGTATTGTCAGCATTAATAGTGAATTCAGGACAAAAACTAAAGCATTTTGTAAATTTCAAACAGCTTTATTTAGAAATGACCTAAATCTCTTACTACAAAAACTTTAAATTAAAAGTGTAAGGTTTTTCAAGCTTTAAAGAAAAGAAATTGTTTAAAGCCCAGTTATCAGCAAACTGTTATGATTAAAGAAAGATTTGAGAGTATTTCTGAGTTCAGGATCTGCATATTATTTTCAGAGCACTTGAGATCAACCACTGGTTTTTGGTGGGGTTCATTTTGTTCAGTCTTTACTTTTCTATGTTGTGTTTTGTATACTGTTGTTTGTCTTTTCGTCATTTTTGTCTCGCCTTGACAGAGTCAAAAAGCGAGACATAGGTATGCTGTTTCCAGCGTCAGCGGCGGGGGCGGCGGCGTCAACAATGTATTAGTTTGTGATTAGGTCTAGTTCATGGTGAACCACTAGTGGTAGGTCAATGATATTGGTATGCAGTTGTATTAGCATTGGCACATCTCATTACCATGGAGATTATTTGGCCCCGCCCCCTCAGTCAAGGTCTATTGACTTTGAAACTTTGCTTAGTTTACATATATTAGTTTGTGATTAGGTCAGTTTATGGGGAACCACTAGTGGTAGGTCAATGATATTTGGTATGCAGTTGTATTAGCATTGGCACATCTCATTACCATGGAGATTATTTGGCCCTGCCCCCTCAGTCAAGGTCTATTGACTTTGAAACTTTGCTTAGTTTACATGTATTAGTTTGTGATTAGATCAGTTTATGGGGAACCACTAGTGGTAGGTCAATGATATTTGGTATGCAGTTGTATAAGCATTGGCATATCTCATTTCCATGGTGATTATTTGGCCCCACCCCCTCATTCATGGTCTATTGACTTTGAAACTTTTGCTTAGTTTTCATGTATTAGTTTGTGATTAGGTCAGTTTAAGGGAAACTGTTAGTGGTAGGTCAATGATAATTGGTATGCAGTTGTATAAGCAATAGCACATCTCATGTCCATGGAGAATATTTGGTCCTTACCCCTCAGTCATGGTCTATTGACTTTGAAACTTTTGCTTAGTTTACATGTATTAGTTTGTGATTAGGTCAGTTTAAGATGAACCACTAATGTTAAGTCAATGATATTTGGTATATGCAAACGGATTTGGCACTTGCAAGTTTCATTTCCATGGAGATTATATAACCCCACCCCCTAATTATTGTTCATTGACTTTGAAACTTTTACATAGTTTACAAGTTAATGTTTGTGTTTAGGGTTGTTTAAAGGAAACGACTTATGAAAAGTCAAATTGAATGGTATTTGGTTTGCAGTTGTATTAGCATAATTGGCACATCTCATTTCCATGGAGATTGTTTAGCCCTGTACCTTCAGTCATGGTTCATTGACTTTGAATATTTGCATGACTTACATGTTAAAGTATTGCTATTTTAATTTCAACATTTGCATTATCAAAATAACAAATAGGCGAGACATATCTCTGTGTTAACAGTTTATTCTTTTTTTTGCCATGGCATTGTCAGTTTTTATTCAACTTATGAGTTTGAATGTCCCTTTGCAAATTTTGCCTATCTCTTGTCCAGTCCAAAGTACATTACCAAATCTATAAAACATTGGCTTATGTAGATCTATAGATCAGTATATAGAAGACAAAATAGGGCATTTTATCATACACAGATATTTATTAAAACATAATTCTTCTTAATGCATAAATATGTCAGTATTAATAACATGTTTTCTTTCAGCTACAATAATAGATCTAGAACAACACAAGTTATCAAAGCCATTCAGAATAAATATCAGGTCATCACATTATAATGTGTGAGGGTCTGGATGGGGTTTACAGAATAAAAAATAATGGGCAAAAAGTGCAGAACAAAGGGCAAAAAATATAAAGAAAAGAGAAAAATAGCCCCAAAAAATAAAGATAGAGAATAATGGGGTGTCAAATATATAGAATAGAGAAAAATTGTCAAAATTTATAAAGAATGGAGAAAAATGGCTTAAAAAAAATAAAGAATACAGATTTGAAGATTCCCCCATCCTGACCCTTATGTGTTATGATTGCCAATGACACAAGAACCCTCCAGTGACCAAAGGATGTATAGATTTAAGCAAATATAGGTCACCATCAACAATGAGCAATAATTTAAATCTTGATTGAAAACGGTGTTCAGAGTGTACACATATTCCACCACCATATTGATAATGGGAGTTCACCTTCAATGTTCCATGTCAAGCTTCCATGTAAATTAAATTAAATGACTGTGAGAAAAGATAAGCTTTTTTCCCTTTTTGTGTTATTCTCTAAAGGCTTAATACAAGCTTAAAACATTAAGTTCTTGGTCATGATTGAATTCGGTTGTTATGGTTGTACAGACACATGTATCATTTGTACCTAACCTTGTACATGATGTACCAGAGTGAGTGTGAAGTTATAATATCAAATTGAGGTTCATTGTTTGATTATATATACTTTTTATTGTTTGTAAACATTTATTTAATTTAACTTTAGTTAATACATGTATATGGTCATAAATGTTTCCATTGAAAATTGTAAATAAGACATTTTCTTCATTTCATTTTTTGCCCCACTTACAAAATGTATGCTTGCTTTCAACTTAATGTCCTAGAATTATTAGTTTACTAAGATAAACAGCATTAATTTTATGAATTTCAATTCATGCGACATTTTTGGATCGTTCTTTATTTCTCTTGTCAAATGTTATAACAATTATGGCACTGTTTGCTAATGCATATGTGCCCTACTTTTTTTTGGCGTTTTAGATATTTAACAAATGATTTTATTTTCTTAATTGGTTGTTTATTCATATTTTATTATCTATGGTCTAGTCAAATGAGATTTTTTTTAGATAAATAAATGTCAAAGATGTTTATACCATGAAGAGATACAAGGAAAATAAAAACTGGGAAAATTAATAATATTTCAAGTTATATATAAATGAATTTTCATTTTAATTCTTATTATTCAAAAAACTAAATTTCTATAAGATAAAGCTCAAAAGTATGATTTTGTTTTGATAATTGTAAACCAATAAGACTTTTGATCATAGCTAATTTTTCAAAAGAGAAAATTTCATTAATGGAGCAGAGAGTAAAAGCATTTGTACCTAAAGATGAAAATGTCATTAATAAAAAAAAAAGAATTCAGGGGCAGATTTGGCAATGTTGAAAAGGATATGTCAAAGTATGGGTTAAAAGTACAAAGAGAGAGAGAGAAAGAAAGAAAATGTTAACAACATGTTAATCCTGAAATGTCTGGCACTTTGGGGAGGGGAGCTTCAGCCATAGACCTTTTGGAAGGCAAGGCGGTCCCTATTTTTCGTGCCCCAATATAAGGCAACATCATTGATGCACCCTTGGTATTATTGGTTTGGGAAATTTATTGTGGTTTGTAATTTATTAAAGCTTTCACAGAAACTTTGTCTGAAAAAAACTCTCAATATCAATTTTAAGTTTTTTTGGTTGTATACAGTTATTGTAGAATTAAACTTTTTTTGTATTGGAATTTATTAGTTAAGATAAAAATTATTACTTAATTGATAACAGAAATATTGATAGTAAAAATAGCAAGAAAAGTGCTCAAAGGTTGTGATATTAAATTTGTGATAAAACTTTTGTAAATTTTTTTTTTTTTTTTTTTTAATCTTAACAGTATAGAAATAATGTTTTTAAAATTGAAATAATTATTATATTCAGTTGTAATTTACCTATACAATATTCAAGATATGACAAAAATCATTTCCTCAAGCCGAATGTACATATTTTGATACAAATTACTTCATATTATGGGTTCAGTAGTTCAACAATGTATTTATTTGTTTCTGAGTGTGATGTGGGGAGTGGACCCCTACATATATTATCACTGCATGGACAAGTCCCATTCTTAACTTTTCCATGGTGCCCCTCTTCCTCCCTTTTTCAAAATCCTGTTGTTCATATCTTTGGTTTTTGGTGTGTAGATTGTTATTCTCATTGGCAATCATACATGTATATCTATTTTCATTCGATTGTTAGGATGCTGTTTTTTTTACAGTAACCAATGTATTACCTTTTTTTTTATTGTTTTACAAAAAATGTTCTTCCCAATCGTCTTTTTTTATAATGCTCAATTACAAGTAAATCATTGAAATTAGTTCTCTTTATTCATTCTTACTGATTCATATAAGTATTAACAAAAGTTGTTTTTTCAACAATAAATGCTTTGTTTACTTTTATTTCTATAATTGACAGATCCCTAATTTATTTTTGTGTGCGCTTTTCCGATACCAAAAACTTAAATGTCCTAAAAATATGATAAAATATGCTGTCATGGTTTAATTACAACATATGTTTAATACATGTTAAAGGGGGGGGGGATAAAAAGCCATAAAGTCTTCCAATTTTCAGAAAGTATTTTGTGAAATATCAATCAAATACACAATTTGCCGGATATATACATGTATTATATATTTTTTTGCATAAACACAGAGTCAAAGTTGCCAACAGTTATTGAAATAACTGCTCACTTTTTATTTTTGGACAAACATAATATTCATGTATTTTTAAGATGTTACAATGTCCCCATTTTCAAAAATATATAGTCATGTTTTACCAGTACATACAAATACAGATTATGCAAGTTTCAAAATTTCAGTGGAAGCTTGCCCATTAAGGGAATGAATGACCATTTAAATCTGAGGGCGGGGGTTATGTCTTGTTTTCTAAAACAATTATGATTACCATTTATCAAGAAAAGAACTTTTGTTCAGGAAGAAGAAAAACAAAATTTTGTTGAGAGTTTTATCCATCACATTGAATGTTTAGTTCTTCAACAAATAATGCCCTTCTTACAACAAAAAATAATAATTTGGTGCTTGCCTAGTAAGAAAAAAAAAAATGTAAGAAAAATTTCACCCACCCCCATCAAAGTTAAATGATAGTCCACTCTAAATTAACTCCAGATTATAAGCAAAACATTGAATGCAAATAAAACTCATTTTGTCAACTGTACACGTTGTTGAGTAGTATGGACAGATTGAAATGACGAAATCTGCTTGAACAATAGTGTAAGGAGCAACCATTGAACTTCAAGGGGTGTTATGGTTTTGTCAAGTCTCGACTTTTGTCATGAAAGCTCATTATAGGGATAGTGATACGGCGGCGGCGTTAGCTAACTTCTTAAAAGCTTTATATTTTAGAAGGTGGAAGATCTGGATGCTTCATACTTTGTATATGGATGCCTCATGTTATGAAGTTTCTGTCAGTCAGATGTCCAATGTCCTTGACCTCATTTTCATGGTTCATTGACAACTTGAAAAAAAGTTAAGATTTTTTGTAATGTTAAATTCTCTCTTATAAGTAATAGGATAACTATATTTGGTATGTGCGTACTTGCAAGGTCCTCATGCCCGTCAGACAGTTTTCACTTGACCTTGACCTCATTTCATGGATCAGTGAACAAGGTTAAGTTTTGGTGGTCAAGTCCATATCTCAGATACTATAAGCAATAGGTTTAGTATATTCAGTGTATGGAAGGACTGTAAGGTGTACATGTCCAATTGGCAGGTGTCATTTGACCTTGACCTCATTTTCATGGTTCAGTGGTTATAGTTAAGTTTTTATACGACCGCAAAAATTTTTGTGGTCGTATATTGGTATAACGTTAGGCGTCGTCGTCGTCGTCGTCGTCGTCGTCGTCGTCGTCGTGCGTCGTCCGGCGTCGTCGTCGTCGTCCGAAGACACATTGGTTTCGCACTCTAACTTTAGTTTAAGTAAATGGATCTCTAGGAAATTTTACCATAAGGTTCAATACCACAAAAGGAAGGTTGGGATTGATTTTGGGGTTATGGTACCAACAGTTAAGGAATTAGGGGCCAAGGGGCCAAAATAAGCATTTTGTAACTTCAGACAATAACTTGTGTGTAAGTGTATGGATCTCTCTGACATTGTACCACAAGGTTCCATATCACAAAGGGAATGCTGGGATTGATTTTGGGGTAATTGCCTCAAAATTTTAGGAATTAGGGGCCAAAAAGGGGCAAAAATAAGCATTTTTCTAGTTTCAGGACAATAACTTGTGTGTAAGTGTATGGATCTTTCTGAAATTGTACTACAAGGTTCCATATCACAAAGGGAAAGCTGGAATTGAGTTTGGGGTAATTGCCTAAACGTTTAGGAATTAGGGGCCAAAAGGGGCCAAAATAAGCATTTTCTCGTTTCAGACAATAACTTGTGTTTAAGTGTATGGATCTCTCTGAAATTGTACTGCAAGGTACCATACCTCATTGAAGGCTGGGATTGAGTTTGGGGTGATGAATCATAAGGGGTTCAAAAATTGGGGAGTTTCCCCCCTTCCTTTTTTTCCTTTTTTTTTTTTTCTTTAAAATTTTCCATTTTAAGTTGGTTATTTCTGATTTATATTTAAAAGCAAACAATAATGATATGGCAGGAGATACACACCAAACAGGATGTGTAAATTATTATATAATAAGTATTGTGCAATAGCAAGAAATTTTCAATTGCACAGTATTGCGCAATAGCAAGAAATCTTCAATTGCACAGTATTGCGCAATAGCAAGAAATATCCAATAGCACAATATTGCACAATAGGAAGAAATTGTCAATTGTACAGTATTGCACAATAGCAAGAAATATTCAATTGCACAGTATTGCGCAATTGCAAGAAATATTTAATTGCACAGTATTGTGCAAAAGAAGATACTTTGTATAAATTGCTTATTTCTTGACCAATTTCAATGGGGTTTTATTCTTGAATTCTTGGGGTTCTTTAATATGCTGAATCTAACCGTGTATTAAGTTTTTGGATTTTGGGCCCTGTTTTAAATTGGTCCACATTGAGGTCCAAAGGGTCCAAAATTAAACTTTGTTTGATTTCATCAAAATTGAATTATTGGGGTTCTTTGATATGCCGAATCTAACCGTGTATTTAGATTCTTAATTTTTGGTCCCGTTTTCAAATTGGTCTACATTAAGGTCCAAAGGGTCCAAAATTAAACTTAGTTTGATTTTAACAAAAATTGAATTCTTAGGGTTCTTTGATATGCTGAATCTTATCATGTATTTAGATTTTTGATTATGGGCCCAGTTTTCAAGTTGGTCCAAATTGGGGTCCAAAATTAAACTTTGTTTGATTTCAACAAAAATTGAATATATGGGGTTCTTTGATATGCTGAATCTAACCATGTATTTAGATTCTTAATTTTGGTCCCGTTTTCAAATTGGTCTACATTAAGGTCCAAAGGGTCCAAAATTAAACTTAATTTGATTTTAACAAAATTGAATTCTTAGGGTTCTTTGATATGCTGAATCTAAACATGTCTTTAAATTTTGATTATGGGCCCAGTTTTCAAGTTGGTCCAAATCGGGTCCAAAATTAAACTTTGTTTGATTTCAACAAAATTGAATATATTGGGTTCTTTGATATGCTGAATCTAACCATGTATTTAGATTTTTGATTTTTGGGCCCCATTATCAACTTTGTCCACATTGAGGTCAAAGGGTCAAAATTAAACTTTGTTTGATTTCAACAAAATTGAATATATGGGGTTCTTTGATATGCTGAATCTAACCGTGTATTTAGATTCTTAATTTTTGGTCCCGTTTTCAAATTGGTATACATTAAGGTCCAAAGGGTCCAAAATTAAACTTAGTTTGATTTTAACAAAATTGAATTCTTAGGGTTCTTTGATATGCTGAATCTAATCATGTATTTAGATTTTTGATTATGGGCCCAGTTTTCAAGTTGGTCCAAATTGGGGTCCAAAATTAAACTTTGTTTGATTTCAACAAAATTGAATATATGGGGTTCTTTGATATGCTGAATCTAACCATGTATTTAGATTCTTAATTTTTGGTCCCGTTTTCAAATTGGTCTACATTAAGGTCCAAAGGGTCCAAAATTAAACTTAATTTAATTTTAACAAAATTGAATTCTTAGGGTTCTTTGATATGCTGAGTCTAAACATGTCTTTAAATTTTGATTATGGGCCCAGTTTTCAAGTTGGTCCAAATCGGGTCCAAAATTAAACTTTGTTTGATTTCAACAAAATTGAATATATTGGGTTCTTTGATATGCTGAATCTAACCATGTATTTAGATTTTTGATTTTTGGGCCCGTTATCAACTTTGTCCACATTGAGGTCAAAAGGGTCCAAAATTAAACTTTGTTTGATTTCAACAAAATTGAATATATGGGGTTCTTTGATATGCTGAATCTATCCATGTATTTAGATTTTTGATTTTGGGCCCGTTATCAACTTTGTCCCCATTGAGGTCAAAAGGGTCCAAAATTAAACTTTGTTTGATTTCATCAAAATTGAACTCTTAGGGTTCTTTGATATGCTGAATCTAACCATGTATTTAGATTTTGGATATTGGACCATAATAGGTGAATGTCCAATTTAAAATTTTAAGTTCTTAGACCACATTCATTCTGTGTCAGAAACCTATGCTGTGTCAAATAGTCAATCACAATCCAAATTCAGAGCTGTATCAAGCTTGAATGTTGTGTCCATACTTGCCCCAACTGTTCAGGGTTCGACCTCTGCGGTCGTATCAAGCTGCGCCCTGCGAGCATTTTATTGTGGTTTGGTCTGTTTTTCTTATACTGTATGCAATAAGTCTACTACATTTGGTGTATGGAATGATTGTAAGGTGTACATGTCTAGCTGGCAGGTGTCATCTGACCTTGACCTCATTTCTGTGGTTCAGTGGTCAAAGTTAAGTTTTGAGTTTTGGTCTTTTTTCTAATACTATATGCAATAGGTCAACTATATTTGGTGTATGGAAATATTTTATGATCTATATGTCAGTCACGCAGGTTTTATTTGACCTTGACCTCATTTTCAAGGTTCATTGCTCAGTGTTAAGTTTTGTGTTTTGGTCTGTTTTCTTAAACTATAAGCAATAGGTCAACTATATTTGTTGTATGGAAGAATTGTTAGCTGTACATGCCTGCCTAGCATGGTTCATCTGACCATGACCTCATTTTCATGGTTCATTGGTCAATGTTTAGTTTACTTGGTTAATGTTAAGTTTATGTGACAGTTGTAATAAAGCTTTATATTTAGGACTATCAACATAATATCAATGATTAGTAAAGAAGGCGAGACATTTCAGCGTGTGCACTCTTGTTTGTCTGAGTCAGAAAATCTTTTTTAGTTTTTCGATGCTATCCAGAAAATCTGGATTCAGAATATTTTTTTGTCATCTGCTTGACCACAATTTTTTTTTCATCAAATTGGGGATAAGAATATTTTTGAAAAACCATCCCCCCTTTGAAGTTAAATGGTTGTTCCCTAAACTGATAAAATGCATCTATTGTGTGAAAATATTTTCTGCATTTCACATTTGAACTAAACGATGTGAATTTTCATGTGTTGCATAGGAAGTTGTTTGTCCATTAATGAATATTAATGTGTGTAGTGTGGGTGAAGGCATAGCAACAAATATTTTAAAATGTATTTTGAGTCTTAACTTTAGTGGAATTGAAATATATATATACCACCAATATTTTCATTTTTTATTTGTAATTTATTGTTTATTGTTTATTTTCAAGAAGAAATTGTCTACTTAATTTACTTGGTACATGCTCATTCTTCCATTAAAAATGTTCAGTGACATCTGATATGTTTTTGCGCCTGTCCCAAGTCAGGAACCTCTGGCTTTTGTTAGTCTTGTATGTTTTTTAATTTTAGTTCATTTATATGTTTCGGAGTTTAGTGTGACGTCTATTTTCACTGGACTAGTACACATTTTTGTTTAGGGGCCAGCTGAAGCCCACCTCAGGGTGCAGGATTTTCTCGCTGAGTTGAAGACCCATTGGTGGCCTATGGCTGTTTTCTGCTCTTTGGTCGGGTTTTGTCTCTTTGACACATTCCCCATTTTCATTCTCAATTTTATTTGAAGATAGAAACCCACACATGTATATTTAGACTTATTACACAAGTCACTTCTATTTTACAGATCAGCTGATATGTGTGGGTGTAATGTCTTTAGTAAAACCAGAGGCGGATTTAGGGGGTCCGTGTCCCCATTAAATCCGCCTCTGAACATACCCCGGTTTCTTATTAGAATATATTACTTGATAAGGTAGAAAAATCACTTAAAAACAAAACGACACTCCCAATATAAAGATAAGAAGATGGACAACTCTCCACCAGAGAGCATATGACGTAGATGTTAACAACTATAATGGGTGATCATAATTATGACCTTCAATAATGAGCAAAACCCAAACCTCATAGTTAGCTATAAATGGACCGGAAATGATCAATAATTCAAATGACATGATTTATGTACAAACAATAAACGGAAAACGAATGTGATATGCAGCAACCAACTAGCGACAACCACTGAATTGCAGGCTCCTGACTTTGGGACAGGCACATACAGAATATGCAGAATGTGGTGGTGTTTAACATGTTTAGGGAGCTACCATTTGCTTTTTATTGGGGGCTGGGGGCTTTGATGAAATTTGAAAAAAAGGCAGGACAGGAGTTTTGATTAAGGCAGGATGAGCAACTTGGCAAAAAAAAAAAAAAAAAGGCAGGATGACAATATATGTAAAAAAAGTCAGGATTAAAAACTAATAAAAAAATGCAGGACTGAATAGTGTGAAAATAAAAAGGCAAGACAGGGATTACAACTAACAAAAAATGCAGGACAAAATTTTTCATCCTAGCTCCCCATAAAAATCAAATGGTAGCTCCCTTACTGGCGTATATGATTACGACGGACAATGTATGTCCTATACAACTGTCATTCAGAACCGACCGTGCGAGGGCTTAATAGCCAGTCAAGGTCGTTAAACACCCCAGTAGTAGTCATTCAGAAATTTGCCTCTTGACACGTTGGCTACGTAATATCTTCTTCAGCGTTTGAATGAAAGTATAAAGAGTAGAGAAAAATAGCCTAAATAATTAAAGAGTACAGAAATGAAGGAGCCGGCCCCATAAGACCCTCTTTTATACGATTGTCTCAGTTCTTGTTTATTTCCTGGATTTGTATCTTCCTAATCGGTTCATGATATGTGAATATCGGTTAAGTACTGTTGACAACAAAATATTGTATAATTTTTAACCATCTGCGAATTAATGCATACAGTAACAATTTTTATACCAATTTTGATAGATATAATAATCCCAATTTATGTGGATTGGGAGTATGAGCGGTTTTCCTGATTTGGCTGATAACCAAATGTATATTTAACAACGTTCAACTATATATGGGGAAAATTTTTACGATTTTGGAGGCAGTGCATCTTATTGACATCATCATTTCATTCACCTGAAACGTGAGCACTGAAAATTAAACATGTAAGTTGGCTTCGCGCGGGAGACATAGAAGTCCGTCTTTCTGTCCGTCCGTCCGGTCTTGTAAACGCCCTCTAATGCACTTTTCTTGTCTGATTTTTATGAAATTCACATCTAAGGTTTATACCACCAATATCTTGATCAATTCGAAAATCAGTGCTTATTATTTTTTATGCCCCACCTAGAGGCATTATGTTTTAGGTCTGTGCGACCGTTCGTTCGTCCGTTCGTCCATCCATCTGTCCGTCCGTCTATCTGTCCCGCTTCAGGTTAAAGTTTTTTGTCAAGTTAGTTTTTGATGAAGTTGAAGTCTACGGAGCCCCGCTAGGGACATGCAAAGAAAAAATATATATTGTGAGCACAACTTAAATATATTGTGCGCACAATTTAAATATATTGTGCGCACAACTTAATCATATTGTGCGCACAACTATAATATATTGTGCGCACAAAATAGTATATTGTGCGCTCAAATTCATTGAGCTCACACATGGTACGGCGCTTTAATGTCTCCTTTTCAATGTGACAGAATGGAGAAATACATAAGGGTTCATTTTGAAATGGGGTTAGATTACATGGACATACTCGCACTTTTAGCAAAAAAGCATCACTACGTTGTTCTAACGAATACTGAAGAAGCTACGTTTATTTCGTCTGAAACTTGGTTTACCAACAGATGCGTTTGAAGCTGCCACTTTGTATCGGTGTTTATTGGAACGGTTTGAAACAGACTTGGCATTAGAATGAGGTCACTATCGAACTTATGTAGACTTTGATAACATGATTTTACATATTCTCTTTCAACAATTTTAAAACTATTATTTGTGCTTTTGCATTATACTTTATGTCTGCAAATCTCAAGATTTTGTTTATGTTGATTGACACAAGACTGACATGCTGCTTAATTCACGACTTTGATATGTTATGCCCATTCGACGATATAAGATGGTCATTATATTTAAAAGTCTTTGCGTTCGTCCATCCGTCTGTTTCTTTTTAGGATAAATGTTTTGGTCATAGTAGTTTATGATGAAGTTGTAGTTTCATCAACTTAAATAGATTATGTTGTTTCTCTGAAGATATCATTGTTAAAGTGTAAAGTAAGTCAAATCGACTTAAAACTAAGTTCTTTAAAAAAAAGATTACTATGTTTGATCATTTTAAGTACGGTTTTGACCCAAAATTTACTGTTCATAATTGAAATGTGACGGTTTGATCAGTCTAAGAAGTTCACCATGAAGTTGTGATCAAATAAAGGTAAACTGAGTACATATATAATTCAGAAGATCATTGCAATATATGCGCCAATGAGACAACTCTCCATCCAAGTCACAATGTATTAAAAGTTAACAATTATAGGTTAAAGTACGGTCTTCATCACGGAGCGTTGGCTCACACCAACCAGTAAACTATAAAGGGCCCCAAAATGACTATTGTAAAACAATTTAAACGGGTCAACCAACGGTCTAATCTATAAACAAAACGAGAAACACCTATGAATCACACAAACAAACGACAACCACTGAACAACAGATTCCTGACTTGAAACTGTATGCTTATTATGATGTAAACTTTTTAAGAGTTGTGTAACTATGTTTCAGGTCAAGTTTTAGTTTCATTCTGATTAATAGATAACAATAGGTCACAAGTATATATTTTTGATCGATTTCATAACATTTTACAGAATGTTGTCCGTATACACCATGAAACTGAAATGTTTCAAAGCAATTTATACCTCAGTGGAATATTTTGAAAACAAACGAAACAATCATGATTCATTTTTTCAAAATATGAATAAGAAGATGTGTATGAGTGCCAATGAAACAACTCTCCATCCAAGTCGCAATGTATAAAAGTTAACAATTATCGTTCAAAGTACGGCCTTCAACACGGAGTGTTGGTTCACACCGAACAGCAAGCTATAAAGGGTTCAAAATGACTAGTGAAAACAATTCAAACAGGAAAACCAACGGTCTAATCTATATAAAAAACGAGAAACGAGAAACACTTATGAACCACACCAACAAACGACAACCACTGAACAACAGGCTCCTGACTTAGGGCAGGTGCATAAAAATGCAACGGGTTTAAACGTTTTAACAGGCGCCAACCTTCACCCTAACCAGATACAGTAGCGTAACATTACAACATAAAAAGATACACTATAAAATATCAATTGAAATGGCTTAACTTATAACATAGACGTTACAGGTATTAATTAAAAAAAGATAAATAAAAGTGGTCCGTTTTGCTGCATCATTTATTTAAATACTTATGGCGCGATTGGTCGGTGCGATTGTCAATGAGACAACTACATATCCACCATAGCCCATACAAAGAAACAATCAACAAAAACAAATTTGACAGACGGGTATCGATGCAAGCCTTGAATTACGGACCCATGACTTGAAACAGGTAAACAGAAAATGTTTAAACATGTTTATGAACAAGCAATCATACACAAAACTGTGAAAAAGCTGAAACAGCACAAAATAGAATAACGTGTTAAAATAGTTGAAAATAGAATTATTCATCAAATGAAGAAAAGGCATAAATCTTATAACTAAAAAAAAGTATCGCTGTTCGAGTACTGAAAGCTAGTTTAAATTCAATTGCAAAAAATGGAAATCATGTTCTCTGGTCTAGGATATTATCAATCAATACACCTCCAATCGACTTCTAATATATAAGTCTGTATAGACATACTGACAAAAATAAGAGTGAACACACTGAAACGTCTCGACTGTTCTTGAGTTCATAATTGAATGTATGTTGAAAGTAAAAAAAGTAAGTTTATACCCCAAGCATTACACCAAATTAACATTCTGTTAAATTAACATTTAATGTTCAATTTACATGATGTTGAGGTGAGATAAACCCTTCAAACGGCCATGTAGGCCATACAATTGCGAACAACTTTAGTTAACCAATAGCTAAAAGTATTTCAGAAACAAACCTTATACGACAAACGCGCCTTATAATAATTTTATGCATAAAATACAGTTCTACTATATCTTTAATATCGTATCGTATCTGAAAAACAGACCAAATCTGAGATATTTAACATTGACCAATAAACCATGAAAATAAGGTCAAGGTCAGATGATATCGACCAGACAAATATATAAACCTTACAATCATTCCATAAACCAAATACAGTTCACTTATTACTTATAGTATCTGAAAAACAGACCAAACACGAATCAAATAACATGGACCAATGAACCATGCAAATGAAGTCAAGGTCAGATGACACCTGCGAGTTGGACATGTACACCTTAAAATCATTCCATACAAAATATAGAAGAACTATTGCCTATAGTATCTGAGATGTCGACTTAACCACGAAAACATGATGATCCATGAAATAAGGTCAAGGTCAAGTGAAAACTGTTTTACTTATTTTGTGCGCACAGTATATTCTGTTGTGTGCACAATATACTATTTTGCCCGCACAATATATATTTAAACTGTGCGCACAATATATCATTTTGTGCGCACAGTATATTATATTGTGAGCACAATATATTATATTGTGTGCACAATATATTTAAATGGTGCGCACAATATATTTTTTTGTGAGCACAATATATATTTTTTTCTTTGCATGTCCCTAGCGGGGCTCCGTAGAAGTCCAATCAACTTGAAACTTAGTACACATGTTCCCTATGATATGATCTTTATTATTTTAATGCCAAATTAGAGTTATGACCACAATTTCACGGTCCGTGTACTATGGACACATTCTTGTTTGTTATTGCCTTTGGACAGATAAAATATATGCAACTCGGGGACATTAGAACTCTGTTCTTTTGTCATTTTAGAATCCGCAGAAAAAGTGCATGCATTTCCAGATCCGCGATTAAGTTGATGTCTGACGGACTGTTTTGAAAACCTTTTGGAACTCGGTGCATATTTATTCAACCCATGATACTATTACGGCTAAATTAACACCCCTCTCAGCATGGATAGAGGAAGTCCCGTTAGTTGTATTGAATATCCCAGTCGAACCTTGGTCTATATCTGGAACACTTTTTTTACGCACAGTTGTTTTACTTTTACGGCGTACAGTATATAACACCCGGAGGTTCTATAAGCAATAAACAACAAGCTTTATTATATTTAAATTATGCTGAGGTATTTGAACAATTAATATTAAAAATGAATTGTACACGTTTAGCAAGCTACATGTAAGTCAATATGAAATTTAGAAATAGCAATTTTATCTCGAGCTGGAGCTACTGTTTAAAAAAAGCATGTATTTTTACAACCAAAGTCACAAAACCTCTCTTAAAATGCCTCAAAAATGAAAACAAATAATTTCATGGAAACCTTTAAAATAAAAATTTACTGCATTGGATTAAGAAAAAGTGGAACTGGCGGAATAAGAAAAATGTGACGGACAGACTCTAGCGACGAAAAGGCCAAAGAAACACATTCTTATAGTAAAAAGGTATCATCATGACAAGTAAGGTTATTAATACATGGTTATTAGATGGAAATCTCAATGGTTTCAATATATTGAAGGGGCATTAGCTACGAGATGTATAAACAAAAGTATGATTTTTTTTGTTCAATCATTAATGAAAGTGAAAAAGGTGAAATAATAACTCGCTTTTAGAAGCCAATTTGGTTCAATTTTGTCAAAATAAGCTGAGAAGCATCGCTGATGAATTATTCACTTGCAAGAGAATAATTCGACCTCATTGAATCCGTATTCATGTGACCTTCAATTTAACCCCTTAGCTAGAGATGGGTTACGCACGAATTAGCAAAGTGTCTCATCCTGCCTTTTTTTTAACTCAAAATTCCCTAGCGCCCCCTTCCCATAAAAATTAAATAGTAGCTCCCTTACTTTTTATTTAAAAAAAGATGTTTTGGGAATGGAAATGTTTATAAACATAAGACATATTCGAAATATTGAAGAAATTTTAGTTAAATATTTCAAACTAAAAATAATTGGATATTAGAGATTTATTTAATTCCATATCATTTAAATTCATTTATTAGTTAATATGAACTTACAGTAAAAAAGGGTGTAATATTATAACCAAGAAAAATATCCTAAAAAAAAGACCAAATAAAACATAGTTAACTAACACGAGATACAAAGGTTCAAGAAATTCCATCAAGTCATATGGGAGGATATTACAGCACACACAACTATAGAAATATTGAACAGAAACATCAAAGGCGAAAGAGTCTAATGTAGAATTTGTGCAAAATGGAATTCCTGACAATATGCACATGTTGACTTCGTGCTGCAACACCTTTCAAAGTTTCATTTTAAGAGAATCCATATTTGTTCAAGCAGTAACAGCAAAAAATTATTTTCAACAACTTGACAAACATGTACCAGATTTAGGTACCTGTAATTTACCTATCTGTTTAATTAGTATGATTGATTTGATAAGCATGCACTTTTGTTGTGATAACTACGTACACCTATTCCTCGAACGCCAACATAATTTTACAGGTAAATTGTCGGTAGATCAAAGGATGTTGGCATTCAAGGAATAAACCATTATATCGTCCTATTTTGTCACCAAAAACGCCGTAGGACTCTGTCAACTAGACACTCTAACGTTTTTGTATTGTCTAATTTGTTATAATATCGTCCTATTTTGTCGCCAAAAACGCCGTAGGTCTCTGTCAACTAGACACTCTAAATTCGCTTATGAATACAGATTGCCTCGACTTCTTGAAAACAAATTGACGGAATTCCCAGAAATTGCACTGATTCTTCTTTGGGGTGGACATGAAGTTGTGCACCAGCTACTTCAACTTTAAATCTGATTTTTTTTATTTTATTTTGTGGGGTGGGTCACATATCAAAAGCAAAAGGATTGGCTATGCCATTTATAACTACATTTTTTGGAGAGAGTAGTCGGCACACGTGCTTTGGAAAACTCGCATATTTTCCTATAAAAAATAACATACTCATCTCTAATTTTATAAAATACAATGTAATCTGGAATAGATAATATTCATCTTCCTGGTATTATAATTCTTTGGACAATTGATAATATTTTCGCAATCACATACCGTTAGTAACTTAAGTATAATATTTTTCAATCCAAACATCGAGGAATATATCAGACCTCATATTTTATTTCATAGACCACAAGTTAAATAGAGAGTCATCACCTCAACTCCAAAGAATATCACTGTGTCTGTGAATCGTTTCATATCTATAGAATTATTCTAAGGACTCAAACGCATATTCATTTATGAACTAGCTGTTTCGATATGACATATAATTTCTGCATTTAACACACCTAAAAGGTGCATTTAAATTTCGTCATAATTTCCAGGGTTGACTAGTATTTTGCAATAAGATTAAGTATGGTTTCTTTATATATAAAAGAAGGAGATGTGGTATGATTGCAAATGATGGTATGATTGCCAATGAGACAATTCTCCACAAGAGACCAAATGACACAGAAATTAACAACTATAGGTCACCGTATGGCCTTTAACAATGAACAAAACCCATACCGCACAGTAAGCTGCAAAATGCCCCGAAATGACAAATGTAAAACAATTCATATGAGAAAACTAACTGCCTGATTTCATTGCGTTGTCTTTTATTCTAATTGCTTTTTCCCTTATTTATACTTAAGTTGGATACAATATAAATAGAAATTCATTATCTTATCTCTGACTGTATATATCATCACTCGGTCTCTATAAAAGACAATCGTTATTTTATCTCTGACCATGTATTAGTATTTCACACCTGCTATTGCATAATTTATGCATACTCAACTTTTCTGTTATACGTCATCACAGTTATGAAGCCTTAAAATTTCATAATTCTTTCAGAATCCTCATCATACCGCTAAAAATATTTTAATAAGTTAAATGTTTATCAAAAATGAAATATCTCATATCTGCATTTCCCACATTTCAACGATTCTTTGTTTTTCTCTAATTTATTTTCTTTTTATTTCAATTTGTTTTGATAACGATAAAATATATTTTGTTCCAATGTTTTAGCAATTAAATAATAAGATTATTATAATAATTCCGTTTTTGCTATTTTAATTAAAATAGGAAAATTTTTTAAAAACTCCTTAATTACTGCATAAACGGACTTAGCTCTTTTTTAATTTCGCTAAAATGGCCCAGTTTTAAAATCTTAAAAACGCCTAACAACTGACGATAACTTTTACGCTTAAAATCTTATGTCCAATGTTTACACAGCTTGTATTTTAGAAAACTTAACATATGCGACTATAATTTAATTAACCACTGATGTAAAATATCAATCAGTCTCGATTAACACTTATCTCTATAGCGACTGTAAGACGCTAATACATATTCATTAGGTAAATTAATTACCTATTACGCAGGTGGCCATAGAAAAGAACAGATGTATTCCGAAAAGACAATAGGCATTTCCGGTATTCCAAAAGACTACAACATCATTAATATATATAACCCGAATAATTCAGTCATTATATTCCACTGCTCTGTACGATGGCTACATTAACGCCTGAAGGCCTAGTCAATGAAAAATAGTCAAAAAATCAATCGGAATTAGCTCGGGATTTACCTATCTCGATAATATTTAGCTATTAACTGATTGGCTCTCTCTCACAGAGAGCACCAATGAAAATCCTGGATTCGTGACGCGTTTTTATCGTAGAGTTCAGGCCCTCGCGAGTTGGAGAGTCGATCACGGGGAGGGACTGAATTATTCGGGTTATAATATATATGAGTGAACCCTCAGTGGTTCACCCAAAAAAAAATAAAAAATAAAAATTGAGAAGAATGGGTGTTTAATGTAACTGAGAATAACTGCAAAAATTTAAGAATTGGATAAAGATATAAATAAATGATTACAGAAAAGAACAATGTACAGAATACAGTTATCAAGCAATTACAGAATAGCCATTCTTTTTTAAGGAAAAGGATAATGAGCGAAAAAAAAAAAAAAAGAATACAGAAATGAAGCCACCCTCCCCCGCCCCCTTTCCATACCCTCATATATATTGCACAAAATACGTCCTGACAAATTATGTATATAATTTTACAACGTTATAAATTATCAAAATTGCAACTGTTTAAATTTGTTTACATGCCCAGTTGTTGAATTTTCAAATGTCATTATCATTATATATATAATAACTGATGGTCTAAATGGGGTTTACAGAATACAGAACAATGAACTAATTCTACAGTAAATGGTAAAAAAACAGAAAAGGGAAAACTAGACACACAAAAATAAAGGATAAAGAATAATTGGGTGCTAATATGTGAAAAAATTAATTTAAGAATAATGGGACACAATTATAAAGAATGGAGAAAAATGACCTAGAAAATTATCGAATACCGAAACAATGGACCCCCTTCTCCATATCTTCATGTAATAGGATTAGCTCAGTAACCGTAATTGTCAATTCAACATGATCATGAGCTATATGACATTCCATCCGTAGGTGTTAAATCATAAAATTGTACGGTTTTTCTGTGAAACAAAGAAGTCGTTGCCGGAAAAAACAGTTTTAAAAATCGTTCTGCCTCATGTCATATCACGATTTGTTATAAGTATTCGTAGCGTGCAATGTGATGTCGACTATTGATATATCTATATATTTTCAAGAAAATCGGAAAACGCTTTAGGCTTAACTATTTAAGTTATCAATATGATTTTATGACATGAACGTATGAAATTTAATGAAAAATGAATTTCTTTACTATGTTTAAATATGAAGGATTATAATCAATGAACATGCGATAATTCTTAAAATATTCAGGGAATAGTGTTGTGGAAATAGGATGTCGTTAAATAGGATTTCTATGATCAAATCGACCTAGAACAAAAATAATAACAGCAGTTTATTAACCTGTCTACAAGAATGAGTACGGAAAAGAAATCCGGAACAAACATTTTACAAAAATAAGCCTATCTTCAGCATCAATATGTCGGATTATGAAGAAATTGATGATGATACCCTTTTCCTGGGTAATGAAACTGGAGATCATAATTTAACCTGTGGACCTACTGGATATATGTTCCGCATGCGCTCTTACAGACCTTGGGTGTTTCACACTGGATCATCAAATACAATTATCATTATAATATTCAACAGTATGGTTGTGAAAGCCTTCCGACAAAAGGGGTTGTTATCTCCGGCAACAGCGCCCCTCATTACTTTAGCTATTTGTGATATATTGGCTTCCGTATTCATGTTTTATCCGAATGAGCTTGGTTTTGTCTTTAACATGTTCCACTTCGACGAAAGCCGAGAAACTGAAGTTTTCTTACAAATAAACAGAGTGAAATATCCATTCTGTATATTTTCGGAAATATCGTACTTTCTAGCCCACGCGTTTCATAGTTCTTCTCTGTTTGTGACGTCATTAGTTGCTGTACAGAAGGCAATCGTAATTCATTTTCCAATATGGAGTAAAATCTACATAATGAAAATTAAGAGATCCTTCATTAGCTGTTTGGTGTTAATTTTATTATCATGTATTCTAAATATTTCCCTTGTTTTATATACCGTATACCCATCGCAAGATGAACAATGGTGCTGTCGTGAAAATAATTTTGTAAAAGTTTGGAATTCGAATGGGCACAAACAGATCCTCTTAGTTTGTTATATGGTATGTTTTACATTGCTAGTTACATCATCAGTATATATAGCATTCAGTTTAACATGTAGGCGTTGGAAAAAACACGACAACAGAGTAATAAGAAAAAGACATCATAGATCAGCCATGATTGTTATGATGGTAGCAGGTTTTTGTTTGATAATAGAACTTATCCCATTTTCCTGTCGGTCTAGTGCTAGATTGAAACAACTTTGCTCCACCGGAATCCACCAATTTGAGCTTTTGATTCTTCAGTTTGGGTTTGCAGCAAACTTCTTGATTTATATAATAATGAGTAAAAACCTTCGTTCTAGGATTATATTTTGCCTAAAACGCAATGAAGAAAATGATACACAGCCACGTGGCGAGTTTCCAAGTATGACAAGTCTTAATCATAAAACTACACTAAGTCTTGCTGTTGGCAATGGCAGCAATAAATCATTCCTTTAACTGTACTAAATAAGTCTATGTATAAGCGTATATGTTCAATTATTCCAAATGCGTAATATTTAGAAATTTTGTGATTTTTTGTATTAAATGTGTTTACATGCATTTAAATATTTTGAATATTTTTTTGGAAAATTTAGATTCTTAGACGATTTGAAATAAAATCATATTGTATTCCATGTACTGATTGTGGTTTGTTTAAATTCCATGAAAGTACTTATCATCGTCTAGTGGTAATATTTGTTTCGCGTCGATGAAGTAGAAAAAGCGAGACTTAGGCGTGATGGTTTTGGCGTCGGCGGTGCGGCATCAACAATATAAAATCAAGAAGGTATGGTATGATTACCAATGGCACAAGTCTACACCAGAGATGAAACTATATAACTTGATGTACCATACAAAAATCGAAAAACAATTATGATATACAGCAACCAAACGACAACCACTGCATTACAGGCTCCTGATTTGTGACAGGCACATACATAATGTGGCAAGGCTAAACATGTTTAGTCAATGATATTTGGTATGCAGTTGTATAAGCCTTTGACAGTTTCGTTTCCATGGAGATTATATGGTCTCATCCGTTTATCATGTTTCATTGACGTTGATAATGATGATAATGGATGGCTGCTTAACGTCCAGTGACAAATTAATATGCATATTCAGGACGAGAACATGTTAATGTAATATGAATATTAACCCTGCTTTGTACTATAGACCGACATGCTGAGCCGGATTTTTAATTGCTAGTTCACAAGGTAACAGTCCACAGGAAGGCATGTCACCTTACCCAGACACATTATTCTGACTCCGAGCCGACCAGTCTTTGGTCTTACTCCTTATATACCGCGTTCTTAGCGGAGAAGCAGCAAATACTAATCTTAAAGTTTTTAGTTTGACCCGGCTGGGGTTCGAACCCACGACATCCCGCACTCGAGGCGAACATGCTACAACGAGACCACCGAAGCGGTCATTGACTTTGAAACTGTTGCATAGTTTACAAGTTAAAGTTAGTGTTAATGTTATGATAAGTCAATAGTACTTGGTATTCAGTTTTACAAGCATTGGCATTTCTCATTTCCATGGACATTATTTGGCCCTGCACCTTCAGTCATGGTTCATTGACATCAAATGTATCTTATAGTTTACAAGTTAAAATATTGCCATTTTAATTTCAACGTTTGCATTGTATTATCAAATTTACAAAAGCGAGACATATATCTGTGTCAACAGTTCATTTCATTCATGTCCA
This sequence comes from Mytilus coruscus, assembly GCA_017311375.1. Taxonomy (NCBI): domain Eukaryota; kingdom Metazoa; phylum Mollusca; class Bivalvia; order Mytilida; family Mytilidae; genus Mytilus; species Mytilus coruscus. The sequence goes on along the minus strand of CM029598.1, from coordinate 74,386,838 downwards.
GGTCGAGATAAGACATAATGTCGTCATCTGTTTCCACATTGGCGCATTGTCGCAGTCATGAAGATGGGCGACGGAAATAGAGAGCATTTTTTGGCATTTGGTGACTGTTCAAAACGTTGCCCTACATGCAACTCATCTCCAACTTATCAGTTGTTGAATGAGTATAAGTTAGTGCTGGGTGGCAAGAGGAGTCAAAATGACCATTTCTCTAAATTATAGCTACTGTTGACATACATCTGTTACGTCTCTTTAAAACATACATTGTTAGTAAATTTATAATACATGTTCCCGGTATGCACTTTAAAACTCCAACAATGATTGACAAGACAAGTCACGTGCTTGCCTATCTAGATCTAGAGTAAGAAATACCACCAAACATTGACGTTATTTTGGGACTATCGATAATAAGTCATAGATAAAAGATATGTGTTTAACTCTTTTGAATTATTTACATCTTGTTAGGAATGTTGACGACCGAAATATAGTTCTTATTAATAGAGATTTACAATAACTGTCAGACGCTGAGTCCGAGTACGAGTACGACTACAAATCATGAAGGTAAGCTATAGGGGAGATCTCAAAATAATGTGTACGCTAATTAGTTTTACCGTGTTCAATCTTTGTGTGATGATAGGACAAAACCATTTATCAAATTAATTGACTTCACTTTTTTACTGACGGGTAGAAAGTGCACTTTTTCGTTTAAGCTCGCTAACAGATATGTTCAGAATTTAAAAACTTTCACAGCAAATATTTATTTTAAGTAATATGATAATTTTTACCGATGGGATTACATTAAAAAAACAACCCCTTTTCAAGTTTAAAAAATGGTCCCTTCATAACTGAAGAATCTTTTAAAAGGGATTTTTTTGTTTGTTTTCGGGCTATTCGTTTCCACTTTCATAAATGATGCGCACGATTTTCAAACTCGTGCGCAAGTTAGTATAGAGTCAGTCAAACTTTGTTTGAAAGTTAAGCGCACGAGTTTGAAAGTTGTACGCAAGAGTTTTAAATTCGTGCGCACCGGTTTTTAAAAGTCGTGGGCACCAGTTTTAAAATTTCATGCGCACGAGTTTATAAGTCGTGCGCACAAGTTTTAAAGTCGTGCGCACCAGTTTTATAGTCGTCAGCACTAGTTTCAAAGTCGTCCGCACGATTTTTCTCACTGGTGCGCATCCGATTAAATATCCGTCAAACGAAACTATTTATATTTTCATGGCACTTAAGGGACTCCGTAGTAATGCATACTCCTGTTTGCATTGATTTTGATGAAAGTAAAAGAACAGAGTTCCAATGTTATCTACGTTCACATATATATTTTATCTGTCCAGGGCAATACCAAATTTTATAAATACCTGGCAAGAATTGTACCTGTGAGAGCACTTACAATGCAATTTTCTATAGAATTTGTATTTCCAAGAGACATACCTCTTTTAGAAATAGTTGATCAACACTGATTTTCGAAGTGAGAATTTTATAATGTTTAAGAGAGCCTTATTGAAAATTGGTGTAATTCAAATGAGTTACTCTATCTAAATAAAGATATTATCATTGTTATTGTTATTGTTATTATTATTATTATACTCCTTTGACATAAATTTTATAAAAATCTGGCGAAGAATTGTATACATACAGGTAATGAAATTTTTTTTTGTTTTTGTTTGGAATAGACATTAAGTTTTCTGTATGACTGTTTTACGGGTGCCCGAATAATCTACGAGGCTTTTAAAAACGTTTTGGAACCTGTTTTGTAATAAATGTATCACATCTTTCATAATTACTGCGAACCAATTGCATTAAAGATTCTTTGTTTTGTTTTGTTTTGTTTTGTTTTTTCTTTTTGGGGATGGGGAGGGGTGTTTTCTTGTAGCTTCATGTTTACAAGAGCATCATAAATATTATATGCAATTCTGGCTGTAGCATTATCTGTGGCAATTTCGCCAGCTTTTGCTGTAGCATCGCCTGCATTTATATCTCCATTGTCAGGCCCATTATCCATTTTTTTTTCTGCTCACACAGGAGTGGTTGGCTCCCGATCCTTGTCAAGAGAAAGATGTTGAATTATTTCATCAGCCATACACGACATACACCAGAGAGCAGATAAGCAGATAAGCAGAAAGCCGAAGGAGAAAATGTAGGAGGCTCAACAGACTCATTGCAGAATACCGAGTCTCCGTTGAATATTTCGTTGGCGAATTGAAATGTTTTAAGTTATTGGAACTCGTAGGAACTCGTTGGAGACTTCCTCGTCACACACTTAAAGCCACAGTTTTAGTTTGTGGTAGTCATTGTTTTTTCAATCGCCGAAAACAACTTTTTAATTAATACTATAATGATTAAAGTATAATGTGTACAATAATTTTATTATTTTGTTATTTTGATCGCCCCCGTCATTTAAACTGTCTTACTCTGACTCGTATTCGGACTCGGTCGGAGTCATACACTTATTGTAAATCTCTAATACCATGGAAGTAACATCGATAATGGTTAATATATTACTTCCGTACAATGGTGATTTTTGTACGATTGATATCACAGTGAGAAACCAGTGACAAAAAAAATCCATCCTTTCAAATTGAGCTCTTCAATATTTGGCACGTTCTCAGCAAGGAGGCTTTTGATTATATTTAAGTGTACATGACACGTTCTGGTAAATGGTATAATAAGGAACAAGAATAACAATAAAAAGAGTTTTAAATCCTTTTAATACAAAGCTATCATAAAGTAAAGAAAGAACGGAGAAGACAGTTTGTTTTAGGATTGTATGTAACAAAGGCTACAATGTTGTTATGCGTGCAAATTCCTAACGTACTAACCTTAATTCATATTTTATATGATCTTAGATCTACTGTCTGTTTTGTCACGACAGTATTTCGTATATGTATAAAGCTAGCCCAGAAGAGGTTCGAGAAAAAATACAACAAAATCAAATGATATTGATGCATTATATATAATATAAGGGATTAATGGGCAAAACGTGGCAAAACGTGCAGAATAAAGGGCTAAAAATATAAAGAAAAGGAAAAAAATTATAGGCCCCAAAAATAAAGAATAGAGAATAATGGGATGTTAAGATATAAAGAAAAGAGAAAAATGGACAAAATTTATAAAGAATAGATAAAAATTGCTGAAAAATTAAAGAATACAGAATTGAAGCATCCCCCATTCTGAGTGACCCTCTTGTATCAAAGATTGATACTTTCGGAATTACAGCTGATCTATTTGAGCGTATACTTCCTACATAAAAAATAGGTGTATGTTTAATTTGTTTTGTGAACAACGAATTCTTTATTAGCTTTTGAAAATATAGTACCATACTGATCAGCCAGGTTTTAAGTCATTATTTCGTTACCTATCTCCAAATTTGAATAGCTAGCAATAACGATTGGTACTTGTTCAATAGGAACTAGATTCATCAGATCACGTCTCAGTCATTACAGCTGAACGGACGTGCTGGGTCAGCTCTCTTTTACCCGCTATCTTCGATGAGGGTTTACTTTTGGATGGAACAACGACTTACTACTTTAGATGACAGAAACCAATCCAACGCTGTACAGTAAACGTTTGTTTTGTGCGTAAATCCCCGCGCCAACATGCACTCCAAAACCCATTGTGGATGGGGGAGTGTTATGCCGACTGACGTCCGAGGGCTGTATCCGAGGTGTTAGATGATGGACCTTCATTTCACTGTCTCACGACTTTGGTCCTGATAATGCTTCCTGTCATCTTTATTACTACGTCCGAGACTCATCTACCAGTACTCCATCATCGAGGTTAGCGGGCTGCCAAGCTGACCAATCTGGCCTTGAAAGCAGCCGTTGTGAAGAAATAACACCAAAATAGTAAACAAAAGAAAGCCAAAACAACTCACAAAACCAAGATGGCGGCCTATCAAAATGGCGTCCTTCACCTGTTCCTGACCGATGGCACAAAATTATTTAAACGCTCACCAAACGCCTTCGGGCACCGAGCCGACCGTGCGAGGGCTTAACAGCCAGTCAAGGTCGTTAAACACCCCCAGAAGTAGAATAGGAACTAAATAAAAGGTAATTTTGAGTACATGGTGTTCCTAGCATCCACGCAAACTTAACTGTATTTGGGTTTAATTTTACACACTAAAATAAAGGTCTTGTATGACACTAATGTAAATTTGAATGGATCTTATCTGGACTACACTGAGGTTGTGAGTTCGAACCCCGTTCGTGGCATGTGCTTGTGACTCATATCTTAATCAACCAGGATTGCCAGTTTTCCTGCCGACCTTCGATGGTTGTTTCCAGTTACTCCAGCTTCCTCCGCCAATAAAAAAACTGACCGCCACAATAAAGACAAAGTGCTGAGTGTGGCATTAAACACTAACATCCAATCAATCAATTGAAAATGGTGATGCTTTTAACATGATGGTAAAACAATCTAATTAAAATATCAATCAATCGTACTTGCGTCATATGAGTATAACGAAATCAGAGATATATATTTTAATTAGATTAATGGTAAAAACACTTGGCAGGCCGAAAAACACGTGACATTTGAAAGTAAGAGCAAATTATACTTTGCTCAAAGTCATAATAACGTGCCCGGCTGCGATGACATGTGTGCTAGCACATTAAAATCCATATCAGTGTGTCCGTGTAGATTAAAGCAGGATTCATGTAAATATAAACACATTATTGTACTAAATATGCATATTATATTTGGCAACCCTAAATAATTTACTATCTGTTTTGTCGGTTAATCGATCAATATAAAATTACAAGTTGCTTTCTTTAAAAAGAAATGCAATCGTAAACCCAAATGCGTGTTTGAGCCAAGGCTCCGTGTTGAAGGCCGTACCTTGACCTATAATGGTTTACTTTTATAAATTGTTACTTGGATGGAGAGTTGTCTCGTACCACATCTTCCTATATCTATTGGCATTAAATATCAGATAATTGTTTAATAAAGATGCATTGTTTTACTCTTGTTAAAGGAATCATTTTTTAATATCCGCACTCCCGAAAGACAACATGCTAAGTCAACCATTGGATATTCCATTCTGAGGTGCTGTTTTTTTTATATATATAAGAGTTAGTTTTCAGGCTAAAGTTCAAATGTGAAGAAATTTAATCAATTAATCATGATTATTTGTTTTTGTAGCCAGTTTGAAAAAGTTATAAATTCTGAGCTGCATTCTTTTTGATAATCCCAAACTTAAACCTTTTTTATAATTGTATCAAACTCGTTTATATATATATATAACTTTGTAAGTCTAGTATGTTTTTAAATTTTAGTTCATTTATATGTTTTGGAGTTTAGTGTAACGTCCATTTTCACTGAACTAGCACACAATTTTAGTTAGGGGCCAGCTGAGGACCACCTCCGGGTGCGGGATTTTCTCGCTGCATTGAAGACCCATTGGTGGCCTCGGCTGTTGTCTGCTCTTTGGTCGGGTTGTTGTCTCTTTGACATATTCCCCATTTCCATTCTCAATTTTATATATATATTATTGGTTTATATTTTTTAAAACTACTCAAAATATCATAACAACAATGTTAAATCTGCAACTGCGGAAGCAAATTTTTGTTTTTTTCCTCGCGGAAATGCTTATGCCCCAGTCACACTAGACCACGATCGCACCTCGCTCACCACGATCGAAAATAATTTCAGATCGTTGTGAGCTCGCAGTATGAGCGGCATGAAAATATAAATTTTCGTTTCAATCACGTTGCTACTACGTCCTCATTACGCTTCTACAACGATGCCGGTACGATTATACCACGTTCTCACCACGCTTATTCTGCGACGTCACTACGATTATCACGATCTTTCTACGCTTATCACGTCCTCACTACGACCGTACCACACGATTTATCCGACTGCAACACGATCTTACACCGCTTCTGCTGCGATTGTAGAACGCTCTTACCACGACCATACTACGATCATACCACGTTGTTACCGCGACCTTACTACGCTTCCAGCAATAACGTCAACATCGTGTTCCATATAAGTACTGTATAATTCCTTCTATTTCTCATTGATACGTAGAGTTTCTCGTAAAAAACAACGGAGTCATGCAACCAACATCTACGTAAGGGTAAGGGTAGAGGTAGGGGCAGAGGAGATCTGATAGTAACGAATCATGATCGATCCAGAAGATATATGTCGGACCGACCAATCCAACCTGAATCACAACTTATTGCTGGTCCATCAAGATCAAATGACGATGTTTTAGTGAACGATAGTAGGGATGACACAGATGTGTCAAAATTATTGAGCCGTTTGAGATAAAGGACAAGAGATGCAAATAACATACAGACAAACAAAAGCTGGAGAGCTTTTATAAATTTTATATGACAATAACAAAGAGCATGATGATCGTAGTATGAACGTAGTCGGGTCGTAAGAACAGCGTGATGAGGACGGCATGGGCGTGCTAAGATCGTACTATGGTCTTGAACAGCGTGGTATAAGCGTGGTATAAACGTGGTATAGTCGTAGTGGAAGCGTGTTTGGGTCGCGGTAAGAACGTGATGGTCGTAGTGAGGTCGTAGTAAAGTCGCGGTGAGATCGTAGCGCAGTCTTACCGACTAGAATCGCGCTTTCGCTACGCTGTCGCTACGATGGTACAGCGACCTTTGCGATCTTACCACGACCTTACTGCGCTCTCACTACGCTTCTACTACGACCTGATTTCGCCACGACCGCACCACGATTGTTTTGAACATGTTCAAAGTTGGCCACGCTCATCACGATCATGAAGACCTCACCACGACCGTACTACGACCTTACTGCGATCTGCACGATCATTTTTTTCACAGATCGTAGTGCGATCGTAGCCTAGTGGGACTGCGGTATTATAGATAATCACATTTAATGTTTTCTTTTTTAAAATTGGTGTTGTTTTGTTGTTTGGTCATTGGCTATCATATACACGATATTTTTGATTAATTTATAAATACCATGCACAGGCAACAAACTCAAACCAAGCTTTTGGAGTGAAACAGTTTGAAACCGGAATTATTATACTTTTAAAACGAATCTCATTTTTTATTTCTAGCCTGTCCTTTTGTAAATTAGCCCAAATAAAAAGAAGCTGTAGCTTTGTTGTTTTTATACGGCTTTGTGAAAGAAACTGAGAAGGAAGCAGGAATGAAAAGGCTAATGCAGTTTACATGTAGTTCATGTCCAGTACGCAATTTAAAAAATATATATATTATGTTTGCAATCGCCTGTCGGTTAAATATGGATATTGATTTTCATTTTAAGAAAAATAATTTGTACTAAGCTGTTTTTTTTGTGTGTGTTTTAATTTTGCTTATAACATATCGTCCTAACTTTTCGCCAAACACGCTCTGGGCATCTGTCAACTAGACCCTCTAACTTGACTTATAAATACAGACTGCCGCAACTCCTTGTAAATGAATTGACGGAATTCCCAAAACTTCATCTATAAGACTTTTAAGACACAAAGCTGTGCACCTGCTACATTATGTTTTAACTAGGTTTATTTAGGAGGGTTTCACATGACAAAAACAAAAGGATGGATTTTAAATTTATAACTATATTTTCGGAGAGGGTAGTCGACACAGGTCAGTGTCCTTTGAAAGCTCGACCTCTCTTCCTCCCCAAACAAAAGAGAAAACAAACAAAACAGATCTCTGACTTGATAAGATAATCATCACTAAATAAGTACGTAAACAATATTGATAATCTTTTCTCGAAAACCACATACCGGTAGTAATTTACAATAGTTTTCGATGGCAAACATCGAGGAATATATCAAACCCCATTTTTGTTTATCGCAATGACCACAAGTTTTAAAGAATTAGGAAGTCATCGATTAGTGTTCGTGAATCGTTTTATATAGATCGATAGAATAATTTCAAGGACTTAGTCAGACGCGTATTCACCAATCAAATGTTTCGATATGACATAAGTTTGCATTTAATTGGCCAGATACTTATAATACTGTATTATATTTCACTGAATTAACACACCCAAAAGGTGCCTTTTAAATTTCGACTTAATTTCCAGCATTACCTGGCATTGTTTTCATATAAGATTGATAACAAATATGGACATATGTATGATTGCCAAAGAGACAACTATCCAGTAGAGAAATGAAGTGGAGGTGAGCTATTACTGGCAACCGCATGGTCGTACTTTATTCTGTTATTATAAAGAATTTAAACCTGCTTGAATGGACTGCGCTCTTTTTTTTATTTCGCTAAAATGGCCAAATTTTAAAATCCTTAAAAACGCCCTATCTATTCACTGACAGTCACTTTTTTCGCTTAAAATCTTATCCCAAATGGGAACACAGCTTGTTCTTCAGAAAACGTTACACAACAGCTTCTATCAATAACTACTGATGTAGGATATCTGTGACAAAATATGTTAGTATAATAGTCCCAGAGGATATCAAATATATATATAGTCTCGATAAACACTTATCTCTTCAACAACTGTATAGCGTTAATGAATATTCATTAGATCAATTAATAACCTATTACGTAGGTGGTCATAGAAAAGAACAGATGTATTCCGAAAAGACTTCCGGTGTTCCGAAAGACTACAGAGGTCGTCCAATATATACTGCGTAAACCCTCAGGGTTTACGCAATAAAATCTCATTGAATTATATCCTGAAGCTTCTGTAATAAATATAAAGTACTAGTAACTGTACTCCTGTGTATTTAAAAGTTGGAATGAATGAAGAAATTGTTAATATATCATGTATATCTTTGAATTGTCACGAAGCATCAGCAATGAAAGTAAGTTCAAATTCCAATAAATCTGAGAGGATAATTTGGTGAAAGGGCTGTAAAATATGTGTAGTCACATGCTGAACATAATTTAGAAACAGTGATGGGATTGAGGGTCTGGATGGGGCTTATAGAGATGAGTCTAATAGGCCAGTAATACAGAAAAATGGCCCAAAAAATAAAAAGAATGAGAATAACGGGTTGTAAAAATATAAAGAAATGAGAGAGAATAATGGTCAAAGAATATAAAAAATAGATAAAAATAACCAAGAAAATTAACATTAAAAAAAAAAAAAAAAAATAAGGCCCCATCCATATCTTCATAATTTGGCTATCACTTTCATTTTAAAGGTTTTATTCGATAACCGTTCTTCAAATGCTTCATAGAATACAACATAAGACACACACATCTGGACATATCAAAGCAAAGTTTTGTAACAAAATGTATAGTACTAAGGACCACCTCCGGGTGCGGGATTTTCTCGCTGCGTTGGAGACCCATTGGTGGCCTTCGGCTGTTGTCTGCTCTTTGGTCGGTTGTTGTCTCTTTGACATATTCCCCATTTCCATTCTCAATTTTATCAATTTTATAGTACTTAAACATGTTAAAATATACTTGACTTTTGCTTGTGTTTTGATAACTTCTTCGTTAAGTAAGCAATCATATTTAACGTTGACAACTTTCCTTTACCTACTTTCATGGATTCAAAAGGTGATATGTTGCTATCAGTAGATTTGTAAATTGTACGCAAGACGAACTTTTCAAAACACAATTTTTCTGAAGTTATGCGTGAGGTAAACATGTTTTGGAAACCGGACCGAAATACAATGATGAAGAATACAATGAAATATAATTATATCAAATGAATTATTTCTGGTTGAAATTTTCGTGTTCAACATTTATATTCGTTTTTTTCAATTACTTATAAAGGAGATGTGGTGTAAATGTCAACCGGACAAAAAAAAAAAAAAAAAAAAAAAACAAAACAAAACAAAACCTAACGACAGTCGCAGATAACCACGATAATTTGAGAAGGTCGTACGGTGACATGTACAATGCAATTATTCACGCCTTAGGTCTTTATGCGTGATTGTCTCATTATACAACATCTCAATTTTTATAAAAGGAAGCCTTCAACAATTTAAGAAGTTTAAACTATGTCAAGATCTAAATATCAGAGAGTCTTGAAATTTGTGAATACATTATGAGACACTACATGTAAAAACAAAATCTGCTTTCTACACTGTATTCTTAAAACAACAAAAAAATGTTTAGAAGAGGGACGAAATATACCAGAGGGACAGTTTAAGATATGACAAATATAAAACAACAACAATCGATGTTTCTGACATGGAATAGGTCACAAGGACTCGGTTAGCGGATCCGATATATATTTTTTTAATCATTGTGATTTTAATTTGTTCTTCGTATTTTCGATGATTAAAAAAATATATGAATCCACTAACCGAGTCCCCATGGAGTAGACGCATAGACATGTAAGGATTGGGTAAAATATATTGATTGCTTAACCGTACGCTGTATTTTCCAGTTGCACAATCTAAAAAAATAACATATTATTAATGAATTTGATAAGAAATTAAACTCTTATTCTTGCTATTATTTTAGTGATTTTACAATAATTACAACCAGAACTATTCATTTCGTATTGATTTAGCCTTTAGCGACGAATATCAAATTGAAAAACAAAGAATCGTTTCAGAAGAGTACTGAAAAGGAAATAGGGTTTGTTTCTATTGAAAACAGATTACATGTAAATAGAAAGGAAAAAGATAATCAATTTAACATATATTTTTATTTTGTTTCTACATTACGTGTGAATCTGATATAGTGTTATATGTCCACTTTTGATAAAAATGGAGAATCTTATATTTTTGATACCCAAGTGCAATGGTCTATCTCCCTATACAACTAACTACAAGTACTACACTGTTCTATCTCCACATTCCAATTGGTTTATTCGTCGTCCAGTTAGTTCAGAGAAAAATATTTTATAGAATTGTATCTCCACTATTGTTCGGGTATTTTGGCTGTAAAATAATTGTTAACAAAAGTATCTAAGTGGTATTATGCTTAAATTGTTTCCATGGTTTAAACTCAATCTATGAGCAATATTTAGCAAATCCGGTAGTCCAGCAGTCCAAAATTGGGGATATTACACAGTCAGAAAAGCCATGGTCTTTCTCCTATAGAAATATAGGGATAAATTTCTAAAACAACATTGTTTGTAGTGAAATGTTCAGAAAAGGCGATGCTTTATTTATCTAAGATGATTGTCTTAAAAAACCCAATCGAACAAAGAGTTACTCTTCATGTAAGTAAATTCGATTTTTATATAGGCTTTTTATGTTTCAGTCAAATATTTAAGATATTGTGCTTTTAAACTTTAATTTAAATTTTTACCACTATTACCAAATGGGAAATACACCATTATAAGATTCACACGAATATAATTTAGTCATTGATCATTTTCTTATTTTATAAGACTAACAAAACCATGACCCACCGTGATGCCTGGTCTGTACCAACTAGGAATAAGAAAACGAATTTATATTATTGTAGATATAGTTGTGTGTTTTGTAGAAATGATTTTATAGTCTCTCATAACTCTTTTTTGAGTGACTCTTGATACTGTGATTTTATCAATATGTGTATGAATATATGTCAATATTGTGGTGAGACTTTAATAAAGTATGTGTCTTGTCTTAGTCAAGAGGCACTCAAGATGTTCATTTTATTTTGATTTTTCTATGTCCGTACAAATGTACTTCCTTACGGAATAAAGGGTATATAATATAAGTTCCAACAGGAACAGATATAATGACATTTTTTCCAGGGGAAATTCTGTTAGGTGGAACAAATAAACGATGACAATTTTTAAAATAACGTCACGGGCCAGTGGCAAATTTTAAAATGCATATTTAGGACGCGAGTACATGATTATGGAACATAATTATTTGAAATAAAACACGAACCCTGCTTTGTACTAGTCCGACACGCTGTCCATATTTTTAACGTGGTAGTTGACAATTAAGGTATTTAACAGTCCACAGGAAGACATGTCACTCTTCCCGGACACATTCATAAGCGGATCCAGCGGGGCAATAGGGAATCACTGAAGCATGACTGAAGCGGCCACCCCTTAGGTCAGTCAGCGCCCCTCCCCCGCTTTCTTAAAAGTTCTGGATCCGCCACTGACATTATTCTGACTCCGAGCCGAACAGTCCTTTGCTCTCTCTCTCCTGAATGCCGCGTGTTTAGCGGAGAAGTAGCAAATACCGATTTTCAAATCATCGGATTGACGCAGCCAGGGTTCGAACCCACAACTTCACGCACTCGAGGGGAGCACGCTATCACGGGAACAACGAATCGGTTTAGACCGAATAGACTATAATTGGCAAATGAATAAAGAGCAAAGAAAAATTGGCTCCCAAAATAAAGAACTGAACAAGTACAGAAATTAAAACCACAATCACTAATCCAGACCCTTGATCCAGACCCTGCGACTGTCATATGATAGAGAGGTTTAGCTAGCTATAAGACCAAGTCAGGAATATGACAATTGTTTTCCATTCGTTTGGTGTGTTTGAGCTTTTGATGTTGCCATTAATATATAACTTTATTGTAAAAAGTAAAACGCTGACGGGTTAAAATGCAAACATAATATACACAAGAAACATACAATACATGAAAAAAGTGCTAATTTAAAACAAGTCAAGTTAATATTAATGATATATAATAAGTATATAGATAATTGACCAATGTGGACCTTATTTTCGCTATTCCATGGATTGCTTTATATAGCCTACAACACAAGACAAAATATCTTTATTGGGATCTAAAATAGTTAGAGTTTAGAGTTTAAATCAAGCTGGTTGAAATTAGGATTTAATGGGTTTTAATTGCATTTATAAGGGATTTCTAATATAACTGTTAATTTTGCAATGATGGAAAAAGTGTTCCTCATCATCTAAAATTTTACAAACTTTACACACTCTGTGTTCTCTTTGAATTTTTTTATATCGACCTATTTCAATTTCCAAGTTATGGTCACAGTAAGCTATAAGTGGCCCCGGCCGTAATGACAAAATGGGAACAACTTAAGACAGAAAACATACTATGGAACGCCACAGCTGTCTTATGTGGAACTCTTATATTACGTTATGTTGTTTTATCATTACTTGATGATATGTTGTCTTTACATAATGATGTTTTGATATAACTCAATATGGCATAGTCATTACTTAATGATATTCCGATATTTCACGATATGGTTTAAAACCAGGTTTAATCCACCATTTTCTACATAAGAAAATGCTTGTACCAAGTCAGGAATATGACAGTTGTTATCCATTCGTTTGATGTGTTTGAACTTTTGATTTTGCCATTTGATTGAGGACTTTCCTTTTGAATTTTCCTCGGAGTTCAGTATTTTGTGATTTTACTTTTGTACATTTATCGGTAAATACAAAATTGAAAAAGAAATGTTTTCTCTACATGCTTTATCTTGATCTTGAAGAATAACTCTTATACAAGTTTTATACTAATCCATTGAGTTTTCAAATTTATCATACCAAAACAATCTAATTCGGTAATATGTAATGCAAAAAAAAACCTATATAGAAATAAGAAAATGTGGTATGATTGCCAATGAGACAACTCTCAACCAAATATTTACCACATGACGTAGAAGTTTTAAACAACTATATTTGACTTATAGTCTTCAACAATGAGCAAAACCCATACCACATAGTATGCTATAAAGGTCCCGAAATGAAAATGTAAAAGCAATTTAAATGAGAAACCTGACAATCTAAATGATGAAGACGCCGACGCCACTAACCACAACGAAATATAGGTTTGTTGTGTCTCACTGCCGCGACATTAATGTCCCAGGTTCAACACAAAAATCAAAAGACTTGTACTTTATTGTCGGCAATGAGACACTTTAAATCAACTCACACTTACAGGAAATGGGGATCGGAATAAGCGACAAACATCAATTCTATAAAATATGATTTTTTATTTTTTTTAGCGTGTATAATTATTTGAACATATACGAATATCAATCTGTTATTATTATAAATTGCATACTCTGATATATATCGCACTAATTTAAACAACAAACTTTTGGAATTTCTGTTTCACAAGTGACGACGGATATGTCCCAGTTTTCGTACCACAACCCCGTCCTCTTTTCCTCGAACGGGAACTACCAAATAAAACCAAATCACTGGGTTTATACTTTCACGAATAACACGACGGCTACCACACGTTGAGCAGAATCTGCTTAACCTTCTGGAGCACGCGAGATCATCAGCAATGGATTTATATAACCCAGTAATACCGATCTATTGATTTAAGCCTATTGGAACTTTTGTTTTACATTTTCTTATGTTGTGCTGTTACATTACAGTCAGAGTTTAGGTTAGGATTTAGCGCTCACATACATGTTAAACTCCGCCACGTGCACTTTCTGTATGTGCCTGCCCAAGCCACTTGAAGAACCTGTGGTTCAATGGTTGTCATTGTTTACTTTGTGTCAAATTTGTTTTCGTAGATTGTTTTGTTATAAATTTGAATTGTTTTACATTTTCACGTGGTGGCCTTTGTAGCCTTTTTTTACTATACGGTGCGTTGAAGGCTGTACGGTTGCCTATGCTAGCTTACATCCATTACTGTGACATTTAAACTTTAGTGGATATATAGTAATCTCATTGGCAATCATTACACATCCAACTTTATTTCAATTTCTATGTTGTGTTTTGTATACTGTAACATTGTTTATGTTTTGTACAAATACCCTCAGCCTTCTTTTGGAAGCCCGAGCAAAAGGCCTTGATCTTCGATAGAAAATTTAAATACCGTGACGAACTCATATTAGATAACTCCAATTTTAACTCGAAATCTTAATCTAAACGAAATTCATATTCGACTCTAACATAAACTCTACCCCAAAAGGCTCCTCAAATTCAAAGTTGAAGTCGAATTCATTATTGTAACTCGAACGCTACCTTTGACTCAATCTTGAAATTGAACCCGAAACTCAATGCTACTAGAACTTTTATTCTAATAATGGCTTGAATTATAACTTAAATCGAAGACTTAACTCAAAGTTTAATTCGAAAATTTAATTTAAACTCTAAGTTTAATTCGAAACTTTAATTTAAACTCTAACTCGATGGATGGCCACACTCATCCAAGGCACATAAAACATGGAAATCTATGATCTAAAAAGAACTAGTTTTTCCGAAATCGTCATGTGGTTTGACCTCCACCACGTAATGTGATAACCACATCAAAGAATGAAAGGACCACATCAAATACTGAAACAAACACATCATGCAGTGTAAAATCGTCAAATTTTGAAACATCATTACGTTATGTTAAAGCCATATAAAGAATTGGCAAATCATCATTACGAAATAACAAAACTACATCATGTAATGAACAAATACATTACGTTAAGTCACATACAAATCAAGTAATGTTAAAACCACAATGCCGAATGAAACAACCACGTAGATTAAATAATGGTGAAACCACATCGAGTAATGACAAAACCATATTAAGTAATGACAAAACTATATCAATTCAATACGAGACCATATCGTGTAATGTCGAAATATGATTAAAGACCAAACAGCCTATTGTTTATGCGCATCAACTAACGCAACTTGGTAGTGACATAAAAGCTCTATGACGTTGTTTCTAGCCATGAAAAAAACCGTCAAATTATAACGTCCTATTTCGCGTTTTCACGGATTCCAACATGATGTTCGTTAAAACTACGTCTTCCAAGAAAACTAAGCGTCGCGCTGATACCTAGTGGAAATTAAACACAAATGGACACAAAAGATACTACACTTTCTGTAACCTCCGTTCTAATAGAAATAATAATAAAATATAAATTTTGAACTCGGCTTTTTGCATTTGCGCCGATCTGCATTTCACTTTTTTTCTTTCACTTGCGCCGATTTTGTCTTTCATTTGCGCCGATTGTGTACAGGAAAATTAGAGGTGAAAGTTATTTTTTTATTTATCATATAAACCTCTTCCGTTAGCCAGTTGTACATATGTTATGAATTGTCAATTATAACATGTATATAACTGTTGTCCCCTGCTCTTAAAGGGAGATGGGAGCAGAATTTCGAGCAGGATAAGTCAATTTAAAAGATATTTGTGCACTCTGTTTACATCCACTAAAATCACGGAGTAAAATTCTATTTACAGCATTTCAAAGCACCACAATAAAATCCATAAAAACGTAATACTAGTACAATGAATTATTATCTTGCCTAGAATTTATATACCACACATCTGATATATTCCTTTCTTGTCATGTCATCTTTTCTATACTTGTTGTACTTGCCAACCACGAAGTCCATCTTTTCTTTCTCGTGTCAAAACGAAGTTCTTGAACAATATGACCAAAATTATCTTAAACATAAGGGAACACTGTTTATATCCAAATATTACCATGCAATATACATTCTAGGTTTACTACATGTACATGTATTTACTCGTATAGCAAATATAGTATCGGGGCTAGTGATAAAAAATAAAATAGGCGCTAATGAAAGAATCAAATCGGCGCAAATTAAAGATCGATTTTTTTTAAATCGGCGCAAATCTCGTACGCCCGTGTAACTTTACACTGGTAAATTTAAATGACTTACGCTTAGAATTTTAACTTAATATGTGATTTTCAAAATTGAGTTTTCAGAATGTTATGCCGATAAACAATACTTTCTAGAAGTTTCAATATACTGGCAACGCATGTTGAGATTAACTTGTTTCTTTAAGATTCTCGTAAAATAATGGTGATCTTGCAATGACGTTAAATTTGATCTATACTGCTTAAATGACAAAATCTTATAGTAAAAATAAAAATGATAAAAGTTCATTGTCTTTTGTCATTTGTTTCATTTCAAATTGTCTCAAGGAGAAATGATAAAGATTTCGCCTGATCTCACTGAAGCTTAAGGCAAAACATAAAGAAATTAATATACTCAGTGAATGTGAATTAAAATCAAAATTTACGGTTTTAAAACTAAACTTGTTGTAAATTTAACTTATGACAAAAACAATTGCTTCAAGAATAAGACCAAACATAAAATTTCTCACTTTCAAAAGCTACAATGACCGGAAAGATTAAAACAAATTTCGATTTTCAATGCCGTCAATCTATACATACAACCTTGTCTTTGTTTTTATTTCCAAAATGAGCTATTTAGATTCATAATATTTCATCCTGTTTTGAGAAATACTTTATAGTTTTCAACGGAAAATTATTTCTTAGATTCTAAATCAATTTTGAATTAAAAACTTATTTGTATTTTATATTTACTGTCTCGTTTATTCAAAACACGTGAGGTAGTAATAACGGGGATCGTATTTTATGATAGGTTAAATGGATGTAAAACGTTTTAGAACCAAAACTTTAATTCATATATTATACCTATAACTTTAATTTTCTTATATTTTAAATATTCAGAAATAATGAATCCACAAACTAGATGGAATAATTTGTATACGCTCGTCTTAGTCGGGACACATAATGGTATAAAGAAGTCCGTCCGTGCTAATGTCTGTCCGTCTGTCAACAGTAGCGAAAGAGTGCGCTAGGGCAAAGTTCTGAAAATGACGCGACAAAAACTCCACACATCTAGTCTTATATAGTCAAATAGTCTGTAAGTTAGCCAGTGTCATCTTTCATTTCTCTTTTATTTTCAATGATTTTGCTAATGAGAAGGAGAGGACAAAACAGAATTTCCTTTCTAAAGCGTCGTAATTTTTCATTCCGATGGATGGTGTTTCTGAAGGTTAATTGTGTGCGGCAACAATATCATGAGATCTGATACTGATACATACATGTGATCTCTCTTGTATTACCGGATAATAAAGTAGGTGAATATAGTTGTTATTCTTGATTCTTGAAAATTTAAATGTGGGTTTCAAACGTCCAATTTGCAATTTTTTTCAAATAGTGCGCCAGCAAGGAAAACTTGTACTATGACGTCAGATTCGATGTTCTGAAGAAAGACAACTCTTTTCTTCAAAACGAACGAGAAAAAACATGAAAATTAATCATCACTTTTTGAAAGGTCGGTGACATATACATTTTTGCTTCAATTTGAAGAGTACACATGGCACTTTCCTTCTTGAAATTTTTATGAAAAAATCACTGGTAGATATTTTTTAATACTTGAAACGTTTTTCATTCTTGCGTTTTATTTTTGGCGGGAATGAAATAAATCGTATTTTTTAAGATCAAAACAATAAGAGTCTTAAACTCTCGAACCTGTATTTGATAGACACAAATCTACTGTTTAACATGAAACAAGAATTATGCTTGTAGGTTTGATATAATGGGATTTTTGAGAGTTTAAATAACAAGCAAATATCATGTTAATATTCGGGAAAACACGAAACTGAGGTTGCTATAGTGACAAAACTAAGTCGGTGACCCCAATTTTTTATCATATTTTTTCTCAAATCATGAAATACCTTCACACAAAATTTTCAGGAAAAATCACTGGTAGAACTGAATAAGCTGTTTGGTCTTTAAGTAATGACTATTCCATATTGAGTTATATTAAAACATCATTACGTAAAGTCAAAACCATATTTTGTAAAGACAAAATATTATCAAGTACAAAGTAATAATAAAACAACATAACGTTTTATCAGAGTTCCACATAAGACAGCTGTGGCGTTCCATAGAAAACTGATTTATACTACAACAATGAAAGAAAAAAAAAAAGAATTTAAAGTTAAAAGAAAATATCAAAAATAGAAAATATTCCTCCCGAGGTCATAAGTTCATGAAGCTATATATATGACTATGCATATGCTAAAAAAAACCATTAAATAATACATACATGATTTTAGCAAAACCACGAATATTAATAAACAAGAATGTATCAATCCTTGTGATTAATACGTGTTACTTTTTTCCATATTTTTTCGCTATGCAATTTTTAGATCGTTTATCGATTTGATTGTAAACATGTTTTCACCGGAACCGTTTTTATACTATAAACTTAATTCTTAAGTGGCTAGTGAGGCTTGTGGCAAACATGGTGTGTTTTCTTTGGATTGTTCTAATAATCGTATTTCTAGTCTTGACTTTTAAGTATTATTTTGGAACGACAAGATGGTGTAAAAGTACAGTAAAGTTAAATGGAAAAACTGTTCTAATAACAGGTGAAATATGTCATGATTTATTAATAACTACTTGTAGTAAGGAAGGCCGTAAGGATCATATATATGATATCTATTTTCAGTGACGTCTTGGGAGATACGTTTTTTTGTCTATGTATAAATTAGCAGAAGTCCATTACTAGTATTTGACTTCTAATAAAAATAATTAAGGGATGATAGTTTAATTTTAAAACTAATAACACTATTTATAATAATTCTATAAAAATATGAAAGTATAATTGCATTTATCAGTAATTAAAATAGAAATAGCTAAGAGTTGTACATTTATGATAAATTAATCTTTATAAGACGATTGTTTTATTTTTTTAATTAGTTCTCATAGGCGGATCCAGAGGGGTGGGACCCGGGTCCCCCCTTTTGTGGGAAAAATTTGGTTGATTATATAGGGAATCACTGAAGCATGACTGGGGCGGGCCCCTCTTAGGGCAGTCAGTGCCCCCTTTTATGAAAATTTATGGATCCGCCACTGGTTCTGATCAAGTATTTTAGTCTTATATAGTCACAATATAGATATTTTTGTCCGACGCAGGGACAGTCTATACTAGTTAGTATAGAAAGTCCCGGTCCGACGATATGAAGATTTGTTAATGATGATATTAATAAAGATGTATGGTATTTAAAGAATAGAGGAAAGACAGATGTTGACATGAACAAAACGCCGTCTTATTTTTTATTCTTGTTTTTTTAACATCTAATGGCATCTAAAATGCATATTCAGGCGAAAACAAACAATAAATAAAACACATATGTTGTACAAAGTGGGCGATCAGGTTGAAGGCGAGAATTTAGGTTGCCACTAATGCGGGTATGTTGGATAGTGGCTTACACCCCAGTTTTATTGTTATACTTCATAGTTTCTATTTCTGAAACAAGTGTAAATTGAATAGATCTATTGTTACGAATAACAATGGATTTTGACAACAGGGTGTGACGAGCGGGATTTCTGGAAACCCCTGCTTCAGTCGGTGTGAGCCAGTGCTCCGTGTTGAAGGCCGTACCTTGACCTATAATGGTTTACTTTTATAAATTGTTACTTGGATGGAGAGTTGTCTCATTGGCACTCATACCACATCTTCCTATATCTATTCAAATGTAATAAAAAACAACTTGAACAACAATTTCTGATGGTCGACCTATTTCCGCGTACTAAAAGATTTTATTTAATTTGATCTTTAGTGTATAGTTGTTTCATTGACAATAATACCACATCTCCTTATTTTTTTTTATAATTTTCATGATGTTAGCACATTTCGATTCATCCTGAGAGCTGATAAAGGTGGTTTTGACCTTTTAACTAGCCAATCATCTACTGAGATAATCAGCAACATTAACCACACGTTGATTATTTTTTAAACAATGGGTTCAAAAAGAGTTAAATTGTCGAAGAATTAGAGAAAAATAAATATATTACACCGACCTTTAACCCTCCAAAATGTAAAGCAGCCACCCAGAATCTTTTCATCTATAGAAAACAATCGAAGCGTTATATTGACATGTTACTCATGCAGACGAGAGGTTAAAAATATGGTCTTCAACAGAACAGACAAGTGTCTATAAAATATGTTGGCAAGCTCTAAATTATTTCAAGTCCAAACAAATTTGGGATTAAGTCAAACAGACACTTTTAAATGTGTTATCATTATGAAATTCCCTTACTAAAAAAGTCATTCAGATGCATATACATAACAACCTGACTTGAGACTTGCACAAAAAAAAGGGCGGATTTAAACTAGTTTCTTAATCTAAACATTCCCTTTCGCCAGCCATTGTGGGAAAGACGTCAATCCCTTAAAGTGTTTAATTGTTTATTTATTTATTTAATTTTGTTTTTTTTTATGTTTTTAAGGTGGCAATATTGGTATAGGGAAAGCTACCGCCATTGATTTAGCAAACCGAGGAGCAAGAGTGATAATAGCCAGCAGAAATAAGGAAAAGGCAATCCAAACCATCAGAGAGATATACGGTAAGAGGTCTGTTTGATTCTCATCGCTTCTCAAATTGTTAATTTGATAATATAGGATCACCTACTTTTTCCAATGTGTCTGAAACCAAGTACAGAGACCTATATATTTTTTTTTTCAAAAATATTGTAGGTTGTATTATCTATTTTATTTCATTGACAGACAGGTTCTATTTATGCCAACGTTTTCTTTCTGATCATGAGTTTCTGCAACAAGCTCCGATAACGTTCTGAGTAGAAAAAGATTAACGACTTCTGTTACACTATGAATTACAAAATACACATGTAAGATGTTTGGTAAACGGCAATGAGACAACAATGGAACTATATAAATTACCGAAGACCTATACATGGTATTGCGCTAGAAAACCTTTGTTTTGTTGAATAATTAATTATAAATGTATTTTTTAAATAATTCGAATTTGGAAATGTATTTGAATTGAATTTCAGATAAATATTAAGCCATAATTAGTTAAAAAGTGGATCCCTTGAAATAGGGAAATGATTCTATTTTTTAACTCTTGATATAAACTCATCATAGACACCTGGATACCAGGATTAAAATTATGTACGCTTGACGCGCATTTTGTCTACAAAAGATTCATCAGTGACGCTCGAATCAAAAATGTTAAAAAGGCCAAATAAAGTACGAGGTTGAGGAGCATTGAAAATGTCTTGATTTTCATCCTATTCTTGTTTACTTATTTATCTTTTTACAGAAAAAACCGGAAATGAGAATGTAAGTTTCATGTACTTAGATCTAATGGATCTGGAGGTCGTCAGACAATTCGCAGAACAATTTTTAAAAGAAGAAAAAAGACTTGACATCCTCATTAATAATTCAGGTAATGATTGATTGGGTATACATAGCTGACGTAATTCAATCGTTCAACAGAGAATATTACAAGTATATGCATCATACATGTATTCCGGACGATAGCATGCTCATTCAAAAATAACATGAGTATTAGGAACACTGTCAGGCTTTAATTTTTAATAGCCTAACAAGTTTCAATGTATTAGCTTTACTCTAAATGTTACCAGTTGGAACCAGAATTTAAGATGTGTCACTTAGACACGTAAATCTGACTCAGAGCCAACAGATCTTTATTCCTACTTGTAAATGCTGCATGTTTAGCACGTAAATAGCACAAACCGAAGCCCTCCTACATATTCAATGTTTTACGTCGTCATTCGGTCTGTGGGGGATATTTGTTTCATGACAATCATACCACATATTATTATTATTATATCAACCCTGACACATTCTTTTCAGTCAAATAATCCTGTGGTTGTCGTTGGTTACTGTCTGCCGTTATTAGTTTTGGTTTATATTTTGAATAGTATAAATACAGCGTTGGGTTTCTCTCTTGAAATGCTCGAAATGCTGCATACCGGGGCCGTTTATAGCCTACATGTATAATACGGATTCATTGTTGTAGGGCGTTCATTTTTAAGAGACCGGTGTTACATGTAACTAGATTAAAACAGCATTGTTGTGAATATGATATTCTCAAATACATAGCTTATTGTCATACATAAAAAAGAACTGAACAAATTGATTTACAAGAGACAGTAGCTAGGTCACCTATAAAGCGGAAGCTGAATGATGGCACTGATTTTGTTTTATTGTATGAACTGAGGAATAAAGATGCAGGAAAACTAGCCAAAAGAACATATATTTTTTTAGGTATTGCAGAATGGGCCTATAAAACAATAGGTCCGAAGACAAAGCAGAATTATGATTTAATTTTTGGGGTTAATCATCTAGGACACTTCCTGCTGACTTATCTTTTACTTGACCTTTTGAAAAAGACCCGAAATTCTCGTGTAATAAATGTCAGCTCACTTCGGAATTTATGGCGGAGATCACCGCTTAAGTATGACAAAGGTCCAAATAATGATGGTATGCTTTATCCGGACCTGTCAGGCTACGACACAAGCAAATTAGCCAATATTATGCATTCAAAGATGTTGTCGAAAATCCTTCAAGGTATATATATTTACATTAAAATATAAATGTTAAACAACATTCACTAATAGAAAAACAAAAGATTTGGGGTATCCATCCATGACACAAAATCAGTACCTGCACAGCAAAAAACACACAAAAAGCAAAGGCACAGCGCCTTCATTGCTGTACATCTCAAAGTCACAGTATGGCCTTAAACACGGAGCATTAAAACTCTCCCCTCACTGGAGGTTAGGATGGCTCCTAACACCGGCTTTAGCGGAATTCTTTGCAAAAATAATTTGGATAGACTTTGTAAGATCGAACACCACTAAATCGGGACCGGTCAAAAAGAACATAGTAAATTACTGGAAGGTAGTACATATTTAAAGCAAAATAGTTCCTACGCATAGGTGTAAATATCAAAATATGTTAGAATATATTTTGGTAATTTAGGTATCAAATGAAAGGTACTTATCCACTTTCGAACGATGTCTAAATCACTGGATATGACTCATGAGAGTATTTTAAAACAGAAGTAACACGGCGTTGCCTCGCTTTGAGCATGAACTGCTGATCCTTCGGGAGCACCAGAGTTCAGTTCCTGTTTTGGTGGATTTTGAAAAAACGTAAACTGTTGCTTCTGCCAGGGAAACAAAAAAGAACACAGTGTTTCCTCATTTGTCAAGTGGTTTGAATATTTTGTGGTTGTAGTTACGAGTTAATTTGTTTGAATGTAGACTGTTATTTGTTTAAAATACAGTGGCAAGTATTTCATTCATAGTCAGGACGAGAACACGTTAAATTTAGACTGCCACTTAAAAACCATGGCATGTAGGATATGAGTAGCAATTTTACCTTGAAACACTAAACTTATGGATCCCTTAGAAAGTTGGTTCAAGTTTTCTTGAACGTGAAAATAAAGCGTGGCACTTTCCCTACACTAGGCATTGGGTGCAACGTCTCCATCTAACTGAATGTGTCAGTTGATTTAACGGACCGCATTTGCGGTTGAGTCTTACTCCTTTGGCGGAGAAAATGAGACTAATTTCTCCACTGAAGGGACCCTCGGAAGACAAGTTCGTAGATTGATTGGGAATATTTGTGCCGAAGGTGACGCTAATGTGACGTCCTAACAAGATGGGCAACCAATTGTATCAAAAGGGTATTTACTACGGGTACAAAGTCACAGCTACGCTTCGATATATAAACAATCAGCTGGATACCACCTTTTCTATTCTAAGACTTCCTTTGTACTCAAGCTCTTTCTCTTCCAATACAAAACAAACCCGTCATATTTTTCAGGGACTCATGTAACGGCAAATTCCGTTCATCCAGGTTTGGTTGCTACTGATATAATAATGGCACCTTTAAAATCAGTTTTACCAGAGAAGTTGTATTTGCTTTTCGATCCCTGGTTCAGGTAATCATATTAATGAAATTTGAATTGTACATCAAACAGAAACAGAAAGAGGTTTTAGGGAGGTGATATTATTTATTTTAATCCCTGGTTCAGGTAATCATATTAGTGAAATTTCATGTATTTATATTGACCACACATACAAAATTAGATATTGTAATTTAAGGTCAACAATTAGGATGTTTTAAATATTTTGCATGTGAGATTGAGTCACCGTCATCATTCAATATGTAAATAAAGGTTACTGTTAATTTAAAACTTTAGAACAAGACTGCCCGCTATCTCCATGAATGTCGCATTTAATGATATATGCAACAAAGTATTAAAAGGTACTGATTCATTTATGCAGAGGCTAACAGTAAATAAACACATAAATACATATGATTACAAAATCATAATTTACTGCACAGGCGTAAAAGTGAAAGCTGGACATAGGACAGTAGAGATAGGGTTAACGATTATCGATTAGAAAGTTGAAGAAACACACATATCTTACATCATTTTCAATAACAGCGCTTCGTCAACCTTTTGACAAATTAAACTAAAATTCATGGTGAAATACCGTCCATGGGGGATATTGACTAATACTATACTAACGACAACAACAACAACAACAATACTTTACAGTTAGCCATATATCTAATGTTCCTTGAGGCGCTCATTATAGAAAAGCATAAACAAAACTGCAAACATATACGTGACATACATTAGTATAAAAGTCTTATAATGATAATGTTAAAAACAACTGCATAAAATGTTTAAAAAAATAAACATGATGAAATAGTTGATATTCTATATGTTTTCAATTGGTTGATTTCAATAAATGAACTGTTAATTTGTATTTGAAATAATTAACATTCGTAATATTTCGTACCGATATAGGCAAATTGTTCCAAGAATGGTCTTAAATATATAAAAGATTTCTTGAACAATTCGATTTTTGGTTTAGAGATTATGAGGTTTCTTTGAACAGCATTTTTCAAAGGGTATGGATTTCTGTCTGAAACATAATGAAACTTGTTAGTAAGATATGATTGGGCATGATTTTTTTGATGCACTTAAATGTCATCACAAATTTGTGTTATTTTATCCTCTATTCAACTGTCATCCAGTTTTAAGTGTTTGAATAAGGGCTCAAAAAGAGCGAACCAGTCTGTTTCTAGTATCATTCTAACAGCTCTCTTTAAACAAAGTTACTAACTAATGATTACGAACAAAACTTGTGTTTTGTAAAGTTTAACATTGTGTTGTTTTCCAGGTTTTTTAGTTTAGATTGTACAGCTGGTGCACAAACAACAATATTTGCTGCAGTTGATGAATCTCTAACCACTGTGACAGGAAAGTATTTCGGTCATTGTAGACTTGCCTGGGATAATAAACTAGCACAAGATGATGAAGCATGTCAACAATTATGGGATTATTCTATGAAGATGTGTGGTCTTACTTGATATTAACTTTATATGTGTGTTTGTTTTATTTGAATTGATTGAAGTAAAAGAGATGAAATAAAGTCCATTTTGGCAAAATATATAGCAAATTAAATCATTTTTGTATACTCCCACATTATCTAAATTAAAATTATAATTCTTTTAATTTGTTATCCAAAATGAAGTTTATATCGTGCTATTTTCAAAACAAATTATATAACATAGGCCATGATCAATTCTATTGTGTAAGAATTATACATGGAAAAGTGTGTGTATAGTCACAATATTCGTTTTTTTTTTTCAATGCATAGCAATAGATTACAATTTAATAACTGTATATACTGTTGGCACGTCATATTGTTTTCTATATTTGTGGAGACGGATTTATAAAAGTTTTTCAAAATTTGTTTTGGAATCCCATATTTGACTGCTATGTAAAATTGTACTATTCCTTTGTTATAATTTTGAATAAAAATACTGTTCAAATTATCTAGATTACAGTAAATTAAAACAAAACCTGGAAGACGACGAAAAAACAAAAAGTTCACAGATACTACATAGACATCTAAAGACTGAGCAATACGAACCCCACGAAAAACTAAGGGTGAACTCAGGTGTTCAGATAGGGTAAACAGATCTTGCTATACTAGTTTTAGTGTCACCCATCGTTTTACTTGTATAGAACTAACTTATTTTAGTTATCTCCATTTATACAGTTTTGGCCACCATGAAAAAATTCCAGCAACACATGATGTGCGCATGGAAACCGTGCTATTTATATTTTTAGCGACCACTGTGTCGGTGCCGCTGCTGGAACTATCCGTTCCGGAACATGGTCACACCCAACTTCCTAGCAAGGACCGAAGCTCATAAACTCGGCAATCAATCCTTGCCGTCACCGGTTTTTTGTATTTTCTGCGTCACTGATCGTTTATGCGGACTTGCTATTTTGTATTGTGACGTCACGATATAGAAACTGTCAGTTTCTATTGTAATCGACAAGCTTTCAAAGGGACACAACTCTTTGTGGTCGGAACTACTTTTTGGGGTTTACATCAAAGACCCAAAAAGGAAAAAGAAATGAATTGACACTGAAAATATACGATTCGATTTATTCAAATTTCAATTACCTTTTTTTACTTTTCAATATATTTTCTTCAAGTTTGCATTTTATTAAATGTAGAGTTAAATGTATTATTAAAATGAAAAGAAAAAAACATTTTCTTTATGTCAAAAGTCGAACCTGCAAGTGGAAACGAAAAGACCTGAAAAATCTACTATAAGACTTATCCAAACTTCAATTTCTTTTTTTTAATGGATTTCCCCCAAGTTAAGATTTTGGAAAATAAACATTATAATTTGTTATCAAAATTTACCAGAAAAAAATAAAACTTGTTTACAGAAATGCAATTCAGAGAACTGCTATTATTTCAAAGGCAAATTCAATTTAAACATTTTTATTTTTATTTTAAAGCTATGTGATTGATTTTGCCAAGTTAGACTGTTTAGTGTTTTATCAAATTTATATACAATGAGATTTGTAACTTTTTTTTTTATTACACCATACAGTTAAAAAATCTGAGATTTTACTCTTATGCATACATGTAGCCAGAGACATATTACACACTATTGTATTATATGTCTCTGATGAAGCATTAAACTGTGATTGATTTTAGAAGTAGTTTCAACTACATGTTTTGATATAACTTTTTGCTCGAATTGGATGCTTACTTTGCCAGGCCTTGCGGTCATAAAACTTTCGAGTTGATTTTCGTACTCAGACTCAGAAATTAACCAATGAAAATCTTGGGCTCGGTCATAAAACTTTACTCAGTACTCGGAGTACAAAATTTGTGCTCGAAACACCAAATCCAGTATTTTGATTGGTTGATTTCTGAGTCTGAGTACGAAAATCGCGCTCGAAAGTTTTATGACCGCAAGGCCTGATTTGGTGTTTCGAGCACAAATTTTGTACTCGAGTCCTGAGTAAAGTTTTATGACCGAGAGCCCTGACATTTTTTAAACGATTATATGTTTCTCAAATATTGTTACTGTTATCTTATTTGACTATATATATGAGCATAACAATTTAACTCTTTTATGTTGACAATGCACATTTTCGTAATACTTTACAAAAATATATAATAAAGTTCATTCAAAGAACCGGAAAAATAATAAATTCGCTATGTTATCGGCGCCGGTAGATTTACTTATTTACTTACTAACCATTGCTAAAATACCATAACTTTGGGATATGATTTGACGTAGGAGGAGAGCGTCAGTACTGTCCTATGTACAGTATATCTCAACTATTTATGATTTAGAAATAAAGAATGGGTTCGTTAGTCCAAAAGTTTACTGTATTTAGACAGTGCTGTTTTTCATATATGCATCTTATGAGTCAAGTACAATAGCAGGATATTTTCATATGGAATTAACATGTGATCTTCCTTAATATAAAAAAAAGATGTGGTATGATTGCCATTGAGACAACTATCTACCGGAGACCAAATGATACAGAAGTGAACAACTATATGTAATATTCATCGCTGGACGTTAAACACTAATTATCAATCAATCAAAACTAGTTCAACCAAAAATCTGTAAGCATCTGTCTCAAATGACATATGTTTTGTTCATCATCAAGATGATGATGATGGATGGCTACTTAACGTCCACCGCAAATTAATGTGCTTAGTTATTATTCAAGACGAGAACACAATAATGTGATATGAATATTTACCTTGCTTTGTACTGGACCGACACACTGAGCCAGATTTTTAACGTGCTAGTACACAAAGCAATAGTCCCCAGGAAGACATGCCACCTTACTCAGACACATTATTCTGACTCCGAGCAGACCATTCTTTGCCGCGTGCTTAGCGGAGAAGCAGCAAATACCAATATTAAAGTCTTTGGTTTGACCCGTACGGGATTTGAACACACGACCCGAGGTGAACACGCTATCAAGAGACCACCGATGCGGTTTTCCATTATCATGAAATTAGTGTCTTCATATGGTGAGTTATAGACAATCTGCATGCATGCATTACTAAATATTTATATGGGAAAATTTATAGTTTGAAGTGATACATGTATATATGGCAAAGATGCTTGTCCATATCTAACGGCAATATTGCTAATGAAGATGTGATATGATTGCCAATTAGACAACTCTCCATAAGAGAAATTAACAACTATTGGTCACTGTACGGCCTTCAACAATGAGCAAAACCCATACCGCATAATCAGCCCCGAAATGAAAAATGTACATGTTTTTTTGTAAAATTATTCAAACCAGCCGAAAACGGCCTGATTTATGTACAAAATAATGAACGAAAAACAAATATGATATACAGCAACAAACGACAACCACTGAATTACAGGCTCCCGACTCGGGACAGACACTTATACAGAATGTGGCGGGGTTAAACATGTTAGCCAGCAAAATGACCACTGGATGCGTAATTAAATTACACACATATTTATTTTAATGGAGATAAGGGTTTATCTTGTAATGATATATGAAAAGGAATCATTTTCCGGTATGCATATTTTACTTGTTTCTACTGTAAATCGAGGTGAATCAAATTATGAATCTGGTATGATTAAAATTTCATACAGTTACCATCATACACTATGTAATGACCTTACATGCAGTTGGAGTGGCAGATTTAGGGCGGGGGAGGGGGACCCTTATGGGACTTTATTTATTGGTAATCCAGACTTTTTACTGGTTCAACTATTTTTTAGGGCAATCATTGATATTTTTTTTTTGATATCAAAATCATTTCTTGATATCAAGAATTCGAATTTTGATATCAAAAATCATTTTGACATCAGAAAATGTATTTCTTGATATCAAATAATCGTCAGTATTATTTGATATCAGAAAATCTATTTTGATATCATAAAATGGATTTCTTGATATCAAAATGATTTCGGATATCAAAAATCGAATTATTGATATCAAGAAATAAAGATTATTTTCTGATATCAAGAAATCGAATTCCTGATATCAAAAGGATTTCGATATCAAAATTGAATTCCTGATATCAAGAAATATTTTCTGATATCAAAATCAATTCTGATATCAGAATTCAATTTTGATATCAAGAAACATTTTGATATCAGAAAATGAGAATAACATAGTAAAACGGCGCCTCATATACATGACGTCATTGCCTAATATTTTCGAGTATCGTCCGTCCACGATATTGAAAATATTAGGCAGCAAGATCAAAGGAAATGTTCTTATTGCGAAAATGAGTATAACAATTTAACTCTTTTATGTTGACAATGCACATTTCGTAATACTTTACAAAATATATAATAAAGTTCATTCAAAGAACCGGCAAAATAATAAATTCGCTATATTATCGGCGCCGGTAGATTTACTTATTACTTACTAACCATTGCTAAAATACCATAACTTTGGGATATGATTTGACGTAGGAGCGTCAGTACTGTCCTATGTACAGTTAACTGTTTGACAATATCTCAACAGTCTAACTATTTATGATTTAGAAATAAAGAATGGGTTCGTTAGTCCAAAAGTTTACTGTATTTAGACAGTGCTGTTTTCATATATACATCTTATGAGTCAAGTACAATAGCAGGATATTTTCATATGGAATTATCATGTGATCTTCCTTAATATAAAATAAAAAGATGTGGTATGATTGCCATTGAGACAACTATCACCGGAGACCAAATGATACAGAAGCGAACAACTATATGTAATATTCATCGCTGGACGTTAAACACTAATTATCAATCAATCAAAACTAGTTCAACCGTGCCTTTAAGCATCTGTCTCAATGACATATGTTTGTTCATCATAAAGATGATGATGATGGATGGCTACTAACGTCCACTGCAAATTAATGTGCTTAGTTATTCAAGACGAGAAACACAATGTGATATGAATATTTACCTTGCTTTGTAGACCGACACACTGAGCCAGATTTTTAACGTGCTAGCACACAGCAATAGTCCTCAGGAAGACATGCCACCTTACCAGACACATTAATATGTGTCTGAGTAAGGTGGCATGTCTTCTGGGGACTATTGCTTGTGTACCAGCACGTTAAAATTTTGCTCAGTGTTTCGGTCTAGTACAAAGCAAGGTATATATTCATATCACATTATTGTTTTCTCGTCTTGAATAACTACACATTAATTTGCAGTGGACGTTATAGCCATCCATCATCATCATCTTTATGATGAACAAAACATATGTCATTTGTGACAGATGCTTAAAGATTTTTTGGTTGAACTAGTTTTGATTGATTGATAATTAGTGTTTAACGTCCAGCGATGAATATTACATATAGTTGTTCACTTCTGTATCATTTGGTCTCCGGTAGATAGTTGTCTCAATGGCAATCATACCACATCTTTTTATTTTTATATTAAGGAAGATCACATGTTAATTCCATATGAAAATATCCTGCTATTGTACTTGACTCATAAGATGTATATATGAAAAACAGCACTGTCTAAATACAGTAAACTTTTTGGACTAACGAACCCATTCTTTATTTCTAAATCATAAATAGTTAGACTGT